>UFQX01000523.1:1238687-1310751 GCA_900497675.1 Arapaima gigas | reverse complement strand
CCCCCCCCCCCCCCTCCCGACAAGAGAAGTAACTATTAAAAGAGAAGAAATCAGTGGAAAGTCTGGTAAAAGTCAGCCGTCTGCCCTCGCTGAAGATGCTGCTTGCTGGCAGCTCGAACAGACATCCTCACCGCAATCACAGCATTCAGTATAAATAAACAATTCCAGGACTGAAAGAAAAGACTGAAGTTACAAACCCTTTGATTGTTTTTTTTTTTGTCCTGCAATGACATACAGAAGATCCTTTAACAGGCTTACGGCCAAATAGAGACTGTTCTCTGAGGATGACTCATTGCTTTCCCTTTATTTATGAATGTTGTCTAAGTCCATTAGGATTGCATTGCCTCAATTTGCTCAATTTCTGCAATAAATGTAGATGGCAGCCATAATCCAATACTTACTGATATTTTCCCTACTCGCTTGAATTTCAGTGGAGAGCAATGCGAGTTTTTTTTTTTTTTTTACAGTCAAGCTGCACAGCACCCTGGAGTGAAGCAGAACTGTGCTGCGCTGACTTCCAAATATTCTCCCTGCGGTTCGTTCTAAATCTTTGGAATTTGTAACAGGTCCTTTCGCTTTCACAAGTTCTGTGTACTTTGTCAAGATCATTTCTAAGCGGGGCCGCCTCCTTATTCGCCGTAAGCGCCGGTATTCGGAGTCGGACAACGATGTCATTTTAGAGGTCAGTGTGTTTGTGGGCGCGTGCACGTACAGCCGGGTTTATTTTTCCAAAATTATTAGCGTGCGAGATTTAAAGTAAGGAACCGTTTGGGCCGCAATGAAATAGAGCGAAAGTGTTATTGCAGTATTTGGTCCGCGTTGATATCATTATCTACAGACATATTTTCTAAGAGTGAGAAGAATTATACAACAGATGTCTGGAGGTGTTTGTTTCGGACCATATCATGGTGAGCTTTATCATTATGGGCACCTTTTTTTTTTTTTATTATGAATGGGGGATGGGATGACAGTCAGCCAGGAGGTAGAGCTCTGATCTGCTGACAGACCCAAGGCATGTTTGTGTCTGGCACCCAGAAGAAGGCAGATGGGCAGTGGGGTAGTGGGTATCTACATGGGTGGACTCTGGGACTGCGATGGCCATTTGTATAAAAGCCAAGCACATATGCTGAAATTGCATGTTGAAAGTGTGCACAAAGGGGCTGAGTTTTTGGAAGCAACAGGACTACGGGACTTCACCAGAAACGCTCATCTGTATCATTATACTATGTTAAAAAAACCTAAGTCCAGAAAATTATTATCAGTTACTTGAACTTGATATTATCCTACACGCTGGGTCCTGAGGGTGAGAAGCTCTCAGAATGTAGTTTCTGATGAAAAAGGCTACTGTTAATGAATCTGTGAACGTGCCGTCATGGCAGGAACGTACAGGTGACATTTATTTGCCCCCCTCCCAAACCGAGAGGTTCATTTTGAATGGCTAATTTATTTTAGAAGGGAAATATTGTTTAGATAAGAGGCTTTTCCCATTTTGGCTGGAGAGAAGGTACAGCAATTTGGCACAATGTGGTTTTGGATACTGTGTTCAGCAGAGTGCGATATCAATAAAAACTTGTGTGTGTGTGTGTTGTCTGCAGTTGTGTAAATGGTAGCTCCACAGTTCATAAAAACGGTTCTTTAACAGAGAGAAGTTATATGTGTGAGAATATCGAATCAATCACGGTTAACTAAAACCTGTTAACTAGCATTAGTTTCTAGCAAGCTTCATTAGCGTTTGCATCGGTCAGATTTATCCAATCTCACACACGGGTGAATACAAGTGCTCTCGGATGGAATTTCAATGTCATCGGCAGCCACTGGCTCTGACATGTATTGTATTTACATAATTGTTCTTGCATCCAGCAGCCGGACCATCGACCACAATATCCTGCGTTGAGCCGCAACGATCTGGGACAAAGAGACTTATGGCCGTTTTCTGCGCACGCCGTCTGCATACCGGTCTGCGTCGCGACGCTGTTTTGCGCAGCTGAGATTTAGTCACCTTCCTGCAGAGGTCCACTGTCAAATTTTACCCGCATGTTTTGCGAACATTTTGATGGAGGAAAAATAAATAAATGAATAAATAAACTGTGCAAACGAAGCTTGTAAAAGCACCAAGAATGTCTGGAGCACGGAAAAAAGGTGTCAGTTTGCTTGGCAGTTACAGATATAATTGGTTTCTCAAGGATTCACTTAAATATCGCAACAGCTTGATCTTAGCAGCTGGCCGACACTTCACACATAAACCGGCGCTTGTGACACGTGAGCCACAGAACATCAGAAATAACGCTAATGGCTATTTGGAGTAAAATAACTCAGGGTGATCTGTTGTAGTAAAGCTGCATGGAACAAACTAAAATTATGGTTAAGGGGAAACAAAAACCTACGTGTGTTGTGGACCAACCCTTTCTACATTTGTAACCGAAGCCCTTTTTTGTCATTTTATCAGTCCATCTTTCACCTTACACCTGATCGCTGAAGCGTTCACCCAGTCGGTTTTAAATAAACCATCAGACAGCTGCTTAATATTCACGTGAAGTATAAATGGATTCTTTGCTTACATGTGAAATTTGTATCTTAGTAGCTATGGGCTTCCATTAAAAAAGTATCACCACGAAGCTCAGCTGTGACAGTTGATGCTATTTGATAACAAGGAGAACAAATAAGGTCCCGGTTCCATGAAGACCAAGGTTTTACATGACTGTCAGCATTGACAAGGTAAGAACCAGCATTACGGATGTCGCTGGTCACAGGGCAGGAAACAGAATGCAGCGACAAAGGATGCGACAGGAGGACGTACTGAGGTCCCCAAGCCGAAGTGAGCGAAAGCTTCTTCGGGAGAAACAGTGATCGCTGTAACACGAGCAAAGACCAAAAGAGAAGAAGAAGAGGGGGCACTGATTTACGACCATTTCACAGAAAATAAAAGTGCAGCAGCTCCACCGACGCGTTTAAAGGATCCCTTTCCTGTCAGATGTGCACCGAAGCTTCGGGGTATATAAGCACAATGAGGTTACTAATATTTCACTTTAGAAACGGACCAGAACAACTTTGTCTGCCATCGAAGTTTCGGTGATTTTCACACCCCGTGGCAAAGACCGATGATGTCATAAAACGCATAACAATGGTGGGTTTCTAAAAGACCTCCTAAAATTTTAAACTTTGATATACTCCACATATACTGAGGGCATAAGAAGTTGGAAGAAGTGTAAAAATGTGATTGAATGTTTATTTTGGTAATATGTGGTGGAAAATGAATCTAAAATGAGATTATATGTTTAAGAAGTAGCAGAAGATAAGATCCTAGTTTTAAAACACCGTAAAGAACGCCGCGTTGTACGTGTTTCATAACAGCAAATCAGCTACTTTTACAAACAAGTACAAAGAAATCGCTATCCTTGGAAAAAAAATCCAACAGAGCATCACTAATACATAAATAATAAACTAGCAAAGTTGGAAATTATAGAGCGGGCAAGTTTTGGCGAAATGCCGCGACAACTGGAGTCACAGCTTAAACACAAACTTAACAACAGAACCCTGCATGAGTCCGCATTCAGCCAACTCTTCCGATATTCAAAACTAGCGGACTGCAAGTAGCCCTGCGTTTCTGTAGTTCTCCGGACAAGTTCGACCGCCCGGGATTCTAGAAGCGACGGGATGAGCAGCCGTACAGTTGTTAGTCCGGGGAACAGGCGAGCCCGACTCCGGCGACAAAAAAAATCCCACAACATCCTCTACTGTCATCCATGTTTGTAACTCGAGCCACTTAACAGCTGGATGTCTCGCACACCCCTCCGGTTCAGCTCACGTAATCTGTGTCCAGTACATTCTCCACCGGTCACCTAGAAAATAAAGGACACGGTTCGCAGGCCTGAGGTTTGCAGCTCGCAGCTCATTTCACATTTCCTAACCTTTAGATCTTGCGTTTAATTCCCACGCGAAAAGCTCCAGATATTAAACTATCTTTATACAACATCCCTTCATATCAGTGAAAATTCTCGCAATATCTTCCCCTACTCTTGTGCTCCACAGTTAGTTTTTATTTTTGTCACACTTTTTGAACTTGAACTGCTATTTCAATGTCGTCTTGTCCTGCATATGTAAAGTTTAAACCTCGAACAGGAGATAAGCCAGACAAATTTTTAAAAAATGACAGTAACTAAAATAAAACTGCCTAAAACAGCTTATAAAATTCCCAGCAATATACTTCCAAATTGACATTGTTATGCTTTCAAAAATACGGTGGTAAATAGCATATTTCTTAGGATAATAAGGCAGTGGATGGATACTGGTTTTTCCAACCTGTTATGAACACGCTGAACTGTATTCCAATATGATTCAACAGACCTTTTGGAAATTATTCATTTCCGGAGTATGTTCCATATTGACGTGGCTCGGTGAATCAATAGTTTTCCCCCCGAATTTTGATCGCCGAAATGTAGATGCCAAATTCCAGACAAAACTTTGAACGGCGGAAGATGCTGTGGTGCTCATGTCAAAGGTGACGGGATTTAACAGCACTCTGGGCAAAAGCAGACGAAGCCTTACCTTTTCCCATTCTCTTTCTTTGTTGAGAACTATAACCACCAGTTTGGGGTTGGCTTGGTAACCATCTTCTGTGAAGGACAAATCTCTGCCATTCCAGGTCACATTCATCATGTATCTAGAAGACAAAAAGAATTAATGAGCCGTCTGGCATCTAATGAGTCACCTTGGTCTGATATCACATTAACTTGTGTGACATGCCTTCTAGGAAAATGCCATTTATCAGATGATGATACACTCATAGTCATAGGAGTGACTTATTTCTCTCTTTGTGTGTGTGTGTGTGTGTGTGTGTGTGTGTGAGAGAGAGAGAGAGAAACAGAGGGTCAAAATTGAAAGCTGTGGGTCTTGGAATTATGCGGAACAGTCCTGGCTGGGGGCAGTAACAACACATGACAATATTCATCATTATCTTTGGTTTGAAAGCACTCGCCGCTCTGCGTGTCATTTTGTGTCCATAAGGTAGTAGAACATATGTGGAGAGCTTTTACTTCCTCCACAGCCATCTCAGGAGTCCACGGTATCACAGCACTGCATTTCACACCCCCTTACAGCAGCTCACACCTTCAGTGGAAGGGTTTTTCACTAACCTTCATGTCTGCTGAGCTTTATTTGCCTCTACTACACCTTGCTCCCCTCACTGAGTTCAATGTTTCATGCAGAACTTAACAAAGGGCAGTCTTTTACTGCAAGTTCTTCAAAGAAACCATATGAAGTGTTTCATTAACTTTTTTTTTTGGTCAAACTTTCCATGCATCCATGAGAGGCAAACCATTAAAATCGATTTCAAGCGTCCTATTTATGAGCATAATGCGCTCCTGGAAATCTGGTCAAAGGGCGAAATCGCCTGTCGTAATAACCATCGTGTCAGAAACTTTGAAAACTTCTTCACCTCTTGTTCCTTGCAAATGAGAAAAAATGAGCCTCGTACTTGACCCTAACTCAGTATCTGACATTAAATATTTTCGATAGACTCGTGGGACGCTAACATAACCCGGAAAGGACATTTGAGAGTGAGGAAATTCTTCCTCAAATTCAACGACACAACGTTGCATTCGCCTGCACACTTGTATCAGTCAAAGAGCGGTTCACCATCACATAGCCCATGTTACAACCACACACACACACACAGTATATATAGAGTATATACAGAGAGAGAGACATGCACAATTCAGGTAAAAGTGTATATGCACACAGAGACAACTGTTTCCAGAACATATGCTGTAGACTGCAGCACAAAAAGAAGGAAAGCGAGATACTGGTATGCAAAACTACTGTTCACAGCTTGTTCGGGGCTGTGGGACGTATGTAGGTGGGGGTGGACCAGTTCAATGATGGTGCAAGTGCTACAGCACGACTGCGTTTTCCAACTGCACAGAACAAGTAAAAGGGACAAACTGTTTGGTTTACACAAAGGGCACCGAAGCGCAGTCAAAGTACGACTCCTTTAGGCCGTACTGTTCTTAATGTAGCGCAGGACTTACGTAAGGCCTTGATAACTTTGGTTCCGTTGTCTGCGGCATCTGAAACGTTTTTGTTTCTCAAACTCACGTCCTCGTGAGACCAAGACAATTGTTTTGTCCGCTCCTCTCCAGGACACACTGTACATGTTTAAGTGTAGCTACCAAACTGTACATCCTAAAATGCTGAATCTTCATGCAAACTATAGAGGAATTTATAGGCTTTTTAAATGATATTGTTTGGGGGGGGTGTTGGAAAGTTCTGTAGAAAGGCCAGAAATATACCTAAAAACCTTTTCTCTTTTTCCATGTCTGAGGACGATATATAAGCAACACTGTATGAAAAAAATAGCATATTTTTTCTTAAAAAAAAGTCAAAGTGAAGTTTAAAAGTTGAACAGTAGGTATTTTAATACAAATAACACACACACACACACACACACACACACAGCGCAAAAGTACATTACAATTATCAAACACGGCAAATAAACACCGAGTTCTGTTTTTTACAAATTATTCTTTTGCCCGCAACTTTGAAACTATGACTGAAATTTGCACTGGAACGAATGGGTTTGCAAACCTGAGTAACACAAAAACTCAACTCTGCATAAGCTTTTGACCAGATTTATAACCGATTTGTACAGTTGGGAAGTCAAGTTATGTTAACCAAAATTCATGAAGAACATACAGTATTGCGGCCTTTGTCCTCATATAATCCAAGGACAGTTACTTTCCATGGCTGTGGAAATTTCCATTCGTGAACTTCAGTTTCAAGCCGACACCATATTTGCCTTGTTTTTGTTTCTCCTGCTCTTAATGTTCCAGCATAAAACATCATGTTGTTTTTGTTAAAAATATCCTTCAGCTATTACTTTATCCCTGGCTTGTTGTTTAGGAAAATGGTGATGAATTTAGCAAAGATGTCACTGTCTGCATAAAATGTGCCCCATAATGAGAAAATCAAATTATCTTGTTCATTCAGATCAGTCGCCGCTTCTAAAGTCCCCAGCCTGCACATTTATTGTCCGTCTCTAAGGCAAAAACCAGAAAACTGTGTCCAGAATACATTAAATGGGCTTTCGGTTTTTTAACTAAACAAACAGCGACATTTTGCAGTGTGAAAAAATGCTACCGTCAGCATTTTGTTAATATTTTTGTCCAGATTCATTATATAAAAAGAATAAAGACTGCATGACTCTGCTGTTATATAATGTGACAATTTCATAACGCACACTGGTCGCCCGTCCGTGTTTTGGGCGATATTTTTCAACCATTAGATTCATAAGAGAAAACGTTAAAATAAAACCCATTTCGGTAAGCTTTCTGACATATCAGACCAGAATTTCCCCATCATTTACAACAGCAGAAAGACAAGTGAAGGCTCTCTAGAGTACTTTATGGGCTCATTTTGAGCATTGCTCTGAACAAACATTATGCTTTTAACTAAAAAAATACATTTGCGAACATCCAATTTGACAAGATGCAACCAAATTGTGGTTTATTGCTTTATTTCGAATGGCATATTTTTCAGTTTTATTTTTCTTTTTCGAATAGGCCGCACTTTCTGCCAAATGCAGTGAGAGAGAAAAGCTACTCAGACGGTGCCGATGGCTCCCGGAACTGTACAGGTACAATTTCACGCGGGACATTTTCACGTATCGCAGCTATATCCGAGGCTTTTACAGAAACTACCCAGTGAATAAGGCTCATGGTTAAAGATTCAAGGTTCAGCTTTGTTGTTATTCTCCTTGCACAGATGTACAAGACAGAATGAAGTCTAGTTCCCTCTGGACCACTGAGCATATTTTATTAAACAGTCAGCATGCCAGCAAGGGCCACGACAGACAAAATGAGGTAGTTGGTAGGATGGGTAGACAAATAGATAAGAAAATGAAAACAAATAGGTAAGCGGATAAATAAATAAGCGGTATTTACAGTAAGTCGGCGCAACAGTGCAAACATTATAGTGCAGTCAGACAGTAGCGGTGGTGACAACGATGGGTGATGGTCGGTGGTGGTGGTGGTCACGCTGTCCTAAGGTGGTCTTTTCCCTGACAACTTGCAGGAAAAACTGTTTCCGGGCCTGGTTATGCTGGCCTGCGGGCTGCTGTAGCAACTACCAGACAGTAGAGTGGTGAAAACAGAAGGTAGAGAGGGGAAAGAGGGGTCCACAGTGATGACAACAGCTTCCCTGACACACCGCTTGTTGTAAGTGGTCTGGATGGTGGTGATGGATACTGGGAAGAGAGGCGTGTGTCTTTTGATACATTTGGAGACTGAAAATGACCAGATCTCCACAAAGGCGTTTCTGTGACGCATCAGTCACTTCCTCTATGTTCTCCCCACAGGATCCTGCATTACACTCCATCTCACCCTCCTTGCACAAGCAACACAGCGTTGCCTGACATGTACAAAGCGAAACAACACACAGGACGTCATTGACTCAATGTGCGTTTCACCTATAGTTGCTTTCAAGTAGGCTTTAAATTTGCCACATGCTGAAAAATAATAAAATGAACTGGCAACCTGTCCGCTGTCCACTATCCTGTCTGTCATATCCTGCGTATTCAGTGTGAGGAACACTGACACCCTGCCCTGGGAGAGCTGTTTGTGGAAATTTGATAAGTAAACGCATTTTACGGCAAAAACGTTTACTCGTTTTGGCTTCACGTGATGTTTCGAAGAGAACCTAACTTACGAATAAAGCGACGGATTAAAGCTGCATTATCGAGCCTTTATAGTCAATAGAGCATCAAAGCGGGCGTCCTTACGAATAACCCCGCGTCCCCAGCTTCCGGGCATAATTCAGTTTGCAAGAAAAGGTACAGGTGTACTTCATAAACACAAACAGAATTAGATCACACCTTCACGCTGAGTTAGCATCAAAACGCATTTGACGTAAATACTTAAGATTTTATGACGTAAAGTCTAGCTCCACGAGGAATATAAAACGCTGCAACATGCTCAAAACCAGACCTATTTGAGCGGTTAAATATATATTGTCAGTTGGCCCATTTTAGTCGATGCCGGGTACCGATAATTGCAGAATGGCGGAGCAGTGCCATAAATTGGTTTTTCATGTCGAAAGAAGATGGAAGGCTGTTAAACTTCAGTAAGATATAATTCTGCGGTTCCTACGCATGTACTCAGGAAGACTTGATGTGAGCTTGCCAGTCTGTCATTTTCACAGGCCCACTAAACCTGTCACTCTCCCACCGCAAACTTTGCGCAGCAGGCTGAATAAAGCTTTTCTTTTCCTCCCAGGGCTGGTGGGTGGAGGTGCTGTCCATGCATCCGCCGATCTGGCACGCACACAGCGCTCCATGGGCACTGGTCCCACATGTTCAGGAGAGCTCAGAAGGGGGTGGGCCATTGAGAGGATCACGCTCTGTTTACCTGCATTCGGGCACCTGTCCAGCTTTTAACAGGGCAGGACGGCGGTGCCACCCAGGGCCTTATGGTCAGCATGAGCCCCTTGTCCAGCCTGCCAAGCCTCAAGTACCACAACCCATTCTGCTCCAGATCTCACCCAGCAGCCCCAGCACATTTCAGAGAGATCCCATTTGTTGTGGTATCCCGGGAGCAAAAATTCTCTTGGACCCGTAACATGAAATCACTCAGCGTCTCCGCTTCAAGCATTCATTATGGATGGGTGGCTGGCTCTTTGGGGAGGTGAAGCTAGTGCTGCTTTCTGATCTGTGTTTTCATTTCAGACACAATCTGATGTTCAGCACTGCAACTGGTCTACAGCCACTGAGACAGAACCTATATAACGGTATAAAACTCAGCAAGGACCACAGTATGATGGTATATTCATAAGTTTTATCCCTTAAATACAGCACGGAAAGTGGAAATGTGAAGTGCAGAAGAACGCTTTTAACTATTTTTTTAGTATGACTGCTCCACAGACGTGCTACTGAAACTCCTATGGAATAGCAGGCTAAGGCCTTATGTATACCAGATATCTTGCAAAACATCCGCATTTGCTTGCGTCAAGATGCGTCTTCGTGAATGTTTTCAGCTGTGGGTAAACAGAACGCTGAAAGGAATCGCATGCAATGATGCATATTCATATTGTCCACCCATTCTCCATTAGCAGGAAAAGCAGAGCGTTGGAATTTTCCCGGGCAAAGCCTCAAAAGCGCTCTTGATCCAGGTGCCGCCATTCGCATCTTTCACCCAGACTGACGGTTTCGAGACAAAATCACAGACTAATTGACTCATTAATAACGCGAATTTATTTATTTATTCATCCTTGTTCTGTAACGTGAAGTAGCCAGCGAAGGCAGGTGATCCAAGTAATTCGGTTCAGAGCCACATCCCTCAGACTGTTTTCCCCCGTGAGCCTTATTCTGCATTTCTAATGCAATATTGTTATTAAACAAGGTCACTTCCATTCTCTGCCTCCAAGCTGTTCCTTTTAGTCTGGGCTCACGAGAAGAAAAATGGACCTAAGTCAGAAATGTCCGTTGTGAGGCAGAAAAATGAGGGGAAGAGGGAGCAGAACGGAAGAAAGGAAAGAAGGAAGGACAGAATGAAGGAAGCAAAAATATCATGTTAACAATCCAAAACTCAAACTGACTTGGTGACGGACAGAGTTCCAACGCCTGCTGGACCCCTTCTAGTGACACGCAGTGATTTTTTTTTTTAGCGCCATAACTACCCGAGCCACTTCAAAAAGACACGTCCTTATATAAACACGCAAAGGAAGAAAACGTATTTAAATGTATAAGTTAACCCACACAGCACTAATGTAAAATTAATTTTTTTATCTGTTCACACAGCTGACTCATTAACATGAAAGTGGCTGCCAACCGATGGGCTCAAAACCGGCTGAGAATCTTCGCTTTCTAACTCCTACTGTCATTCAACACCCGTTTACGTTGCGAGGCTCCGCTCAGCAGATGAGAACACAATGTAAAAGGAAATAAATCAGTAAAATATTTGGAGGCCCCGAGTTATGTTGCAAAATAAATACAAGCTGATGACTGAAACACAGCTATTGTGCTACTGTGGGCAGATCAAGTTGTGCTCCTCACACGTTCCTTGTGAGCCCTCTTGAGTCTGCGCTACATCTACAAGCGGTGTTACAGAACATTTCTCAGGCGGTGCTTGTCCGTGAAGGACTGACATTCAGTCACAGAAAACCTCTGAGCCGTAGGGTTCATTGTGGAGTTGGTACTATTTTGCGGTAAAGAGTTTTCACCCCAGGGTTTGAGGAAGATGCTGGATCACCTCCAAAAAGCCCAGATGGGGAGCTGGCAGAATGAGCGCACATCCCACTGCCTTATACTTAACTGCATTTCATTCAAACTGGGGCGTAAGAACCTTTGGTAGCACTTTCAGCAGGGAAACGGTGCCGCTGAGAATCTCAGAGGAAGAGGATGTTGCAAAGAGCAACGTCTGCTCATTACGTGAAAGAACATTCGTTTCCATCAACCACTGAATGAGGGGCTGCGCAGCACGGTTTAACCACGCGCAGACACTGAGCCGAGGAGCACGGCGCCCTCAGTTAATCCGCAGAAATGCTAAATATTAACAATCTAAATGGAGGCCTGCACCCTGTTTACCTTTGAAAGACCCACCCAGTGCACAACAATGAGGAGCACAGCACAAAACAGGGGACATTGATTTTTTTTTTTTTCTAAATAATTGGCTGTACCCTGTTCAGTCAGGCCCAGCTGGCAATGAAGTTCTGAAGATTGTGCTGCCTTCATCAGAGGATTGATTTTCTCCAACATTCAGCTCCACTCCTAATAATCCCACAAGAGGGCTGCATTCGGTAAGCAAAAAAAACAAAAAAAACAAAGGCAAAGATGCCCATTAATTGATTATTTTCACACGTTTGAAGCACAAGGCAGGACGACAACGGCGAAGGAACGTGTTGAGAAACTTCGACAAGTTTTACAGAACTCTTTCCTTCCTTCTTTCTTGTCTGGTGATTTCCAAACCCAAGTGAAACCAGTATGAAAAAACTGCGCATGGTTTGGAATGAAAGTTGGAATATGTGGGCAGTTCGTGCAGAGATTTGCCACCTTCTTGTGTTTTCGTTTTTCCGTTCAGCATTTCGGTTTCTTCGGTTCGCTTGGAATCGTGCAGTTTTGAGCATAAAACTGACTACAAGGAGAAGACTTTCAATCCGCAAAGCAAGGGGGCAAGAAAGGGTCGGTTTTCTGAATCCTGGACAAAACTGAGCGATAAACATCGCTGGCACGTTCATGGTGAGAGAACTTCCACTGCGGTGGGGCAGGAGTTCAGGGAGAGGGCAGGTATGAAAGTTAAGAACAGCAGAATCCGTGGGAGGAAACGGTCACGAAAGGCCAACCCACTATTGCCTGCTATCAATATTTGGATTGCTGCACTTTTTCTTTCCTGGGAAGCTCTAACTATAATTCAAAAAGGCTTTTTTTTAAACATGAGCAGCTCCAAGCACCATGAATCTAACAGTCTTAAGACCGCCAGATATTCCCCTTTTGAAAGACCAACCGACATAAAAGCTGGATTCAGTTTATTCCTTAAGATCTTAAAATATTTATGCGTCCGCCAAAGTGCCCTCAAGCAAAATATTCATTTTCCATTTGAAGGGATGCAAACCTGATGGAAAACTAACAGGTACATCCAAGACAGTTGGGCATCACACCTATATATACATATATAATCGCCCAAAACCTTTCAGTCCATGAAAAATGTCTACAAGGCAAAGCTAGATGACTGTGCCCTTTGACAGAAAAGAACCCCCACCTGCCAGCGTTAAAAATACTGCGGTGGGAACCTTTCAAGCTGAGGCTCCATCTCACTTTGTCCAGAGGCGTGGATCCCAATTGCACCAAGCTGAGATCCTGCAGTCTGGGCCTCAAACTGTCAATGATGCAGACCGCTGTTGGCTTCCATTTGACTCTTTGCATCTATAATAGGCAGCGACGGGCAGCGTATGACATGATTCTGCAGGTCCTCCTGGGGACCCGGCTCACTCAGACACCGGCGGGCTCGGAAGGATGAAAGAGCGATAACAGATACACAGAATCTTGCAGGCGCTTCCCTACCAGCTGTGGGGCCCAGGTGACGTTCCAGTTGATCTCCTCTGTTTTTTTTATTTTTTTAAATGCGTTTAATATTCCTTAAACATACTACTCACCTTTTAAAAAACTGCCGCTGAAGTAAAGCTTCAAGCTACTACAGGTACCCAAAATAGCACGTTCTCTCTGCAGAAGTCAACTGTGACAGGCTTCACCCTGACAGATCTGGAATGTCTAAAAAAAGGACACTAGGCGATAAACTTGACACAAGATGTTTCATTTTTTGATGGGAACTAATAATATTAGCTATTGTGGCACCAATGGCATTTGATAACAGAGGGCAGTTGTGAAATTTGACCCTCGCAAGTCGCGTTCTTTCGGCAAACACCGCGACCGCGTCGGAGCCAAGACGCCTACTTCTCACAGTAAAGCGGATGCCTCCGCTTTCCGCTCCCCGATGTTCTCACTAAATACCACAGAGAAATGCTGATGAGTTTGCGCTCTGCAGTCGCAGGAGGACTATGACTGAAGTTCACCTCAGGCTCACGGGTTCGTACTGGCCTGTCGGACATGCTGTCAGCCATGCAACATATTCCGCCTTCTCTCATCTGCATAGTTCCAGATTGACAAACCCATCGCTTCGTCACACCAAGGACAAGCAGATATCTATCGGAAAGTAGAGAGTGATATACATGGGTCAGTAGGCAAATGGAACTTACTTCTTTAAAGCGCTGGGAGGCAGCTTTGTCTTCTCCGTTTGTCCGTAACAGCTGGTTTTGGCTTCGGGGATGTCGCCGTACTCCGCCAGCATAGATACAGCAGCAGTGGTAATGATCCCGAGTCCATCACGCACACGCATCTCCAGAGGGTAGTCCCAGTCATCGTAAGACACAGAGATCATCCCAGAGGGGAACTGCTCTGGTGTGAGCTCGGGATTTCCAGTTGTCAGGCTGGGGACAATCCAGATGTAGCCGAACCCAATCAGCCCTAAAGAACGTGCTTCCTCCAGGATGTACACCGCCTCATCTTTCGAGCAGTAAAGCAGGATGACTGGGGATTGGATCCTCTTTAGCTGCACCTGGGACTTTAAGTCTCCATCCACCGCATCCAGGGTGACAATACTCTGGAGCTCCCAGCCCACAAAGCTGTTCTCCACTGTGCTCTTCAGGATGCTGATAAAATCCTTGTATCCAGGGAATTTGCTAGTCACGATGGAGAAGACGTGCCAGTCGTACTCTTCCATGATGTTCAGCATTAGCAGCGCTTCTTGCTGGATGGAGGCCCCAAACTGGAAGAAGGTGGATTTTCCATCCTGCCAAATGAAAAAGCAAGAAGCAAGTGAATTACTCTGTGTTGAGAAATATGCAAGATACTGAACCTGTACACGAAGAACAGCAACATGTTTTCAGAAAGTTTGTACAATATAGTTAAATATGTTCCTACAACCAGGTAGAACTGCCCCCATCTTCTCGTTCACGTAGAGGAAACAGAGCCCAGAAAACTTTTGGGTTCTTCTGATCAAATTATTTCTTTATAAGTCTGGTCGATTCCCCTATATGGAAATTCGGTTTAAACGCAGAACGACTACTGGTCTTTTGCAGGAATTGCCTTTGTACAAAACTTCAACATGTCAAAGTCTCGCAACTTGTTCCTCACAGGTTTCGGAGGTGTAGAGATTTCTCCTGTCCAGCTGAATGCAACATCGGTAAAGATTTCCTCTGGGTTCCTTTCCCGGTTCAAAATATATTCTCCTCAACATGACAGGAGATCCTCCTACTGTTTTCAGCTGCGTGACACCAAATAAAATGTTACGCAAGTGTTAAAGGTGCACTTTTACAGTCAAATGCCTTAAGTACGTCGGTGAAATTAAACCAGAACCTCATCTCATTCATCAGTTCATCAGTATTTAACTGTTCCAAAAACTAGCAATGATTCATCGGTGATTAAGAGAAATAAAAGCATTTAAAACCACATTTAAAACCTTACTTATTATTCCATCATTACGATTGCTGTCCCCAAACTAACAGTAACTGTCAGAGAACCGGAATTATAAATGAGGTAAACCATTTTTTGGAAAAATCTCTCAGAAGCAGCAGTGATGCCCATAATTCTCATTTGGCACTTGGTTCTTTTAACAATAAAAAACATAAAAATACTAATCGAAAATACTGAGGGATGTGATACACACGTACGGTGATTTGTTTATTTGTTTGTTTCTTCTCTATGCACTGCTTTGTTTTTCATGCCACAGGCTTGATATTTAGCACACAGGTACTTCTCACCCCAGGTTCGGTTTCTGCATAGTCAACACACACACACACACACACACACAACTAGTGAAGCATTTCGAGAAAGTCTTCAGCTGATTTGTCAAGATGAAGAGAAACGGGCCATTTCCCAGTCAGAAAAAGTATCCACACACACACACACAGGTTTGTTTTTTTTCTTTTCCACTGGACTAGGACTGTACTAAATGCAACCACTTTTATGCTAAAACAGTTTGGCATAAAGTGCTATTCTTTTTTACCTTTCCACCGCTTAACTTTTTGACCCCGGGAACTCCGCTCGTACTTTTAAATCTCCATTGAACTTATTCAGGTCAGGTAACTGCAGTGTGTAGACATCTGTCAGAAAATGCCGTTTGCAGTAGTTTTGCATTTTCATCATGAAGTCACAGCTTCACTGCAAGGCTGGAGATAAGGTCCTGCGCATTTTATATAACAGGCGTTGTTATAATTGAAATTTAACTGGGCTTAGTTAACATTCCTTAGAAGTGAACTCAAGTGGAGTATATTTAAGGTAATAATGTCCTCCTCTCCCTCGGTCCATCTTAGAACTTGCAATGGAAAAGCCAGCTCCTGAAGGGAAAACCGGTAACAGCAGGAAACTCCTTCGTGGTACAACCTCAAAATAATGCAGGGGTGTAAAAATGAACACGCTGATTTAAACCCGTGTGTTAACGTGTGTTTCTGAAAAACATTTTAAAGATTTTGTCACCTGCGTAACACAGTGGAAATCAAAAGGTCGCACAAAACCCGCCGTTGGAAGGCGCGGCTGCTGAACAGGGTGACGTCAGTCCGCAACTGCTGAACCGGCTTCGCAAGTTTGGCTCCCGCTTCTTCTTAACTGCCTTTTCGATCCGACCAAGAGCAAACTAGTGAAAAAGAGGGACACAGACTGCAGGCAGCTGCTACTCGAACAGAACTCTACAGCTGCACTTTCGTTCCCAGCTCATGCCAGAAGGAAGGTCTTGCTTTCTGAAGGAGACTCCGTCAGCGTGCCAACAGGGAACTACAGCTAAAGGCCCACAAACTGAGCTGGCTGCAGATCTAAACTGAGGAGGTTGTGTTCACAGCAGAAGGAGGGACAACTGGACCTTAACATGCTGCCAAATAGGTCCTTTCTCTCCCGCCGAACACGTGCTTTGGTCGTTTCAGCAACAAGGAACATTTATTCGGGCCGCGTTGTTTACAAAATCTTCGTAAAACCTCGGGCAACGGGCAATTCCCACAAATCCCACCCAGCTGCACATTTGTAGAAACATGACAAACACACAGCACGCCGATTTGACAAGCGAGTTAATGGCAGCGTGTCGTACAGGGAAATAATTCAAAATGGAAAGCGGTTACTGTATATTTCCCTCTTTCTGCAGGTCGCTATAGTGACCAAGCGAGCCATATCTTCATTTGAAGTCCGGGCAACAGTCCAAGGCCACTGAGCCAAGCCTGTCATATTCGCATCTTATCTCATGCTCCCAAACCGACACTGACACTGAGTCATCCTCTGCTGCAATCCCGTACTCTAAAAATACTTATCCTACACAACACGGCGTCATCTCAAAGTTAACACTTTAGAGCCAATTAATTTCCCTTCAAACAGCGAATCTTCTGCCAGCAGCTTCTTTCCGCTCGAACAGCTCTTCGCCGTCACAAGACCAAGGGGGCAAACAATAGCAGCTGGAACTCCTGTTAGGACATTTGCAGCTAACAGTTCACCCTTTGTTTCCCAAGCGACTAACCAGTTAACTATTTAACTAACTTTAACCAATGTGCTAGTCGAAACGGTTATCAATTTAATGGTTTAATTTAGTAGCAATATTAAAATCAGCTACTAGATAGTAAAGTAACTGTTTCCGCTGTGCTTCATCTTCAGAAGGGAAGGAATGGAGTAAAGCGGTTTAGATCAGGAATGTGTCTAAGGATGCAGTGGCTGTGTGTGTGTGTGCGTGTGTGTGTGTGTGTGTGTGTGTGTGTGTGCGTGTGTGTGTGTGTGAACTTCCACAGTCCTTAATCCTCGCAGTTCCGCAGGGTGTTTTGTGTGGAGGAACCATGCTGAGAAAAGGTGAGACACAATGTATTTGTGCTGTGGTGGGCAAGTTTTTCTAATTCACTTATTTTCCCCTAATTTACCACTGGGTTACTGGTTTGTTGCTGCGATGATATGTTTTCCGTTTCTCTTCTCGGTCAACGTTTCTTCGTGAGCCCCGCAAGCCCCTCGTGCACTGCAAGTATCGGTAATTTTAATGTGGCCTTTTTATACAGTCAGCCATGAACGCCGTGGTGTATCGATCTGTTCTTGTTATTCCGATGCTTCCGCTCCGATGTTTTTCGCGCTGACCTATAATCTTTTCCGCCATTTTTTTTTCCTACTCACTGTTATCGAAGAAATTCCCTTGTATGGATTGTCCTCGAGTACACGGCGCTAGGGCCAACCTCAGGCTTCACACGTCCTTAACCGCCGCGCCACCCGTCGCCGAAGATCCCATCGCAGGAACGAAAGAGCTCGAATGCGCCGCGGAAGGTGGAATGGGAGGCGTAATAATATGATTCAACACAATGAGAAGAGCAAACGGTGAGACGAAGGGGCCGATAAGCCTCTCGAGACACAACAGAGCTACAAAACATCTTTAAGGGGCACTTTCTTTTGAAAGGACTCGCAACTACAGCCAGTGTCCCCAAGAGGCCACACTTACGATTACAGTAGTAATGACTTGGATTAATCCACCGATGCACTTTTATAACAGTTAAGTATCTGGGCTTCTGCTGGAGGTTTTGGCCCTGACTGCAGTGAAGTCATTCTCACTCCTATAAGTGTCCCCAAGTGGTCATTATTCCCATTTACTCTGGGGACCGACACGGTCCTTCCAAGTTCCCGCCGATACTGGTCCTTTTACTGGCATCTTCCCAGCATCATCCCTCCTTGCGAAAGGGCGAAGTCCGGCCGTAGTTACCGCACCCGAAAAACAACAGCGATAAAAACGAAACAAGAACAAATCTGGTCAGCCAATACCTGAACTTAAAGATTTTTAATGTATACGTTTTTTTCCCAAAGTGAAACTGGAATTCATCCCCAAGTAAAGCCGTGCTTTTTTTGCACAATAGTACTAAGTTTCAACAAGTCAGAAAGGTCTCTTTTGTGGCAGGACACAAAAATTACCCCGTGTTTTCGCAGTAATGAAACATGTAATTTAATTAAGTAACAATGTAATTGTTACAATGATCTAACTTTCCGTTTAATTTTCATTGTCTTCATACCTCTGAAACTTTGTCTTTGTAGAGCAGGCGAACTGCAGCGTTTGCATTTAGAAAAGAGAATTGCAAATGAATGTTTAACTTTTGTATCATTTTGAATTTCGACAAAGAAATTACTGCCACGACTTTGTTCTTCTACGCTTATGGTCTTCGGGACTTCATCACAACCCAATATCTCTGCTCCGGAATGAATGCTGCCCTTGTGCCAGCGTCACCCCTGCTATTCACATCACATTTGCTGTCTTTGTCCTCAGACCATGAAAATTGAGCCTAAGGCTTCTCTGAACCAGCATTAATAAAAGAAATTCTCAGAATTCATTCACAGTTTGGTCATACTCCTTACAAACATTTTGAAGGTCTAATTTCCCCAATGTTGTTGGTTTTTTTTTCTGGGAAACAGAGGTGTCTGGGGAAATACCTGCTCATGCACAATCCTGAAATAATAGATCATTTTTTGTCAAATTTCCAGTAGAATATCCTCAACATTTTATGACCCTGTTATTAATGGGAAAGAGAGCAGGAAAAACCAGATCAAGATAAAACTTGGCGGACGGCAAATCTGATGCAGACTGCAGACGTCCCTTCGCTGTGCCATTATAGTAAGTGGCAAAGTACTTAGAGTTTTGCCAGGTGAAATAATTTTGACTCTTATTTGCTTTAAACCGGTCATTTAAAAAGTCAGGGGACACTACCTTTTGGTCTCCCGTATACAACTGTAAAGGACAATAAACCTTGACCCTGTTCAAAACCCAAGACAGAATGATGACTCAGCATTTTCCGTGCAATTTTAGCGCATTCTCTTCATCGCTCGACTTCATGAAAGTACGAAGCAGATTACACTTGAGAGATGTGCTTTTCCGGGCTGAGACGCCTCCTGCTTTGCGCAAGTTCTGCTGTCGGACTGTTGCGCTGAATGTTTGGCGACTGCAAAAGCATCCCGACGACGACACAAAGAAACTACTTGAAACTACTTTTCTTCCAGCTAAGATGGAAGAAAGAGAAAGTAGACGCCACAAACAGCGAGAGTTGGATTAAAGATAGCGGCATAAGACGATCGCCAAATAATTACATTGCCGGAATATTAACTATAAGAACTAATAATAAATAAGACCTGATGGTGCAGACCGTATCAATGGCCCGCTATTATAAAAGCGCAATCGCAGATCACCTGCAATAAAAGTGAATACAGCAATTTGAGACAAATATTTTGCATTGTTCGAGTTTTTGAAAAATTAGCATATTTTCTCATTTTCATGGAAATGCACTTTGAGAAGAAACAGACTTTGTACCTGGGAGAGCCATAACAACCGCACAGAGATCCTACGTGGAGTCTGTGAAAATTTCCGGGCAGTCAATGAAATCGTGCAAAATTTCACTGAAAAAAGAGACCCTAAAGACGGCAAATGGGCAAAATAATGAGGTTAGTGATGTATCGTCTCCTACAAACTGTGTTCCCTGAAATGCATACAGTTCACATCTACAGCGTGGACAGAAGATACCGGCATATGATTGACCATAAAAATGGTGCAACACCATACGGGCTAAAACTGGGATTGTGTGCAATGAAGATTTGGACACCAGAGCCCTGTTGTCCCCTGACAGCGACTGCAGAAGATCGTCACTCGACAGAAACGTGCAGGTTGCGTGTAGTTGTGACGTGGCAAAATCCACAACTTTTAATACCGACTTCTAGGCTGCACTACACTTTCAGTCCGCCAGGAGGCAGTGTAAAATTAACATTGTACAAGTAATTTCTTGCTGTTTCGACCACACACTGCAAATAACAAGTTGTATAATTTAAATGTTCTGCTTGTCAAATGTGAACATTTGACATATATAATGGAAACTGTATAATTTCTTTTAATCGTTGTTATTTTGTAAAATGCTGTATTTATACTATCGCTGCTCCATTAAGAACTTCCAGTGGGCTACAAATCGATGACTTACTGGCACGAGGTTTTCTTCACCTTCCCAGCAGAACAGAAATGGATTTTGCACATCCAACCTCCCAGATGCTGCTGGACTTCCACAACGGGTTTATGTCACGTTCCTATATTTCCATATTTCCAACTCAAGCCACGAGGAGTATAAGACTGGAATGAAAGGTCTACACTTTACCACCACGTTCAAGAACATGCCACTATGCAGAGTGCAATATTACATATTGCTCATTTTTATTATTAAACCACAAGCAAACATTTATTGGTTAAAAGCAAATAATTAATCGCTGCTTTTCAATTCATCCTGAATTCCCTGTTGACTGGTAATATTTGTCTCACTGAATTATTGCTGTTGCTGTTGTTTTATAGGTGATTTTTCCCTTCCTCATGGATCCTACAGCAGAGGATGGGACTCAAATCAAGGTCCTTCAACTGGAAGGCAAGTAAATTTGACAATACTAAACAAACTGACTGCTAACTTTTACCCTCAGGACATCATCATCTTATCAAAATAGTTCTAAAAAAAATAAAATTTATTCCAGCGTTTAATATCTCATTTCCCAGTTGTATTCCCTCCACTGGAAGCAAATGTAGAGGGGAAAAGAGTTAGAATTTAATTTGCATATGCATAAAAACATAAATGCATCCATGCAGAGCCTACATGTGTACCTCTATAGCTGCAGATGTTCTCAGGGCACCTCATTGATGTGGATTAGAGGTGAAACACCTCAGTGCCTGTACTGTAGCTACACCGGTGAGGTAGGGTGGGACAGGGGGCTTTGGGGAGTCTCCCTGTGTGCCAAAACTGGGTGATCAAACTGGTGAAAACAAATAAAACAATTATCCAGGCTCTTTTCTCGGCGTGTTATCGTTTCTAGTGGGTGCGCAGTGCAGGTTGGGTCGACATAAAGGTGACGCGGCTGTCAACCTCCGGGACTAGGGTGCGATGGCAGCCTCGGCGGAAGCTGAACTACCTGACGTCTGTATATAACAGAAGGGTGACGCTTCTAAGAGGAAAGCAATTTTGCCCTTTTTTTTACATACTTTATTAGTATTTTGATGACCCGCCTCCATCGTCGCGGCTGTGAGCCGAAGACTCTCGAGACCAGCCTGTGGAAACACAAGCAGCAGGTCTCCCGTGACGTGAGGCTGCCCTATATCTGTAACCAGTTCTGTTTAACCGTGGAGGATCGCTGGCTCTTTCGTGGCTTAACGCATCTTAGGAACCATCTGCGGGTGCCGGCGTTTGGCCCCTCGGTGTGTTGTGTGGGGGGGCAAAAAAACATCTTCCCTCTGAGAAAACCAACTTGGGTACATCCCTGAGCTGCACTTTAAACATGTATATCTGTAGAAAAACGGATTAAATGATACAGCAAAATAAAAACTACTTTTCCTTTGCTTTTATATGTCTCTTATTGATTTATGTTGGGTTTTATTCATTTAAAAGCACTAAGTGCAATATATGACAATGGTCTCACAGTCTGCTGAGCGTAATGAAAAGTGCTGTGCACTGATTTTTTTTTTTAATTCTAAATTAATCACATCCCTTCCACATGTGTCTGCACAATTAATATTTCAGAGGCGCTCGGCAAACAAAGATGATGTAGACGGTTATTTTCGTTCCCGACAAACGTCAGACAACGGCGGGCGTTACTTGCGCAGCAACCCAGGCGAATAGTAGCAGGTTAAACAGGAGTCGGTGGGAACAGGTGAGAAGCAACTTAATCGTGACACGAAAACCTCAACCTGAACTGATGAGAAAGGAAAGTTAAAGAAACAGACGGGGTGAAACTTGCGAGTGTTCTCCAGTTTCTCCCGATAAATATTTCTCCTTAATTTCTGGAAGCTGCCAGCGAATACTACAAAGTAATTGGGTCTTTTCACACTTTACAAGACAAATTGCACCCCAGAGAAGCTGATATCAGGCACTTTATGCCAGTGGTACGTCAGTCCTGTTGCCCTGAACCTGCCAAAGAGGCATTAATATTACACAGTGCACAGTGGCCCAGGGCAGGATGATGCAAGTCCAGGTCAGGACTTGGTTTAAAAGTGCTGTTTTACTGAAGCTGTAATGTAGCTTGGGCCAAGTGTGAAGAGCAGCTACCGCCTCTGAAAGTATGAAGTAATCAAGACATCATCTGAGCAGCAAATCCCAGGTCCTCCATCACCTGCTTTTTCTGTCCTCCAGATGCAAACATTGCAATAACCTCATGAACTAGTTAGCAACACCACATGAATAAGTAGCAATACGTATATATAAAACAAATAACGAAACGGAAATGCATTCATTCAGTATGTGGGTGTTATTCTTCTAGAGGAAAAGGCTGAAATGATTATGGAAATTTTGAGAAGGCTTTGATTTCACTCTTTACGTGTTGCTGCCCAGCATTTCATTTCTATTATGAAGATCATATCAGTTAAAGATATTTGCAGATGTGTTAAAACACCCAGCGTCAACATAAATGCCACCCATACATAGTCTGTCTGAAAGCCCTCCAGGCCACAGCGTGATATCCTCTCCATGAAGATCACAAAGAGGAGTGGAGACTAAACACAACCTTGGCAGAGTCTGGTCTCAAACCGTTTGATGCGGAGACCATTTCACCTACTGCACAAGCTGATGGACATGGTTACAGGCCTTTGCCACGTCCACAGCAAACATTTGTACTGGGCTGTCATACTGTCATTCCCCTCAGACGACTCTTCTAAAAAGCACTGGTTTCTACAGCTAGAAAAAAATGTTCATATTCCCTCGCCAATCTCTGGCTTAACTGTCCGGCGTCAACTTTGCCAGGGATGTTTGTCAATCCAGATGTACCATACCCACTTATGCATCAATGAAGATGTACTTGAGCTTTACCACTTTGAAGGTCTCAATTCACCACAATGACTTCAGGAACAATGATGGGTTTCAATCCACTGGAGATGTGAGACACTTCATCCTGGAAGGATGCCATGTCTACCTGGTTGAGGAGTTCTTTTCACTGCCAAACAAACTCCCTATGGGTGGTCAGTACTTTCCCATCCTTGGCTTAGCACAGCCTGGACCCTTCTAAATCAAACACTGTGGCAGAACAACATTGAGGCCACCTGACAGACTTTCCCCGCGGCCTTTCAAAACTCTCCCCATGGCTGAGCTTCAGAAACACCACAGCTTTTAGCAGCTATGTCCACAAGTGAGGTCTTGAACATTCAGCATCACTCAGCACCTTGTCCACAGAACCGCTAGGTTCACCGTCTGTCATAGACTGAGAAGCTCGACGATCCAGGGGAGCTTCAGAGGAAGGTCGCTGCTCCTTTGGATTGAGGAGATTCACCTGAGGCGGTTAAGACAAGCTGTAAGTATTCCCCAGGTCAGATCTTGCTTCAACTGAACAGACAAATGCCACTGAGACCCCAGGACAAAAACAAGGAAATGACGGAGGGATTGTATCTCTCCATTGCCCTGGGAACACCTCTGGTTCCTACAGGAGGAGGTAGACACTTGCTGGGGTTTAGGTTTGCCCATTCACCCTGCTCCCACTGGGACCCAGGCAGGAGAAGTTGAATGTATCTCACTTCCTGATTGAATAACTATAGAAAAATTCTCACTCAAAAACCAGTTTGGTTGGACAACCTTCATGGTCAGATGTGGGTAGTTTACACTGTTTCTTCCAGTTCAGTACTTTTCTAAAGAAATTGCACTTTTCAAAGCAGTTTTTGGCAGTTATTCTTATTTTCCTTTTTTTTTTTACGTTAACAGTTACAATCACCGGCCACTTTATTAGGTATACCTGCCTGCTTCCCCTAACAGTGAATCGTGTGGTTCGGTTGCTGCCGCACGAAGCATCCAGAAGGACAGGAAGTGTCATCTAAGCACTTACTGCTGCCAGATGTGGTGGTTCTGATATCTAGTGGGTCTCTGGGTCAAGATGGCGACACACTAAGATGCAGCAGCTTCTTATGTATATGTTTGTAAATGTATGTGTATGTATGTACACACATTTCCTCTTGAAATTAGAAACTGAATTCTTCAGAACCCTGCAGCAAAAGCTGCATCAAAAACCATAATACATGATTATGCCACTTTGGTTTTCATAGGTTCTCAGTGAAGTTAAGGACATTAAAACCTTATTCCACACTTTGAGGGCTGTGAAGGTGTTATTCTGTCTCTATTTATCACTACTCATTAATATGTGCGAGTTTGTGCGGATTATTCAGTCACGCCATGTAGGCTTTCTTGTGATTCCAGGAGTAATAAAATAAACTACCCTGTGTAAAGCCTCCAGTTACAGTGCACCTGCATTTTTATTTCATCTAATTTACACTTTTTTCCACTGCAGCTTAAGGTACTTACAAAGATTTAGCCATTTATATAGTTGGGTCATTTTTACTGGAGTAATTTATGGTACATACTTTCCTAAAGGGTGCTACCGCAGGAGGTGGGTTTTAAACCTGGAAGATTCTAGCACAAGGTAGTCTGCAGTTCTAGCCTCTGCACTACATGTTGTCCTGCTGCTGCTCTTCACCCCCTGGCTGCTACAGTGTGGAAGACTCAGGCAGCCAAAGCCGGGGCTCCTCCTTTGTCTCAGTGCTTTCGGATACTGGCTAAGAAACGCAACTTTCCTCCATGTTCGAAACTCGAAACTTCAGTGCTTGTGTATATGCTGGTGTCTGTCCATCTCTCTGCCTGTCTTTTTTCCGTTTTTCTCTGAACTCCAAACTGTTTTCCTGTGACGTGTATCCATCTTTCCCTCTGTGATTCCTGAGTGTGCAAAACCACATCCAGACTTTACCTCTGCAGGTTCAGAACTGAAAACACTGGCGGTTTGTAGAACTTGACCCACACAGCCAAACATTTATACATCATTGTTGCTGCCACTTGTGACATTTGCTTGTATTAATGAGATGGGAAACTGCTGGAGAGGCAGCTAAATAATGCACTGGATGAATGAATGAATTGATGGATGGATGATGGATGGATGGATGGATGGATGGATGGATGGATGGATGGATGGGCGGATGAATGAACGAATGAGCAAGTGAGCCATAGTGCACAGCTGTGTAGATTAGAGACCAAAACCTCCTTCCCTTTTAAAAATAACCAATCTGGACACAACAAGCAGTTTACTTTCCAAACACAAAAAAGCAACATGAGTTTCAGAGCGGAAAGTTTATGTAAGAAGACAGACACAATGCATGAACATTTCTCTTAAAATATACACTCGGAGCCCAGAAGATGGAGTGTCTAAAGCCATGCTGTACAAAGAGGAATGCATATCAGTGGCTTCCCAATGAGGAGGGAACCCCAGAAGATCAAAGTCCTGCCTTTCGTCTGTTGTACTTCAGTCTGTCTGTGTTTTTATCCTGTGTATGTGGTTTGCCTACTAACTGTACTGTGCACCACAGCCAGGAGAAGCCACTTTTTGTTCTCCTTGTACATCTGCACAAGAGTAGAATGACAATAAATTCACCCTGAACCTTGAACTACTACAGGCGTGCGGGTCGCTCTCTCTGCCAACCCCCTGTTTGACAGCACCAACGATACTTATGCACTAAATGCAACCACTTTAAGAGTAACAAAGTTCAGTGAACCTGATCCAGGAAGCATGTGGTAACTCGGCTAGTTTCCAACACGTCGACCAACTGGGGCCACTGGGGAAACTACAGTACCTTGTCATACACCATTAAACCTTCCTTAATTGTGTCACTTATTTGCCTCCATGGCAACTGAATCCTAACTCCCAAGAATACTGCCAGGTAGTCTTTGTGTGACCAAGAGCGTGCAAAAAAATTCTCCTTAACATGCCTAAGCACAAAATAAACCCAACGCATTCGCTTCTACGGCAAAACTGAGAAAAGGAAAGAGAATAGAAGGAAAGAGGAGAGGCTTAGTTTGCAAATCAAAGGAAAGTCTGACGTTTCGGAAGCCTTGCGGAGAGTATCGCTGTTCCTTGTGGTGTGAGCTTCCTTGTTGGACATTTTGGAACATTTATATAATCAAAATACACCTATAATACAGCATAAAGTCACACATCTTGACCTTCCATCAGAACAGCCTGTTCTCACTTGTTGGCAGGCTTGATAACTGTTAAAGGGAACAGACTTCGGCGGCATTCAGCCTGCCATGTGGTGGCACAACTGAGGTTTGAAGAAAAAAGAAAGAGACACCCCCGAGTCCACACGTCATCTCGCTGACAAAAACAAATCACGACAAAGGTATACAATGCAAGCCAGCTGAAAACCCCCACAGTTTTTTGTTGTTTTTTTTTAAATACACCAGGCTGTTGCTAGGGGTGATGGGATCTGCAAGGCTATCGTACTGAAGTATTTTCACACGATCACATTTCTCTTCTGCAATACACTGCAAGAACCAGCTTTCACTAAACCTCTTCAACCACTAATGATGCTCAATGACCTTTACTCCATCGTGTACCTTGATAAATGCATGTTGGACAACATCTTTCACTTTTTTTACTCTTTTTCACATCACATAGCGCGGTTCCACTTCTACACATGTACAAAAAAAAATAACTTATTAGGAAATCGGCATAATCTTTTGTCTTCTGCTCATGTTCCTCTAATCCGCCGTACTGTTTATGAAATCCTCCCAAGGCTGTAGCCTCTGTAAATACATCTAAGCAGGTTCTAGCCAAGTAGGGCTCACAGAGAAAATCTTCAGACAGCCTTGAAACACAATACTTGCTAAAGGCAGGATTTTCCATCTCTGAAATTCATCACAGCGTCTTAATTTGGCATCAGATGGTCAACTCGTCCGTGCGGCTTTTGAATCGGACGCCTCGAGAGCAGACTTGAAAAGCGAGCAGTTGTGTTACGTTTGCTGTCGGTGGCATTGCAGTGAGCTGCATCTTCTGTGAATTTATCTTCACCTTATTCTTTGTCACTTTCCTGTCTACAGCACTAAAACTTTACATTTCGAGAAGAAAAAAAATCTGATTCCCTCCCCCCAGAAGGCTGAGCTGGATTTGTGTCCTATGCAGGGTTTACCTTATTGTACACCTTGTTTCCTGGTATGGACTCTAAATCAGTGCAAGCAGTTACTGGATATGCTCGGTTGGATGGGGCTTTACATTAAAATAAAAAGACAAATGATTGCTTCTTACCTTCTTCACAACTGAAAGTCAGTGCTGCTACGCTTGGAAAAAGTTGTCCCGAACAGGAAGAATGTCATTTGAAAGGCACAGGGTAGTATGACAATGTGCACCTGTAACAAGCAACACGCCGAGGAGGATTCGATCAAGACGACAAATAATCGCGGCCTCCAAAAATGGCAACAAAACACACCGTGGCCCTGCGTGCTGCCTTCCGCGAGAGAGAATCTGAGGAGGCCCAAAATAACCATTGAAGCTCCTACCCTGAGAAGTGATTATTTGTGAGAATTTAGAATGAACTGCTTCACATATACTTCAGCATTTGTCTCAAATTACTACCGTGATGTGACACTTCGTGCCAAATTCCCACTTTTATCCCTTTTATGGTTTAACTTGTTTGGACTTTCGTTTGAATGGCGCGGCTTCGTTGGATCCGGTCGGCTGCCTTTCAACATACTGGCGGCAGCTACATTTCTACCTTGTATCCCAACAGAATTTTAGGGTATATCACAAGAATTAATTCATTTTTTGACATCTTTAATTCTCTTTTGTTTATTCAGACAAACTATCCAAATCGCTGAGGACAACATTAAACGGAAACAAATGTAATATCTCGCTGCCGTAATAGTATGGTTGAGAATAAACAAAATCGGACACATTCGGGGTATAACTTTTACACAGGAATTGCACTGATTCTTCTGTTTTTCTCATAAACCCCATTCAGTAGCACTCAGATCGGGTAATGCGTGTCTAAATCAACGTGTACCGACTATCACGGGCACAACATAACACTCTAAGAAACTGAGGCCTCCAGCAATGCAAAGTGGTACCTTAACTGGCTGTTTCTTCAGCAGCTTCCAGGCAAATGTGGGGAAACGTGCTGCTGTGATTTTACATTCTGCATAAGTGTTGGTTTAGGGGCTGCCAGGTGACAGAGTTTCCCACCTCTACCAGAGTAGAGAGGATGCTAAATTGCAACTCCCTCACTTGAAAGGAAGCCTACGCCCATGGCAAAGTGCGAAGCACTGCTCTTCGACCGGCATCGGCGCTCCAGCGCAGAAGATGGTGGCTCACTATGTGAAAAACAGGCACAGTATATTGGCGGAGGTCTAAAGCAGACATGCACATGCCCGGTCCACTCTGCTTTCAGGCACGCAGTCAGCCGAGGATAGAACACAAAGGCCGACGGCTGATCTGCGTAGAAAATGGGGAGAAGAAAGGACACGGGATGCTGCATCTAGCTGAACGGTAATGTTCTTAGCAACGTACTGCTGCAGAGGGACATGTCTGGAGTGTTATGCAAAGAAAGAAAAGACGCAGAGCAAAATTCTGCACATTTTCTAGAGCACAACTAGGATGCAAAGGAACAAAATGCTGAAATCCAAAAAGACTGGGCCGCACCTTCCGACTAAACAGACCCGGATTGTCTTTGCACAGATACGGCGGAAGGCTGGGACTTTTTTGAAAGATGTCTCTGAGGTGCAAAAGCCCTCTTGTGATAAAAATGAAGTGAAGGAGAATCATTTTGTTGAGTGACATGATGGCGCAGTTCTTACCTCAGCTCCTGGGCTGTGGATTTGGATACGGGTCGGAATCTCAGTCTGCGTGAAGTTTAAATGTTCTCCCGGTGTTTGGGTTGGTTTTTTGCCGACTGCTCCGTTCTCCTCCCGCACTCCAGTGACGTGTGTTTCAGGTGAACCGGCGACTCCGAATTGCCTTTAGTGTGCGAGTAAATAGGCGTTTCATTGCCGGGTAATCGACTGGTATCACATCGGGCACCGTGACTCATGACCTGCACGGTCTGGACCTCTGCAACACCGCACTACTCTCACAGATACTGACAATGAATGAATTGATGTTTGTTATGTGGGAACAAACCGGCTGCTTCTGAGCTTTACAGTAAATACAGTTCATTCAAATGAAGCAAAGGATAATGCTTTTACTTTTAGTGGCTTTCTGTAAAAAGAAAAAAAAAAACAAAAATCCTGGTTATCAGTGTACCGGAAAGCCTTCATTGAAACAGTGTCTCAATTTAGATTGCATTATATCTATCATTAGTTCATCATCATTAATTTTTTCAAGTATTTTAAAGCAATTAACTCAAAATAGCCTCTAATATACACAGAAGAAATCAAAACGCAACTAACTGAGACAACTTTACTTTTTCAGCAAATTTTTGGGACATCAGGAAAATGGCTTAAGTGGTTCTTGCACCAAGCGGCCTTGTGCACCTCCATTTGGATGTTCACTGCGTGTGAGAGAGGCTTTGCTTCAGCAGCTTGTGAAGGAAACCGCCGCGATCGAGCAGGCAAGCCTCCTTCAACCTGACTGCTGGAACGATATGCTGCTACAAGCCTTCCGCTGTGTGTGTGTGTGTGTGTGTGTGTGTGTGTGTGTGTGTGTTGGAATACCGTCGTCGTGAGTTTGGAGATTACCTTAATCCGTCCTGTCGAATGCTGTTGACCACTCGCCGCAGAGTCCACAAAATTAGATTTCGTAGCCGTAAAACTGCGGCAGGGCTAATTGGATTGAAGCCTGGGCCTCCGTGGGCAGGGGAGAGAGGTAGAGCCTCATTACTGTGCAAATATAGAAACCGAAGGCAAAAGCGCTTGACTTGATGCGCTCTGACTTTCTTTCGAAGTGAGCAGCGAGCAAAGGGGTGGAAGATTTAAAAATATCTATGCGCAGTGCGATAATCCCAGCCCACAACCCAGCGAGACAGGCAGCCCACTTTGCTCAAATAAAGCTGAAAAACCTCAACTGCATAAGGATGTTTATTTTTCCATTACCACGCGGTACTTTTTCTTTTATATCCCGGAACATGATATAACAAGTTGGTAAAATATCCAACAGTTTTCCAAGCCGAAACGTCTGAAATATTTTTTTTCTAAGGAGGAAAAAAAAAAAAAAAACCCCACCTGTTTTTCACCAGTTTTACATCATGAACCTCCTGAGAACAAAGTGCCCTGACTTTAAGGGGCGATTCATTTAAGAAGCCCCACAGAATGCAATTAATAAAACATCAAACAAAAATACAAATACGCTTTAACTGCTTGGTTCATAACAATGTCTCAAAGAAGGGCATTAACAAAAAAACTCCGTGTGGCTTCTTAACCATACAGCTCTCATACGGTTGGGTTAAATATTTTATTCGGTGCCTTTGCACCAAAAATTCTCATCATTTACCAATAAATCTTGACAGCAGTGAATGATATGCACATATATCATATATATCACATGTATTAAGCACATACGTTTGCTCTAATTTCACGGTCATTTAAAGTCTAGAAACACACCAAACACACCCTATCATCTGGATTAGTATTTGAATTTAGTTAATAGGATAATCTCTACATGCCACATAGAACATGCCGGAACGCCCGCCTGATATCGACACACCGATTACTGCTTGCAGATATCATATGGGCAACTCACTTTAGTAGATACATCAGCTGTCAAATGGGTTCTTAGATGCCACTAAGAGATTAAAATAATCTACTCGTGTAAAAAAAAAAAAAAACACAACCAGAAGAGCTCACTTCACAAAGAATCTTAAAACAAGTACCGCAAAGTGCTCAGTGTTCAGGTCCCGCAACAAAAGATGTTTTTCTATACGATACAGTTGCCAGGGTCTCAGGCTAAGTCCATCAGTAGCCCTGGATATGGAGACTGCTTCTCCTCCGAATAATGTAACTAGTGGAGTCATTTTTGTTTAAAAAATGTTAATATCATTTTTTATTTCAAAATGTTCATTTTATTTTATTTTTAAATGTTCTATTTTTAATATTACCTACGCCAACTTAAACTCCATATCATGACTGCTGCTTGGACACCATATGTAGACAATGTATTATTTCTGTGGTTTAGGCCAAAGAAAAGGTACAGTTACCACAGTACAAACAATGAATTATTCGCACAAAGGGCCGATTGCTGGAGCTGCTGAATCTGGCGTCCCGTCAACTTTTAACCGAGACCTCTGACATATAAGACTAAAGAAACCCGGACGTAAAGCAATAAGAGTCCAAATGCGTTGGCACGCATTATAAAGCGGCCAAACGCATTCTTTCAGACCAGTTATGAGATTTCCTTACACAAAATATACATTTTAAAACGCACGTCCTGCAGAGCGGACCAAAAAATGAACGGCCATTCCTGAGGAGGACACAGAAAAGTAGCGAATTCTAATATCACGTCTGTCCGTTCTTCCGTGAACGGAGTCGATAAAACAATCCTAAAAGTCAAACTGCACTCCTCACGGTCGTGCCGGCGGTCCAAGGGGCCTTATTAAATAATTGAAAATAGCATCTCGATGACATGACAACTCAAGAAACTTCGCTCATGCGTGGCGTCGCTAAGTGATTCTAAGGCGAGAATAATCGATGCGAGATTGTCACCCAAAATTATTATCGCAGATTACAACGTTCCCCTGAGCAGAATAACCGGGGAATACGCGCGTGGCTTCAAGCGTGCTGGCCTACTTCAAAGTTGTGCTCAATCTTAACAGATTTAACTGCCAGTACCGATCAATATGAAAGGCGTTCACAGCACAGAAGTCTTTTTGAAGTTACTTATAACAGCCTATTATGGGAAAAAATATTTCTATGCCTATAAATGTAGCCGGGGTATTGAGTGGAGCACGCCACTAAGGGCACACTTTCTAACATTATCAGCTCAAGCTTAAACAAGCCTCCTTATCTGAAACAAGAGTTAAGCCGGATAAGTGACCCCCCTGGGGGCACGTTTATTATAATCTTTCCAATTCCGTATCGCTACATAGGTAAAATAAATCTTACTACGCCACCAAGATAATTATCACCCACAAACAAATGCGCGTCGCATCACAAGGCGGCGTGACAAACGCTTTCCCGGAATCCCCCGGTCTACGTGGCGCGTAAAAATTCGTGCATATTCCCACGGCGACTTTCACAGACAACTGGCGCAAATGTGCAGCGCGGTCACAGAGCCTACGGACGCGCTTTAAGCGCCGAGCGGGCGCGGCGGACTTCCGCGTGGAGCAAGTGGCGCGGCGGAGCGCGAACCAGCCGGCGAAGTTTCGTAGATGGGCATCTGCTGGAGGCCAAGGGCTACGCTTGTCATAATGAGGATTAATATGGTACGGCTCTCATTAGCACAAACATCTACTCAAGTATTTCTCACTTAAAGAGTAATCACAGCCGGGGTTTCGCTCCAAGTGCTAACCTGACCCCTGAGCTCCAACTGTACGTGAGTAACCAGCATCTGTCCAGAACAGTGCCTGGGGGGCCTCGCGCAATATGCTGCTTTCTGCGCAGAGATTTCGGCCAAAAAAACACACGGCGCGCTCCTTTGCCGCACATTCCAAATGGTTGCTGCCAGCAGCAGGCTGTGCTCATTTTAAATATGCAGGGCCGCCACGCTGCCTCACAGGGAAGGAAAAGGAGAGGGATTGGGAGGTGGAGGAAGGGGGAAAAAAAAAACAACAATAATAGGGAAAGAGGCAGAGAAGTGTGGCGCGCTTTGAGCTGTAACAAGGTTACTTAGATAAGTGAGCTTCTGCTGCGGCTTGACGCATCAGCATTCTGCCGGCGCCGCTGGCCTCGTGACTTGGAGCCTCCGGGCAGCCTTCTGCTGGTTGATCCCCGGCATCTCTTTGCTGCTCTCACGCAGCGGTGTCCATCAGAAGACGCTGCGCTGAGTCCGGTAGGCGTATACCGCCTGCACGCAACCGGACGTAAAGCGCCAGCTATCTGAGTGTGTCGCAGGCAGCTGCCGGTCTGCATGAAAAGAAAATCAACCGATTCTTCCTGACGCTGCTAAAACAATATAGTTTACGGTTTCCGCACCCAGTCTGAGATTCTTCGCCATTCAACGATGCGAATTAAGAGAGGCCTCTTAATTGTAAGCCTCGCAAAACAGCACAAAAAAAATCGTGGCTGACCCAACAAAGTGTCCAAGGTGCAACCTGTAGTTCAAAGGAGCGGCAGGAAAGGCGCTGTGATTTATGCAAATGCTCTCTAACTTCGGCCTGTGGATTATCAAGCGCCAGGATTTTGTTAGATCCGACTCCTGGCGGTGCAGGAGCTACGCTGCGCTTCATGTCTGCCCATTGGCCTGTATCCTCTATCGGCATTTCGTCGGTCGATTTATTTTCGATTGATTCTACCCACGCAATCTGGTCATAATCTAAAGGGGCTGCCAGATCTCTGTAGGGAAGATTTGTCCTTGAAAGGGCGGATTTTTTTTTTTTTTTAAGCAATAAATCGTAAATCTATTCAACCTGTCTATACTCATTTAACATGACGCACGAAACGAGTATAAACTGAATAGATCCGATTGCTTCTGGGGGACACGGCACGAGGCGGGGTACCGGTTGAACAGCTGGAGTTGTAACCACTAAGTAGGCTGTTCCCGGAGGGATGGCATTACTATTGTAGTAGTATTGTTTAATCAAACGTCCAGCTTCACAAATGGGCACGATGTTAAACTATTTAACTTATTATATGACCACCGCGCTGTTCTGGATATAAGCGTTACAGAAACAGTGATTTGCTGTCATTCTCTAATTCGCAAACTTATCAGCAGCAGCGGGTTATTGCAAAATGTAAAAGGAATGCCCGCTAACTGAGGGATGCGCGCGTCTGTCTTCTTTCCCGTTCGCGAGGCATCTAGTTAACAAGTTTGAGAAGGAAGCGAGCCGCCGTGTCTTCCCAGCTCTTCCGCAGCAGTTCTCGGAGGTGCAGGGCACGTGTGGGTTGCTTTGCTTTCGCTCTTGCACACTCTTGTAGCGACTGCCAAGGTTGGCCAGGTGGACTCGCACTCTTCATATTCCGCAGGCTTTTAATCCGTCGTCGGCATTAGTTCAGTTACAAAACCGCCGGCCCAGGATGCACGTTAACATTTTCTTGTTTTGGTTCGAGACGGTTAACTAGGTGAGGCCGGTGTCCTGAGGGGTCGTGATCACCGGATGCTTCTTGGCAGACACACCGTAAACCGGGCTCATTAAGTTTAACAACGTTCAGGAGATATGAGCGGATCTGAGACGCAGGTAGGAAGAACAGAAGCGCGTAGCTTTGCGCCCTCAGCCATTCAGCCCGAAAAGCGTTCAGTTTCCTTTTGTCCTAATTTCACCCTTTTATAAGAGCACATAAAAACCCTTGGCTTCAGTTTACCGCCTCATATTAGTCCCCAGCTCCACTCTATATAGACCGTCGCCTCACAATGAGTTAAACCGGATAAATCTGGTGAAATACAGATCAGGGCACAGCTTTCACATTAAATCAACAATTACACTTCCTCTCATTTCTTAGTTCCTTATGGTGCTTTATTATTCCACATGCTCTCAGTGTAACGGTATATAAAGACATTTTCCGGCTTTACTACGTTATGTGCTTTCATGACTGAAAGTCATAAAATCAGTCATAAAATTTTATTTTTGTCCAGCTTTAACTTATGCTCTCGAGCTCATCGTGTTTCATATTTGATTCTGTGTGACATTTTTCTGATAATAATTTATGCACCTAATCGGTTACTTTCCTACCTTTAGTTTTTAGGGAAACGCGTCTAAGGCGCGGCTGTGAAGCGCGCGTCCGTCAAATGACACAGTAATAATAACACAGCAATTTATCGCAGCAGCAAAACTGTTTCCTTTGGCCGATTACAAAATGATTCCTTCGGATGAACAAATGAACTGAAAAAGATTTTAACAGGTACAAAATGTTTGTTTTCTTCTTTCCCTTGTCAAAGTGTCATCATAGAGTAGAACAAAAGGCCCATTACAGTAAAGAAAAACCTGTATGGAAAATTCCGCCACTGCTTCCCCAATAAAATGACTCCAGGGTATGTAGTTAAGCTTGTTATTCCAAGACCTGACTGCAGAATTAATGATGATGTTTTTAAAGTCCCCAGCGTGCCCTCGCTTTTTTCAGTCTGCAGCACCGCAGACTAGTGAGAACTTCCTCTTGATGTGCCGGGAGATCATTAGCTTGGGATAAAATCTATTGTTTTTTTACAGTTCACTGACCATACGGGAGACCTTGACTCCCTTTAATATGAGTCATGTATGCAAACAAAGAGCCCAGCAAAGAGTGTACGTTGTTTAGGCGTGTACAACTGCAAGGCACAGCTTTTAAGTTCTTTTGAATATATCACGTGTGTAAAATTCTCTCTCATCTGCGTAGCATCTTAAAAATATAGCGTACGCCTAAAAAAGTGATAAGGAAATTGAATAATATTGCCGCGGACAAAATGGCAGTAACATATAAAGCAAAAAACGTCTTATTCAGATTATTATACAAGATGTCAGACAAAGTGAAAATCAAAGTAATGGGGGAGAAAAGGTGTTGTTTAGTCGTAAGCAAGCCCACACTAAAAAAAGAGATTCACTAGCATTCTTTCAGGATTTGAGTTACAAGTCGTGCATTTTAATAAAGGCACAAAATAGTACAATAATAAGAAGAATACAAACATCCCTGTTTTTGTTCTCCCTCATTCATTCCTCAACATCCATCCATAAGGCCTCCGGATAGTGAAGAAGCCACTCCTGTGATTTATGTGAAAAAATTAAATCACAGATGGGGCAAAAATGAAGAAGAACGTACATAACGTAACACGGTTGTAAGGTTTACAGATCATTCTGCTTATCAAACTTGTGGCTCCAGTCAACTTCCGGTGCAGTTTAAAGGTGGCAGAAGCAGGAGTATCGTGGATAACCTCCCTGTGGACTGCAAGTTTCATGACCATTTCCATAGTTCCGGGGAACCGGTAGGACTGACTTCCAGCATCTTCTATGTCAGCTTTTAAAGAATGCGTGCGCGTCATATCATTTAAACGGCACGTCAAAGTGGAAAATGGAAATTCAACCGGGAAATTTACTGAAGAAGCCAGAGCTATAAAATGTAAAGCACAACATTACGATTTAGAATTTTGGCAATATATATGTTACTTTTTCATATTTAATAAATCACTTTTAAATAACATTTTTAATTCTAATAAAAATGTAGTTATCAATTCAGGGGGGTGGATCTAACAAAGAACGAAGGCTTTGGCCTCATTATAACATCGAAAAATATTATATAATATATATAATGCATACACATGTGATATATTGGAAAATATTATAATGTACAGCACTTTTGATTTACTCTGTCGTAAATGATATTATCATTTCTCTCACCAAGTTCGGTACACGTCCACACCATACGTTATCTCACAAAATGTTTTTTTCAAAGGCGACTGACAATGTTTAATACATTAAGTGACATTCAACTGTTTACCCAGTTATACAGCAGGGCATTTTACTATATCGGCTCAGTGTAAATACTTTGTTCAGGAATAGGATCTGAACCAGGATCCTCCAGACTGCAAGGCAACAACCCCTTACATTAATGCTGACCAGAAGCTCCAAACAGTTCTCTACCTTATTTGATTTTCTGTTGTGTTAACCCTTCTTTTCTCAATAAATACAAACCAGCACAACTGCAGTAAACAAGAATGTGTCCCAGTAACACAGTGCATGTAACCATGAACTGAGATGGCTACCTTTGCCAACATCCTTGGCCTTGAACAGTTTGTAAGTAAATATCCACGTAGCAGATAACTGTATAACGGGGGGGGGGGGGGTTTACTGATAATAAACTTTTCCTAAGATATATAGAGATAAAACGGGTTTTGTATTATTCGTACAAAAAGACATGTAAAAGCCGTACACTCGCTTTAGTACAGCTGAATATTTACATACATGCTTTTAAATGAAAAGCATAATTTCCATTATGCGGACTAAATTGTCCTTATTTTCACCGCTATACAATATAACCCCGCAGATTTACAAACTGAAGCAAATTATATCAGCAGTGATAATAGAAATGGATGTTCGATTTAAATTATTTAGCACAGAACAACAGCTCAGTGGGCAAGTTTGCAAAACACTTTTTGAGTCTGCTTTTTGCCAAGGGGTTCCAAGCAATGTGACGACAGCCAGCCTGCCGGGTCCATCTACGATGATATGAGAAAAAGTCATGTAAAACAGACACAAAGAGGTGGTTAGTCTGCCTATTGACTAACACATTGTCAAGGTCATTCTCTTGTATTGTCAACTACCTGCCCGGGCAAATAAAAATGCTTCACAGCAAGATTTGTGAAACCCATGAGAATGGCTGCTGGACAGTGCCTCGCCTCTGTTGCAGAATAAAAACCAGCAGCATAACATCAGGGAACGTTCAAGACTGGACAGCATTCACACACGTCAGCCGAACTGCCGACGACCTCTTTCGTTCTGCTGCTGACTGAACACGGGCAAAAGTGACACACGGCGCCCTCATAAAAAATTGCCAATATGCCTAAATATTAGTAGAACAAATGAACAATAAAGCGACTGAGACAAGTGAAAACCACAACTGGTCTTGAGATACAGATTCCTAAATTGACATTTGTTTGGCAAGACCGTAAAAATCGCGCTCTCTTTCGGAAGGTGTCCGCTTGTAATCTGACGGCGGGAACTGGACGTGAAGTCGGCCAAAAACATAACTCATCTCTGGCCCTAGCGCTATACCTGCTGTTACGAAGAAAAAAAAAATAAAATTAACATCAAACATACAGAATCCAGCTGCAGCATTAAACATAAAATTTCCACATCAAAGGCTTTCATTCCTTCTTCATGTGCTCCAGCAGTTGTTCACATATACAGTATTTAGGACACCCTGCACCTCAACTACGCCTTCGCTGTATAACCGCTGGTGCAAAAGTGAAATGGCTGTGTGGCGGAAACCGATCAATGATGAAACCCCATGTAACCTCCACATCTACCTAAATATTCATTTATCCATCTTAGCGGCGCTCTAACCTTATATGGCTCCAATACTTTCGGAGAGACTGCTCTCCAGTCTCTTATTTTTTCACGTACGTGAAGGCAGTCCCCGCGAGTGCATCGCTCACAAAAGCGCGTCAAATGAGCTAAATCGAAGTTTCATTATACACCGGTCACCTGTCTCACTCCTCGCTTTCTCCCCCTCCCTCCTCTCTCATTGTACCGAGACAAGCTGAACAATTAACAGCTCGCTTTGTTGGTGTTGCTCACCTGACTCCTGCTTTCACGCCCCTGCTGCTTACAGGGACTCCTGTTCGCTTTCTCGCAGCTTTCGTTCTCGGCTCTTCGGTTAACAGGCCCTCCACCTCCAGTTAGCGCCCCCGTGTCCTCCAGTTTCTTGACAAAGAAGAACACTAAAACCTTACTCTGTGTCGAGCTCCGCAAACTAAACGCCGTGAACGTTTATGTCAGGTTTCATCTCACGATCGTGTCTGGGAATCACTCCGAACACAAAACTTTGTTTTCACGTAAACGTCAAAGGCAATAATATTTACCTGTAACTTCAGCATTAAAATTTCTACACTAATGCCCTGCCAGATGGGGTTAAGTTTTTCCACTCCATTAGGGTAGTTCCCAATGTTAGGAGACTGATTTACTATTTCCCAGGTTAAAAAAATGCATCATTGTCCATTTTTGTTACCCACTTATCCCAAGCAGGGTCTTGGCAGTCTGGAGCCTATTGTGGATTTTTTGAGGACTAGGGTACAAAACTGTCCTTGGATGGGACACAAGTCCATTGCCAGGTAGCCACACAAACAAAAGACAATTTAGAGTGAGCAATTAACCTGAAACACATGTTGCTGGACTGTGTAAACAAACCCACACAGCCAGAGGGAGAAGATGTAAACTCCACATAGAACGTGTTGGATTTGAAGTCACATCACACCAGCCCAGGTGCTGCGAGGTGACAGTGCTACTGCCTGAGCCACCCTGCCCCCCCATGTGTTGTTAAAATGACAATATGCTGTTTTTATGTATGACTATGAACATACTAGCAAATGCATAGATACATACATAGCAACAAAGTTTGAATTATATGAAGTAAAAATGATTATTTACAGCTTGTCTTTTAATGCACAACTTTAATTCATTCACTATCAATAACAGCTTGCTTAATGCAGGGATGTCGATCTCCAGAGAGCACGAGCATGGTATGCACAACACATGGAAACTGTGTGGTTTAACATACTTGTAGTGCTACTAACAAATGTCTGTTGTTAGACTCTCTTCATTTCACCACAAGATGATGGTTTTATTTACAACGGCGCAAGGGTTTCCGTGGTATTAAAGCTGTTTGTACGACTGTGGCACGTAGGTGGTTGGCTGCTGCGGCTCAAAGGGACGAGGGAAGACGGACGATGTCCTCATCACTAGCGTTTTACTTAAACTTTCCATAGCAGTAGGAGGCCTCACTACCCTGGAAGTAGACCTGAATACATCTTTGACATAGAGACTCCACATCTCAGCAGCTCGGCGTGTGAAATCCCTCCGCGTGATCCCACATCAGTCAGCATTTCCATAAAGACACATTCGGCATGTACCTTGAGACTGTCCTCCATCCTGCTCACTGAAGTCATTTAAGCAACTGAGCTTGTTTATCCACTGTATATTCCTATTAGGACTCGAAGAAGCCTGCTAGAGCTTCTTGAGTTCTCCCATCTTGAGTTATAGTTCTGCACATAATGAGTTTATTGTTATTGTTTATTCCAGTTATACTTTATTGATGTGTTGAATGAGAATAAGTGGGGATGGGATCTTTAGAATCACCTGTTTGGGCCTGACTATACGTGTGGAGTTAGACTGTCCGCTGGGCTTGTTCCAGACTGTACAGCGGACACGTAAGGTACAATACAGGTCTTAACCTAAAGCAGATGATGTTGGACCAAGGCCCAAATTCATTTTTTACCCTTATCAAAAGTTCATTTCACGTATAGGAAGGGTCCTGGGACTCTTGAGCCAAGTGAAGCAAAACGTTGAAATACCTAAAGTATGTGAAGCACTAAATAAATGTAAATATGTATTAATTCTTGGTTATAATAGCACAGGACATCCAGATTGAGAAATCTAGTCTAAAAAAATACAGTCAAAATATACCTATAACCAGATATGACTTTTATAGATTTCTGCATTTTTACATTTAACCCTTTCTTCTCGCCAAACTAGGGGGTGGAAAATTAGCCAGATCTTATGTGGCTTGAAGTATGAGGCCCTGTGAGCTCAAAAGGGATGAGCACAAACACACACCCTCCTCTTTTACAGAAAAGCAGTTTTTGCTCAGTCCCAATCCCCGCCTTGTTGATGCCTGGCCAGCCTGTGAGCGACAAGAACATCTCAACCGTATCACCCACACAAGGGAACACAGGTCAGTTTGTGTTCTCGGAGCATCGTCCCCACAGATGGCCAGAGCGAGAATTCAGACCCATTGCATCACCGGGGAAGCCCTGTAGATCCTTTTAAAATAAGAAACAAGCATAAAATTCACACGAATGACACGAAAAAATGAATTTTCCACATAACGTTAATTGAACAAACACACCGAGCAGCTAATGGCGCAACGGCCGAAACATAAAATTGCCGCAAAAAAAAAAAAATCTGAAAGCTTATGAGTTCTTGCAGGGACTTATTTTCCAATGATTCTATTTAAAAATACCCAGCTGTGCAAACAGGGAAAGTGTAAAACGGCAATATTGTACGTAAATCACTTTGGTAGAACCGTCTGCCAAGTAAAATCGCAGTTGTCTTTCATGGCAAAATGTAAAAGACCAGAACATTTGTTGCCTCTTCTGGGCTGCAAATTGCCGCAGTGAAAGTAAAAGTTCACTTTAATTCACGATTCAACCGGGGCATTTTTGACAATGCTTTTCAGGGGGGGAAAAAAGAACATTTACTGCCTTTTTTATACAAAAACTTGAACTTGAGTTATTTTATTTTAATTCCCTGGGGGCGGGGCGGTGTTTCAGCAGTTTTGGTCCAAGACACAGGGTTAGCCCTTTAATGCAGAAAGACAAACTTAAAAGTGAACAAAAAATATTAGATCTCAATCTCTTTCCCCGTGTGACAGTATTATTATTGGCCGTTCAGAGAGAAAAGAAAAATGCGAACTATCGGTTCCAGAATTTTGTCTGAATTACTTAAAGCTGACACCTAAAGCTGGTCTCCAGACCAGCGGCTTGAGAGTGTCGCTGGGCCATAGCCACTGTTATGACTCTAATAAAGCTTCACACGACCTCAGGTATTCGGTTCAATTTCACACACGGTTACTTTGGCGACTATTTAATCAACAACGCGACGGAGTCCTTAAACATAACACAAGAGCAGGATTCCATGGGCACCAAGCACGCTTGTGCTGGAACATTGAGACTCTATTAAATTAACTGCAATCGATCTGGCGGTTGTTATAATGGAAAAGATCACATGTTATTGATGAACAGCACAGACGTAAGCTCTGCAAGTAATAACAGTGGTGCCGTCAAATCCTGCACTTTCGGCGCCAGGAACACATTCACTGGACAGAGCCCGATACCGGTGTACCGCTCCCTCGTGAGGGGGTTCGATATTGGATTGTTTGAGTCTGGATGCTGCCAGGAAAGGCTGCTCAGGTAATATGAGTAGTTTCAGTGGTCTGAGAAAAGCGCCCGCTGCGACTGCTACCAAAAATGCAGCAATGTGTGTACCTAGAGAGCTCAGATAAAGCAGACCTGTCAGAGGAACATTAACCTCCAGCAGGCCATGCTCAAAAGCCCACGACACTCTACTGGGGCGTGAAAGCAGGCATTTCTGGAGATTTAATTTTCATCAAAAGTGTTTACAGATATTAATGTGTTTGTGTGTGTGTGTGTGTGTGTGTGTGTGTGTGTGAGACACGCACACACAACGTGTTCTCTACTACTGTCACAGTTTCAAAATAAAAATTGAAAATGACACTTTGACACACTATTGTGCGAAACGTCAGTACAGAAATAATTTTCTCTTATATCGGTCTCTCTACTCCATAGGTTATGATCCGTATACAATGCTTTTATTACATCGTGTCAACTTAAAAAAAGAAAAACGAGATGTTTAAATGAGAAACCTCATCTACAATGTCTCAGAGTCCAGTCTGACGATTCCATTAGCTCAAATGTCCGATCTGGACAGAGAAAATACGTTTCAATATCATGCGGATATTGACCAAGAGGACCCTGTGCTCACATTTCAGTTTTGCTTAATATCGGGATGTAAGTTCTGCTTAGTTACAAGGATCCTCCACACCTTTAGAAGAACAAAACGTGCTCACACAATATAACAAACTCTGATTCCAACTGGCCTTCATCGATAAAAAAAACTACAAATGGCATAGGCTGACGCTCGCATTGCTTTAAAGGGATTAAATATCTGTTTCACGTTGGTCTGCTCTCTGTCATCCTCTTAGCTGAATTTTGGACCTTAGTGCTCATTGAAGGCACGGCTGATGATTTGATGGGGGTTCATTAGAAACATTGTGAATCCTTGCCTTCGATGACAGATCTTCACAGTGGCAAGGAAATACACTGCAGCTGCGAGGATGCTTTAGAAGAAACAGATGTTTGGGTACACCGCAAACAACATGACAACGCGCAATCGATAATCGCTTCCGTGGTCGGCCTCTTAGCGTCCTACGAAGTACGGCGGTTACATAAACAAAGGCGACTAATGACATCAAACACGAAAAACAAAATGCCAATTTATTGACTTCACCGACGCGCTCTTTGGAGGTCAGCGGGACGCTTCAGCATCTTTTCAATGCCTCACTGATGGGAGCACCACAGAGCCACGTTAGAAATTTACTTTCAAAATCGAGCACCGAAGCCAGACTTTTCCCAGGCTTTGCGGTAACATTTTCCGATCATTCGGCATATTAGTGGCGCCTTTCTGCAGGACCGCCCAAATAACCGCTCACCGTGATCGAACTTTTAGTCTTCCATCTTGCGCCCATTAGGGATGTTAAGCGTATTGTCACGCGCGCGCGTTTACGCTGTTTAAACGTTTCAAAGCTGTTAACGCGTCAGATGTCGATATAAAGGGCTCCTTCTTCTCGTACTGAGAATGCAGAAGAATGCAAAGAGCTCCGTCCACAAGAAGGAAAAACCTGAATCATTTCTAATCAGAAAACTTCCGCACAGCACACACAAGACTCACAAAACTTCCCCTGAAGGGTGAGAATATAGCTCAATGTGGACGTGGTGAATCACTATATGACTTCTGCTCCTGTTCTCCCACACTGCAGACCCTACTGTTTCCCCTGAACATCGCCTGCTTTATTTATATATCTGTCTGCCTACGCGGCGATGGGAATACCGCAGGTGGCTTTCAGCTAAGTGGGTATCGCTCTTAGGTTTTCTCTTCTATTCTATTCTATTTTTAGACACTTAAAACTCGCTTAAAGGGGCAAAAAACATCCCTTTAGTATTGTGCACATCTAAAACTGTAACTGACACTGGATAAGGGCTGAATTAACAGTAATGGTAAATTCTGGCCCTTATGCAATCCTTATTGCATAACTGCTGAGCTATATGCGTGCGAAACAATGTGCACACGTGTCAAGTAACATGCTTAGCATACCTATGCTCCAGCTTAAAGCTGTGGTTTACCTCAAAATGTAGTGCAATAATACATGCCTTTTTTTAGACTTGTCAACTCTGAGCACATACAATTTAGGAAGCCTTTCAGAGTCCATAAGCAATTGTCAAGTCAGACTCCCCTTAGTTATTCTACCTTCTAGTTATAGAGCTTCCATGGCCAGGATCAAAGCTTTAGAGCCCAGGCAGCACCAGGCACAGACAATACAAGGCAAGCCGTGTGATCTCTAAAACATCAGAGAAGCACATATTACAAAGGCAATTTAATTTATCTTTGCATTTAAATCTGCTACCCATTTCATCCATTTGGCTTTATTGCAGGTACAGAGCAACACACAGGTTACGAGCCTGAGTTTCGGACACCTTGGCACTGAGGACGGTAGCAAATACCAAGGCAGGTACTATGTATGGAGCATCTTACCAGGAAGAAGAACAAAAAGAAATTCCTAATTTCCTTTGGAAACAGCTGACCTACCTGCAGAACTTCTCTTTACAGGTGACCTACCTGCAAAATTATGCTTGACATAATGCGGACTCACTTGTAAACGCTGATCTTAAGAAACTGTACAGGTTTAGTCATAAATCTTCCGTACCTGCGTGTCCATTTTTACACCGCCCCGATCAGCTAAATAAACAAGACCACAAGATGAAGTCAAAAAAGAAGCTGTCTAATGAAGATTGTGTACTGGCTAAAAAAAGGCCTCACAAGATCCCTCCCGCCGAGAAACAAAGGAAAACCGTCCGTACACCTACCTAGAATGATCAGTCACATATGTACTGGCAGGCAGTAAGCAGGGTAATATAAAACAACTTAATGGAGCGTGTTGAGCACAGCACTGTAAAAAATGAATGACCAAACTATATTAATTTTTACAGTACCCTTTCCAACGTGAATTTCCCTAAGATTCGTAACAGTATGACATTATAGTGTACAAACCAGAGACCAAAAATGAAATACCTGAAGGAAAGGTGTCGTGTTCCATGTATGAATGAAGAAAAGGATTGTGGAAACAGTGCGATCGAGACGTGTTTCGCGTGGCTTTTTGCTTTTCAGTATTCCTACACGTACATACAGTTCACGCGCAGAGACGAGACCAGCTGCTGATGCAGCAGTGGTGGAGCACCGGCCATGTGAGGGTGTTACGGTCCCTGGTTTCTGTGGCAGAGGGTTCGTCTCTGTCGCTGTTGCCCCGACTGCCTGGACATTAGCAGAAGTAAGAGAGAGTCAGCGGAATGCTGACTCAAGTAACCGGAGGATTCAAAGCAATTTTCAAACTCATACAATAGCTGCCTTTTTCCCTTTAGTTAAAACCGTTCACCAGACATAGATCGTTTGAAAATGAAATACATTTGCACATGAAAGCATTTACAGCTACTGTGTGCTAATCTCAAGAAGCTCATCCAACCATTATCACTAAGTGCTTATCCTGAGGAGGGTCACGGCAGCCTGGAGCCTATCCCAGAAGCAGGGAGGCGGTGAACTATAACACAACCCCACACGCAGCTGGTCACACCCATACAGAGAATATGAGAAATTTACAGTGAGCAATCAATGTGAATCGCTTGTCTTTGGACTGTGGGAGGAAACCCACACAGGCACAGGGAGAAGATGCCAACTCCACTCACACTGAGCCAGATTCACACCTCACACCTGGCCCAGTATATACTTACTGAGCCACCACGCGACCCCATTTTAAAAAGTAATGAACTCAAAATAATTTGTCTTACGCAGCTCAATTTGAACCTGTAACTGCATATTTCCAACAGTAAACAAAAGCCCCAGGTAAGCCATCTGTAAGAATCATATTTTTACATTTTTTATTGTCATAACTGGTTTGATAATTAACACAACAATGACACAGAATGCCAAGAATCATAGATCTGTTACCTACTGAAATAGCTTTGCGCATAAATATTCGTAGTAAAAAAAAAAAAGCCTTATAACAGATCCGTGTTTTGGAACAAGCATTTGCCTTTCATCACTAAAAACGGATAGCAAGAACTAGTAAGTATATATCACCGATCTAAGTTTACTAAATGGCATAATGAGTATTTAAACTTACCCACACAACACGTAACTCGGAAATTCATTTTGCTGACAATGACGTGCAATGTTATTGATCGCAACTCCTCTGCAGTTTGTTACTAAGCAACGATTTAAAATACAGTATTCAAAACTGCAGCCCAACAGAGGCTGTAATCCTGTTAGCTAGAAGCAAAATGCCAGTACATACAGGCTATTAATGCAACTGGCTATAATTTACTATTTTAAATATGAGTTTATATTATCACTGTAATCATGAGACAAAGAAACCATGATGATATTCATTACAGTCTGTGTACTGTGACTTCTGTTATTCATAGTGAAGATACATGTAGATGCACTCCGTTGTTTACAAATGCCGTGTCCTTTTAAATTCTCATTAAAATAATGATGGCAATATAGAACAAATAATACGTGTGGCTTATGGCTGAAACATAAGCAGCATTGTATTACTGAATTTATGCAAATCTTTTTGATGTTGTGTCCCTTTCTATGCCATTCAAATCCGAGGCACAAGAGCCGCGTGGTTTTAGACACATTACAACATAAACAGTCCTTCACAGGCTCCCCATCCAGCACTAAGGTTAAAGAAATCACTGTAATTATTGAAATTACTAAATACAACAAACTTCACAAAAGGACAGCATCACAAATGCAATCTTAATGCCACGGGCAAAACTTGAGGGTTTTGCAGTAAGTAGCTTTACACTTTTAATATCGGCAACGACACCGATGTCAGGTATCGGCAAGGCAGGGACAACCTTCCACCAGCTCAAGAACGCATGGCGCTCCCAGAAGCTTTCCAAGGTCAGACTGTTTACCTCCAGTGTAATTATTTTTGTTATATGGAGCACAGATTTGGAGAACAAGCAAAAAAAGTATTTATAAAGTGCAGACATTTATCAGTATCTGTCTAAGAGGAACACTTAAGATCCCCTGGCTGGATAGCATCAGCAAGTTAAGTTGGTGGCAGAGAACCTGTCAGCTTCCAGTAGGAGAAGAGATCTAGAAAAGGAAATGGGGTAGGATGACGCATAAACATCGAAAGCCAGCAAGTAACATCAGGCACTGACACGGAACCCCCAAGGAGAAGGGAGAAAGAGCCAACCTGGCAGCGTGACCTTGAACCTGACAAAATCAAACTAGGCAACAGGATAGAACCACTGTTGACCACTAGACCCCACAATGGGTGATAAAAGGTGATGGGCAAACCTAAATATTTTAGTTGCACTAGATCATCCCTACAGCTTTGTTAGAACGTCAATATGGCTCATTAAAATGTGAAACGTGTGTAATAGCAAATATGATATTCATGTATTCCATCTTCTGAAAGCCTACAATCTCCTGTGTCATCAATCATGTCAGCATACATTGAACTGTCAATTCAGTTTTTGCCCCAAAAAATAGAATTTACAAAATGTATGGTCATTTACAACAAGGAGTCCAACTCTGAATTTAAAAACGTAGCTTGTTCCTTGAAAAGACTGTTTTTTGGTGAACTTCCAACTGTCATCCATTTAAACAGGTAAAACTGTGATCAATAAAGTTATTACTTGCACAAAAAACATGTAACTATGAAAACGTTACCAAAGTAACGTGTGAAAAATACTCATGTATTTGTTCTATTAGATATTCAGATACTGGTATATCTAACAAGGCAGTTGGTCATGCTTAATAAAAAACCCTACATTAAATATTCATATTTCCTTGTGAAATCATGACAAATAAACATGCTAACAAAGTAAAAGAAAATCGATGGCAATATGTGTTGTGTACCAACATAGAACGTAAAGTGATCAGATGAGTACAAAAGGACACGGGAGACTGAAAAAAGAGGGAAATGTAGCCGACGGAGTTGGGCTGAAACAAAACAAACATGAAATAGAAAATAGTTCAGTCACACAACAACAAATTGTTTGCGCTGCATCACTGGCTTCTCAAAGCCCTCTTTTTAAATGTGACTGTCAAATTGAAAAATAGGAACAGAGCTGTTTATAAAAGCTGAAAAAAGCATATCTTAATTTATGGTGGATCCCTGTGTACACATTTTATAAAATCTGAATCCTGTCAGAACAGCAGCTTCGCAGGATTGATTTTGCAAGATATTAATGGCACAAAAGTGACACACAGGATTATTTTCAAGATACATGCTTATTTGAAAAAGCTGAAAAATGTACCTTAGAAAGCCAACAACAATAACAAATCCCCTCCAAAAAGTTAATAAGGCGCTTCAGACGTGCCTTTCCTTTTGTGTTTGAAAAGCTTCTTCAAAGCAAACGCGATAACTGGCAGAAAGCAGGTATGTATTTTGTGTTTATACTGTATACGATCTCTCCTGCGTTAAAAATACATATACAGTTCATACATGTATTAGATTCAGTCGTTTTTCTTCTGAACGTTCCAGTCAAAGACACGTTTCTTGTCGTGGACACTGGGCCAGGAAAACGCAACAGAAGCTTTTGTTGCTGCAGACATAATAGCTTAAAAGGCAGCTAAAAACACGCTCAACAAAGTATCCACGGAAGAAACAAAATAAACCAACAAAACAGCGACACTGAACTTCACATTCTTATAAAGGAAATATCAAAATCTCTTTTTCTGCTCACCTTAAAGATCCAAGAATAAGGCCTAAACATAGTAACTCTCAAAATTAGGTTTCATTTAAAAAAAAACACACAAACATTGTGAAATGTGTCTCTAAGAGAGATTACTATAATCTGCTTTACTGTATTTCCATAAAATCTAAAGCAAAATCATCAAGAGGCCCGTGCAGCCCACCTTATGAGTAATCTCAACCATTTTGTCCGATTCAGGTGTAATCCATACTTACACACCTATAAATTTATTTATCAAAAAAGGAATGTGAGCTGGGAATTATCGAAGTTAATGAAACATTTGGAGCCACCCAGTGAACTGTGCCCTCAGGGTGACAATAATGAATGAGCTGAGAAGCAGGACACAGCAAACACCCTCCACACATGTGGCTTTTCTAGCACACAGTTGCCTAATCTTGGTTAAAACAATGTCACTGGCAAAAGCTAATAAAACAAACAAGAACTCTTTTTTATGGACAATTAATAGCTTTACGTCACAACAAACAACCAGAATATAAGAGCACATCCCCACGTCTAGGCAGAGACCCTGCGACAACAGTGTCTTTTCATCAGAACATATTTCATTATTGATTATCTTATATTTGAATTTGGAAAACAGATTTTTTTTCTGTATTTTTCATTATGGAATTTTGTTGTATAGATTGAATAACTTGTTGTGTGATTGATGTAGAAGTCTTGAAATATCTCGTCTTAAATTGAATGGCAAACAGCAGGGCAGGTAAAAAATTTTACTCGTTTTAATAGTTTGCATCTATCAAAACATAGTTGTGCTATTTGTGTATTAAAAACAGACAAAAAAGATTTGTAAGTAGATCTTGGTCAGCCAAAACTGAACAGGTATTTTCAAATTTTGAATTTTGAGGCAACAGTGTATTTCCAGGTTACTGGTGATAGACCCATCCTTACCTTGCTTGTTCAAAGGTAATTTGGCAGCTTTTACCTGCACAAAGTAAACACGAGTCCACACTGCAGCGCTGCATGCTTACCTTGTCCGCCATGATCATGGACGATCCACCATGGATTCCCATGACAGGTATTAGTGTCTGGGAAGAAATAAAATCCAAAATCTGGGCAATGGCTTCCTGGTCTGTGCCATCCCCAAACACCAGGCCATGGATTTTAGTCCCAGACATGAGATCGCACACATGAGTTATGATGCTTTTCGGGTCGGTTTCATTCACCAGCAGTGTCACCACGTTCACGTCGATAGGATCCTCCTTGCTCCACAGAGCCCGCAGGTCTCGCTCTGAGATGTAACGCGTTCGCCCCAAGATCACGGCTATGTTCAGGATGGGGACTTTGTCTGCTCCGAAGGCCACGTTGATGTGAAGCAGAAGAACGTGGAGTGTCAGGAGGGCACACGCAAAATTCCCCATAGTGGCCACCTTCATCCCCTGCAGGTATATCAACACAGACACGAGAGTGTGAGCAGCATGATACGAGCACTCGGAACACTACGTTGCAGACAGCAGACATTGAATCACAGCCCCCCCCTCCAAAAAAGACCATTTGTGGGTAGCCAATGATCATCCGTTATGTAAGTCCTGATAGGAGCCTCATATAAATGTTGAAGTAGAAGTTTCTATAATGACAGCCATATTTCTTATTACACAAATAGCAAACATTGAGTTCTGCAACCAAAATGACAGCACAAAATACACAGCATTTGAAAATAAGTGACTCTGCGATAATGTCTTGCAAAGAACCTCATCCAAGACACCCAAAGTGTAACTGAACGTAAAAACAAATTTGCAATGGAAGATCTTCCAAGATCGGTAACCCAGAAACTTCACAATTCTTCGGGATGTGCAGTCTCCCCTGCCTGGCTTCATATTTATGAATGCACTTTTTTTTCATACATTATTTATTCAGAAACATCTTTCATAGAAATCATAGATTTTTCACTTCGACCAACATTTTGCTGATTGTTTTGGGCAATAATTTGGTGGCATCAACTTTTATGGGATCCAAGTCGACTGATCTGGTCAGGCACTGGGAGGAACCCAAAATATGAACAATAATACTCAATACTTATACACATATAGTGTGTGGGGGGGGGGCTGCACTGGTGTTGCTTGAACATTGGGAGGAAAATGCGCCTTATGTGACGAATGTAATATAATCTCAATACGTCTTGCACTACTTTAATAACTGTATAGCTGCAAAAGCCATGTGTACATCTAAATGCAACCTTATGTAGGAATTTTAACAAAGGAAACATTTTTTTTTTTTTTTTAAAAAGTACTCAAGGCAGCCAGATGATGCTGTAACGTTTTATGCGCAGTTTTGTCCTGCGCTGGACGGACGGCTCGTGTTCCTTCATGTGTTTAAAAAAAAAAAAAAATGATGGGCAAAATGGTCTCAGTCTCATCCTAACGCTGCAGTGACATCTTCCGAGGTCGCTTTTACCCAGTAAAGACGCTTCCTACCCAAATACGGTTCTTACGCGGCAAGTCATGAACTGAAATTCTGCCAGGACGTGACACTGGTGTAAATATTAACGTAATTCCTGGAGGATCGGGGCAGCTTTACAGTCGTGGGCACCCGAACGTTTTCTCCTGGGCAGGAAAGACGCCCTCGGATCGCAGCCCACTGGGCACCACGTCCACCGTCTCTCACGATCGCCGCCCGCTTTACTCTCCCACTGAACAAGCGTTTCACGCTCAGCTTCGGAGAGCTTTACACCATGACGGCATGACGAATAAATGCTTCTCGAGGTGTTACAGTCTGACACCCCCCCCCCCTCCCAAAATGTTGTATCTTACGTCTATTTTTAACTGATCGCATGTGATCCTGCCTCCCTACGTCACAATAGCCGGCGCTTAGAAAAGTTACATTTCCGTCCAACCTTTCTTAATGACTCTCTTGTCTGAACCGACATACATATATAATATAAACATATAAAATCTAACCCTAAACAGCTTGTATACAAACGTGCGGTTCTACAACGTGACCGTGTACAACGAGTGGAGCAGCCGAATAAAACATAAAAATTCACTTTAATTTCCCACCGCTTGTGATATTACCGCTATACAAGAGCGCCCCCTTGCCGTGCAATTCAGCATTTAGTTTTTGTGCTGGTTTAATTACTTCTATTATTTTAGGACATTCCTGCAGTGACGGAGTTGCACGACTACATACGTGAAAATCGGACCGATTCCGACGAACCAGGGCCTGGATTTTTTTTTATCATTATTCTCAAGCCAAAAAAAAAAATTTGTCGAAATGTTTTGGTGACATCCCACAGACACGCGGGGAGGGGGGGGGGTGCGGAAAGTTATCGGAATCACACGTCGAGAAATTGCATACAGTGAAAGAGCTACAGAACAACGAGCTGATCCTCGTCGCTACCACGTTTCTCTGCGCAATCCGGGCAGAACATTTACCACAACCAAAAGAATGAAGCCAGGATGGAAGGTGCAGCAGCTGAATTATTTATTTATTTGCATTTATTTATTACATTTGATGATCACATTCCAGTGACACGAGTTCTCCCCGCGCCGCGCTGCGCCTCGGCGAACCCCGAACAGCAACACTTGCTGAAGAGTAATAAGTGCGCAAGATTATACACGTTTAAAGGCAAAAAATGAAACGATTTCCTAAGGTACCGAAGCGAGGCAGCCATGTGGTGGGGGGGCGGGGGGCTTAAATTGAATTTTTTGTGCAAAAATACCACCGATCACATCCACGACGCGAAAACGGTGTTTCTATCAACAGGATGAATGTGTGTTTATTTGGCGCGCCGTGTTGCGCCTCAAACAAGTGCAGAATTTGGAATAAAGGACAACAGACAGCGAAGCGTCAACTTACAGAATCCCCCTTCCACAAAAGTCCAGGACCGCGGCTTGGCATGACATTGTAAAAGAATCTTCCATCAAACAAGCCCCCGCGAACACAGAGATTTTTGTAATTATTTCCAGTGAAAATCCTCTAACTTCTCGGTAAAGGCGCATAAATCCAGCGGTCTTCGCAGCTTCTTTCGCCTCCGCTCCTTTAGCGTCGTGTCAGTGCGTGTCTACGAGCGCGGAGGGGTGTGTGGCGCGCGCGCCCGCGCGCGCGCGTGTGTGTGCGTGTGTGTGTGAGTGTGTGGCGGTGGGACTGCCGGGCAGTTTGCGGGGTGTCTCCGCATCGCGCGCAGTTTCTTGGGGGACTGAAGAAGGTGCCGGAGCCGCGGCCATGAGGCGGAGGAGGAGGAGAAGGAGGAGGAGGAGGAGGAGGAGGAGAGCGCAACTACACCCCGCTCCACCGCACACGCACGCGGACGCCAGAAAGAAGGAGCGAACGGGCAACTGCTCAATAAGCGCAAATGCTGCGTCAACCTTCAAACGAGACGCAAGTTCCCAGCCGCGACCGTTAACCGCGCCGGGTGACACAGGTGAAGCGCGTGGGCGGTGCGGTCCGCATTCCAACTACCTGTTGGGGTCGAGTCCCCTCCGTCATTCCCGGCTCTTCGTGAACGGAACCGCTTCGCTTTTACGTCACTGTTGCGTCCGGTCTGCAGGCTTCGTGTCTCGGTGTTGCAGTGGGGAAAAAAAGAGCAAAAATGCTATAAGCTTGTTTGGGATGAGAGGGTGCGCGCGGTCGGCACGAGCTGAATATGAAACGGTTGTAAAACGCATTCGTTTTGCATCACGGTGCACGAAACTGACTTCAAAGGTGTAACGGTCATTCCCGAACCACCGAACTTGTACGCATCGACCAAAGTGTTTTTTAACGTCGTTTTCCCCCCACATTCCTAAAAGCCGTTCTTTCCCGCTGTTGTGGTGTAAATCAGTTTTTTTCACACGCGGCAACATACAAGCACCGAGTTTCCTGCAGGAATTCGATCCCACCAGACCACCGAGCCACAGCCCCCGCCAGCGCCGCGGCACCAGGCTTTGCTGCAAAAACAAAAACACGTTTTCACCCTAAAAATAAATAGCTGGGATTTCATAACTCGAATTTCGCTAAGGTACGAGTCTGTTCTTTCAAAATAACGCCGCACCGATTGGCTTTTCAACCGAATTTGCAGGGGAAATACCGGAAGATTTTTTTAACACAATTTCTCTAGTTTTTCAAACGACTTTGTACGCGTTTCCAATATGCAAATGTGCATGTAAGTAAATCAGTTCAAAACAGTTACATAAAAAGGTTGCGTTTGGAACAAGATAGTTTCGCATATGAAGCTCACAGTTTTGATAAGACATTATATTGTTAATACATATTTAGCTGATGAATTTCCCCAAGGAAACAACAGAGCTGTTACCTCATATGAGCTCTACTGGAAGTGGACTGTTAGTGGCCTCCAGCCTTCGTGAGGCTCAAAAGCAAGTCGGGAAGTCAAAAAACTGACCCCCAAAACCATTTAAAACAGTTCAAAACTGTCAGAGTATGACAGCGCACCCTTTCCAGTTTCTCCCATCTACCCATCCGTTATCCTTAACCGCTCGTCCAATGGACGGCAGATCCTAACCCTGACCTCCCCGCGGGAAAGTTCACGTTCACCTCCCAAGCATCAATGCAAAATAAAAAAAAAACGACAAATATAATAAAGCAGCTAAGCAGAAAATCCCTTTTCCGGCCTAGGACACTGCTTGGATGTACTGGAAATGTTGCTTAGTATCAAGACTTAACTGAGTTAGAATTATTTTTGCTCAGTACTTCCCATTAGACACAAAAGTGCATTCAGTGTAAACTAGACAAAAACATTTATAATGGTGGAGTAAAGCTGATTGTTAAAAATCTCAACTGTGCATCTGCACTGCGGACATATGAAGGGGGTGAGTCATTGTGTTTTGACCTGATGAATCCCACCTATTTTTAATCCCAGTTATTACATCTCTATCGGGGGTCTTGATTTATTCCCAATATAGGAAATCGGGACTTGGCATGAATTAAATGTCACTCTAATGTACACGTGTAGCGTTCATAACAATGATTTCCACCGTTTCCTCTTTCTCTTCCGCCGCCACCTTTTCAATCTGGCACGTGACACTGGTCTCAGCAGCGTTTCATTCCTTACTCATGAAACTTGCCAAAAAGAGCATTGTTATTAATAGGGGCATTATCGCGTTTTGACAGAATGCAACATTAACCGATGGCGCCGATAATATGTGTGCAAGCTAAGACTCATTAAGTCATTTAGAAAAAGATGCGGAACTGTAGAGCATCACCAAACATTCCCCTACAGTATGCTTGGCAAATGCATTGTATTTACATCAGGTTACACAATGAATGTAAAAAAAAAAAATGTAAACAATGCATACAGTTTCTGTGCACTGAGCATGAAGCAATCTCTATTTCCGGCAAATAATAATGGATCTTCACTCCATGGCCATAATAAATGTGTTTATTTGGTGCAGTTGCTCTTTCTTTTAGCCTAAGGCCTTCCTCGCCCCGATTCCCGATTTAAAGTTTAATATAAGCCTTTCCCCACCTTCGGAAATAAATTGATTACTGGTCTTATGAACTTTTTTGATAATTCAGCAAGGAGGGCTGTGGCTGGGTATGAGGAGGTGGTAGCTGAATTCGCGGAACCATCGATCATTTAAAATGTAACCTTAATCATGTGGCCAAAGGGAAGCGCTGTGTTTTTTATTATGCCGTATGATAGCTGTTCATCTGTTACCTCACACTTTTAGTTAAACCGCAATAGGTCGCTTCACTTCTCTTTCGTCTTGCATACGTGGAAAAAGATGAAAGGTTATCATCTTCCCCGTTTTCATTCGTTATATGAAAAGCGTAAATAAATGTTTCAGTAGGGCTAAACTGTAGTTTAAAAACCATTTGGGGTTCTCAGATATTAATAAAACGTAACAGATTAAAGCGCTTGGTGATGGGCTATAGCAACCGTAATAGAGGAAAGCAAAGAATATTCTGGCAAAACAAAAAATCAGCACATATTTTATACATTTGAAAACCCAAGCCGCACATCCTCCTACGTGGATACTTTTGTGAACCTGTAACTCGATTCTGACACCCCCAGTAGTGCTACACTGGCGTTGTGTTGATGTAACATTGTGCACTGAACATCTAAAACCTCCCACAGATGGAGAAGAGCCAAAGTCAGCTCAGAGAGGAAGGCTGCCAGTGGTGAATAAGTCCCGCTGGCCTCTTTCCGCTTTCTGTGGACATGAAGAAATTACCAGTCATTGCACGGTGAAAGATATGCCATAATCGGGCCAATTACCCAGCGTGTGAGTACAGAGTAAATTCTGTTAATACACTTGACCTTTCCATAACTACATATATATCCGCTCACTTGGCATATTTGCAGCGAGACATTCTGAGCCCTACAGACAATTCTAATCTGCTGCATCGCAGTTAAACACAGACTGTTTAAAGTCGTCGTTTTCTCGGTCGTCTTTACCTGATGTCGAATTCCCCCTCTGTAGAGTAAAAGTCCCAGTCAGCCTAAGGGAAACGGTATTATTTTCAACTATTTTGATAGGAATCATTAAACAGACAGCCTTGCATCTGCAAATTGAATTAAAAGTGAACCAAAGCTATCCCCCCCCCCCCCCGTTTATCCGTCAAAAAAGTAACAGCAGCGCGTAAGATTACAGCAAAGGGGCTTTAGATGTGAGGGTTAGGGTAGGGGATATGAAATGTTCGTTTAATGTATAAATATGACTTTCAAATCACAGTTTCATTTCTGTGCTTTTGAAAATTTCATGTATGCAATGACGTTTGTGAATGATCGAAAGAATGCTTTGATTTATTTCTTCTTTGGGCTTTTTTTATGATTGATATATCCAGGCAAACTGAGGCTATTTTTGATGAAGCTCCACGTTCAGAGTTGAGGCTTCAGCAAACTGGTTAAGAGTGATGTTATTGGTCAATTCCACTTGACATAAAAACGTGCGCAACAGCAAGTTAGCAAACAGGTTTGTTTACCAAAACTTTGACAGTTTTTGTTTTTCCACAAATGCTGAACATGACTCAGATTACAATAGAATATATCCCAGAGATGCTAAAAACACAGTGGAGTTAGATGTTGCATATAAGTGATAGAATATACTGCAAAACTTTTGAAAAGTACTTTAAATGGATCAAATTCTTGGAAATCAACTGAATTTTACAATTTCTGAGGTGGGACAGGCTGACGTGGCAGTGTAGGTGGGGTCAAGAGGGAGAAGAGGGTATGGGCTGATGTGGACGACGTAGTTTGCATCCCATCCAGGATTAAAATGCTTCTACTGGGAGTCAAACATGGCTGACCTGTAGCGTCAGAGTGACAAAATGTAACGTCATTTGTCTCGATGGTCCTCGGATACCAAGTCGCCACAGTCAGGTTTCCCATTTGGTCCTGGATTTGCACTCCCATCAGAAGGTGGGGGACTGGATGCCAGTGGTGCCGCTTCCTCCAAACCAGGACGTTCACGCTTTCCGCTCAGTGAGGCCCTGATTTTGTCCATTCTGAACCCCTGTCCATCCACACTGGTCCTGCTTAAATCACAAGCCCAGATGTGTCCATCATTCCACGGCACAGAAACTCACCAGATCATGTCTTGCTCTCTTTTACCTCTTCAAATCGAAAGATATGGGTTTTATCCAAAAACGGAAACATAAAACTGTGATATTCTGAAGCTTCATATATCATTGTTCTATAAAAGTGAGATGTCATCTTATTTCCAAATACCTCGTAATTAAATTAAACGAATTATTATGATGTCCCCTACTTTCTGTATTTATGCTGAGATGTCAGCAACTTGATAAAACTTAGCAGAAGTGATTCTCAGACCCACCAGTGGGACATTTCTTCATAGGAGTCATTTCCATAGGGTGAGAAAAGGAAACCCACAGGGGGAGAAACTTGTCCTTCAGAAAGCAGACGTGTGTGATCTCTGACATGTTACGATGTGAGCTGGATTAATAAAGGAGGCGCATCAGTCTTGCTGTTCACAGTCTGAGACGTGTAGCTTTCGTTTTCTTCTTTGTAATGCGGGCTCTTCTGATCTGACACCTTTTCCGAGCATTTTATGTTGCCACTACCCCACAGCCAGGGCTCTCGAGAGGACGGAAAATAGGCTCGACTGAATGAGAGCCACGGCACAGCAGGAAAACACTGCCACTCGAGGTCACACAGTGGACTTAGTAGTTTAAGCTGTAGGTCTGTGAAAGCACCACGTTCTCCAATGCTAAAGCGAGTTAAAATGTTTTTCTTTTTTTTTTAGAGTAGTATAATACAACTCCAAGAAATAATGGCGCTAACATTATACTAGACAGTGGCACAGTGGATCATGCTGGTGCCTCACAGTGCTTGAGTTGTTCATTCAAGTGTAGGTTTGATTCCAGTTCAGAGTGGGTGGTGTTTGCAACCCAATGGTGTGTGCAGACAAAGGCAGCAGTGAGCTGGTTCTGTACATCTCTTCCCCTGAAACCCAGGGTTGTCTCTATGAGTCAGTTTCAACTTGATGGCGCTGACCCTTCCCTGCTATATCAAGACTGGAAGAGGTCAATGAGTGAGCAGAAGGAGGTATCTCAGTTACGAGAAGCTTGATTCTCTGAAATCTTCATTCAGCTTTCTTTTGTGCTTACGTTTTTTTAAACAAGCAATGATAGAATAGTCTCAAGCAATGATAGAATAGTCTCAACCAAAGATAGTATAGATTAAGTCAGATCAGACAAAACAGTTTAATCTCTTTTAAGAAACTGGGTAATGCAAAAAAAACATTTTTTTAAAACTGCGGTCTTTAATAAGCATGTTATATTTTCACAGCTTTAGGGTGGCTGGGTATATTTTTCACAGCTTGGTATAAAAATTGGCTAGATGTAACATATTAAAAAAAAAATCAGATAAATTCAGAAAATTGAGTGGAGTGCTAAGAAGAAGCTGTGATCACCAGTCTTATTGATATTTGGTGATTTTATTAGTATTGTTTACCTAGCGACTGTAGCCTGGTGCTGCTTTTGCATGTTTCATTTCTGGCCTATTATTTTGTGCGTTCCTCTTTTTTTAACTTTGCCATTTTTTTATTTTATCAGGTAAAAATCGTGCAAATATAAACGCGTGAGACAAGTTTGCACTGTCCTTTGTGAGAAAACTCAGACCGGTTTGAAAAACTGCGGCTCTACGGAAAGTTCTCTGTTACTTCAGCTGAAAAACCGCAAACAAGTGGCATCTATAATCCATGGCTGCAACTTAAAAGAAGTCATCTCTAGACCATTCGACACCTATAGTACATCACTGTCAGATGCAATAGGAGATAAGAAGTGTGAAACTGCTTAGAAGCTTATAGTTTAATTATGAAATCCAAAAAAAAAAAAAACGATAGCGGTGCTGAAACGGCTGAGGGGGAAAAAAACCACATGTACTGTGCGAGCAAAGTGATCCATCCTTGTGCACTGAGGCTGTTTCACCAAACCAGGGGAAAACTTAAACTCATGATGGAATTAATGAAGGGTGGTGGACATGGTTTCGTGATTATTTCATCTGGCACCTCGGCAAATTTTTTTCACCCGGCATTGCTTGTTCAAAATAAAAAGAGACGTGCGGCATAGGGGCAAATACATATTATAGGGGCTGCAGGACAGTGATTAAGTGCAGCAAAGCAGACAATCGATAGCAGCTCAAACACACCAGTGGCTTCACGCGTGCACGTTTTTCAGGCACCGCATAAAGGAGGAGCAGGTAAGGAAACTACTCTAATGTTCAGTGTCCAAACAGACGCTGGTTTTCGCTGCTGGCTTGTTTCAGAAAACGCCATATGGTTATAAGGGTTAAAAGTGATGAGGACAAAAAGCCCTATGCAGACCTTAACAGAGCAGAAATGAGCGGAAGGATTGAGGGGCACCATGCATATCTAACTGGTGCCTACATCACTCCTGGCCATGCTGGTGCCCAGCGCTAAGTGGCCCCTAAGTCCCAGATGATGTCATGGCGAAGGAAGAGCGATGACACACATTGCACCGTCTCCGTCCGAGACCACTTTCCTACCTTAATATGCCTGTCTCCACATATTTCCCATTTAATTATGCAGTGGGTTTGCTTATAAGTAAATATTTATTAAATATTTAAATATTTAATGAATACCACAGTGCAAATTTTCTTGGTTATAAATGTCTTTGCTGTGGAGGGAAGAAATGTACAATTTTTTTTTCCCTGCATTTCGAAGGCTGGCTGTATCCCGACACTGTAGTGACTGGCCCATTTTAAAAGCATGTCATAATGTTTTTTGTTTTTTTTTTTTAAGTTTTACTGCGCGTTTCATTTCATTAAAGATTTATTTCAGTGCTTTTGTGTTAATATTAGACAGCAGACTGCCTTTCAGCTCCTCTTGACTTTCTTTTTTTTTTTTTGCACACAGTGCCATCTGGTGACTAACTGAGCATTCATTTAGTTTGGAAGCTCAGTCTTTATCAGATCCTTCAGTGGGTACATTAAAGCTAAATTTAATCAATAAGGAAGAAACTTTAGTTACTTTAGCTTCCCTCGCGAATGTCTGAGTACCAGATTCAAGCCCTTCTGGAAAGTCTGCGCGTATGAATTCAGCAAATGTTCCAGGTGGTTTGTTGGTGGACGGAGTCTTTCTGCGATTTCTCAGTCTCTTCGCATTCAAGATGTCACAGGCCGAAAGTGCACACAACACAATGCAGGTGTTGCCGCTGCATGTAACCTCGATAAATATAGATATTAGTTAAAGCTCCAAAGTACTGGAGCAACATAGTCACCACCTCCACGTTGCCATGCATCCATTCTCAAATACAAAATTAGATCATTTCACATTTGAAAAGAAATCGACGTCACTTTTGCGAAGTGTCATATCTGCTGGAAAAGTGTAAAATCTTATCATTTTGATGACTATACCCATATTTTTGGTGTCCGGTATAATAAATAGATTATATATTAGGGCTACTGGATGAACCCAGTGTCAGTATGACAAATGCTGGAAAATGCATTCTGTTCATAAAAAAAGCCATATGGAGAATTAAAAATGTTATTGCAAACCCTTATCCAGTGTATATATTCTCTTGGGAACATTTTTTCTTGATCCATAATTATTTACCCATTCATTATATTTGTATTATTTTTGTGTGGGTTAAGGAAATGGCCTGAGAAAAATAGAACATAGCCAATATGTGTTTTCACTTTCAACATTTTATGCTGCCTTTTTCCAATATTTGAAGGAAACTCATTAGGCAGAGAGAAGAACGTAATTTAGTAAGACATCTGCGCCATCGTTTCCATCCACGCGTGATCATGAGTAAAAATCATTTTTTTTATTTATAATGCAAAGACCTTTTATTATTTCAAACTCCGTAACATTACATCATACAGCCATTCCTGACAACTATGCTGGAAATAAAGACCAATTTCCAAAGGGTGTACATTTTAATCGTATGTAACAACCACCTTATTTTCACGTGTCAGCATTTATAGCAAAACTTCCATAATTTCCAAGCACTTTACTTCATAAATGGTAAAAATGTGAAGTCGACACACTAAAAAAGATCTGTCGTTTGGCTCAGCTCACCTTATCTGACCAGCCCGCCTCCAACTGCAGTAAAATACGTATTTTTCCGCAAGTGCTGTTGTGATGTTATTATTAATCTGCACGTTCTAGTTTGGGACATTTCCCTTAATCTGTGAATCTCAAAAGAACAAATGATGTTTTGTACTCCATGCAGCCCAGTCCTCCTCTGCAGCAAGTCTGATGCATGACTTCTGTAAATGCTAGAAATGGGAAAAAAAAACTCATTTCCATGGCAATGCAGGGATGCAGTTTCTGCCGTTTCCATAGTTGTGAGAGTAAAGGAGTGGGAGCAGTGCTGGTCGAGAAGTATTTGAGTTTTCTCCCTCGCTGCGTGACTTGGAAACGTGTTCTGAGGGATTCGGTTCCGCCGGCCCAGCTCCTGAACGCGTCTGAGTGTGTCTGTTCGCCCATCTCGCCTTCCGCTTTGAAGTTTAAGTGTTTAAATAGCCCGACTCACAACTAAAAGCACCAGGATGCATTTAAAACATCTTGGCTAGTTTCAGCTCACCTCGCCACTACGTTCGTGATGTCTGCGGCCGGTTTTTTGCATGAACAAACCGTTTACTTTGTCGCATGGAAACGGTAACCCGTTGCTTCGTCGGTTGAGTCGTTCCATTTGTTTGACGCTGTGATGCACTTGCTGCGTTGAGCTTTTGCGTTATCCCCTCAATTTAACCAAACCCTTTGGAAAGGCCAGACAACAGAACGCGACGGAAAGCAGTCAGGTAACTCATTATGAATGACGTCGTGGGTGGAATGAAATGCGCCGCTTCACTGTGAGCAGAAATAAAAGAAACTGGCTGCAGAAGCGATCGCAGAAATACTTATTAATTAATTTGCCGAATGTTTCGGGTACTTGCGGATATTCCGGAGAAGCTTTGCACGGTTCGGAGTGCTTCTGGTGAACCTACATGCCCTAATCCTGTTTCACGGTGAAATATACAAGATTCGTTTCGTGTACAGGGCTCTCGTTCTGTAATGCCGCGCCAAAATTACTTTGGCGTAATGATTTAAATCCATTAAATGAAAGCAATTCCATTTGAGATGGCTGTTGTCCTTGGTTAACCTGGCAGTCCTACGTATTTGTTTGGGACAGCTTTTTAAATGAGCCTGTTAATAGCTGTTCTCGGGCATAATTCTTGCAAGTGTGGTAGCAAGGAAATTAATTATGTCCTTTCTTCTACGTAGACATTCTGACACGTTAACTTTATAAATATTTAATTTTACAGAACACCGCACGTCAGCAAATACGGTGGGCAAGAAACCCAGTACGTCAGCAAGCCGATATTTTCCGCTAGGTTTGGTGGGGTATTTACTAGATTTGCCTGTGAGTGTGTCTGGGTGTGTGTGGACACCCTGTGACGGACTGGTAGGTTTCGTAGCCTAGTGCCCTCTGCTAGACTCCGGACCGCCCTGTGACCCTCCTCCGGATAAGCGGCTCGTGATAATGGCTGCATGAATGGATGAGGCCTTACATTATAGCTGTTTCTTGTCTAACTAGTGTCCTTCACGTCCAAAAATTATATCGAGTTACACTATATGTGCCCGAAGAACTGATATCCACTTGTGAGTTCGGATATTAATCAAATGGGTCATTTTTGTATATTTCTTGCTATATAACAGAACAAGATCTGAAGATCTATATTTTTGCACCTTGGCAAAAGTAATTCATTGAATGCTTCATAGCATCTATCCAAGTGCTATCCCAGAATCTGCTATCTGTCTAAGCAATGAAAAGTTTCACATATAAACAGTATAAACAGTTTAGAATTTTGTCAAGTAAATCAGTAAAGTGTATCTATTGACTGAGCTGGGACAGCTGGGGCAAATAACTGGAAGTGGTATCCGGTGCTTTATTCTGTGGCACCAGGGACGCTGCATTTTGTTTAGACGTCCTTCAGCAAATTCCAGCAGCACAGTAACCGCCTTTTTCCACCCTGCTGATGAGTGAAATTAGTTTGCTAAAAGGGGATTAAAAAGCTAAATATTTATCTGTATCATTGAGGAAGAGACGAGAAACAGTCGAAAAACATGGGCATTTATTCATCTCACGTGTTACTGAACAGTCATTCAAACCCATCAACGGATTATTGAATACAAATGAGTAACTGAGTAAATAGTTGACCATATGCTTACATATAAGTCAACACCAATAAACTCAGGTTACCTGCCTTATTTAATCCACTGTTCTACTTGGACAGAAGAACGAGAATTTGTAAAGGGATCGGCGATGCTTCAAGTGGAAATTGCCCATCGCATAAAATAACTCCATATGTTCTGCAGACACGACAAGTTGTATCATAACTTGCTGCCCAGAGACTTGAAGCACTCAAATTGTAAGCAGTTACTCATGAATGAATCAGGAGAAACTACTCATTTTACATATCAGGCAGATCCTCTGTAAAGGATACTTGACAATTTCAATTCTGATGCAAACTACTAACAACACCGTTTGGATTTACTTACCTTAACTATCTCAAGACTACGGTATGTTTCATCCTAAACATCATGCGTTTGCATCTAATTCAGTTCAGGTTCACTGTCATTACACTTTGCCGTCATACAAAACTCAATTTCTGCAACTCTGGGAACGTGATGCAAAAAATACAGAACATATTTGTGTACAGAATCTATACGGGATCTACAGATTTGTTTCAGTTTTTAAAATATGTTTCAGCTTGTTTAACGTAACGTATTTAACATATGCGGTTAATATAAATAGCCGATTTGATGCACTTCAGGATTCCCCAAACAGCGTTACATTACTGCATAATCTCAGTTCTTCCAAAGCACATAACTTAAGAAAAGAGTCTGTGATTCGGTATTGTGAAAGGAAATGGAAAAGTGAAAAACAAAAAATTTTCTTGACACAGTCGGTGTCCATGAACCTAAGGTGATCAGTAAAGTAAACCAGACTTGAAGCGAAGGCCCCGAGAGTGCACGTTCCACCCGATATCTATCGCAGCTTTTCCGATTAACAAGTTCTCTAAAATTTCCTTTAAGCTAACTTAAAAATTTGCTTCTCCGTTCATTGAACAGCTTACAAAAGATTTTACTGTAGAACAATTTATCTTCTACATCTAATTCATGAACACATGCTTCTGTTTTTTAAAAAAAAAAAAAAGAATTGGGGTATTTATAGCGTTTGCTTTTCTTATTTCATACTCAGCATACATTTTACAGCAAAGAAGCATCTGCTCTTTGTAGGTAGCATCCAGCTTTTGGCTGGAGATGGAGGTCTATTTGCGTTTCCTGAGGGTTAGATACAAAATGGCGCTGGCCAAGGTGACAGGAAACGCGATCCAGGCCAAGACGAATGAGTAGCCATAGTTGCCGACGCTGAATTTCTTATCCTGGAAGTTATTGTGCTGGGCAGTGTATATGGAGGCTCCAGTCATAACACACAACGCTAGAAAGAGAAGAAACGTGTCAGCAAAAGGGAATGACAACATGTCAACTATAAGTAACAACTATCATCCTGAACAAAGTACATTTTCATACACAATTGTTATGACTAGCAAGATTATTATCCTGAGCAAGGTGCTGGCTATTTCAGCCATGACTGATGCAACACGCCTCACCACAATTTCGCATTATAGTTCCTAAAAAACACAAACTGTATTCATATAGTCTCTACGATGTGTGCACTAAACAGTTTTCTACGCTTTATAACTTGCTGCACACGGCCTTCTCGTGCTCCAGCGTTCATGTCCACCTGGCCGTTACCACACACAGCTTGGCTTGGCGGTCTAGAGCCTGACCCAGAATCCCTGGGCATTAGTATAGGAGGATACATGGCGCGCCAGTCCATTTCAGAGTTGTCACATATGCATTCGTTTTGGCCAGTTTGACCACTTAACCGGAAACACATGTCTTTGGACTGGGGGAGAACACCAGTGCACCCAGAGGTGAACCCTCCCCCCAAACAGCACAGGTGTATTATAGTGCCACCAGCATTTACATTAAAGCGTGTCATATCAGGCTCATTTCAGTTGGACATTTGAAAAACATTTAAAAGAAGTCTGTTTAGTGCCAGCTAAAGACTTAGCATTTAAAACACTCCCAGGCTTAGCGTTACTCTCCACCCCCGTTTATTCTCTGCGTAAAGTAATATTTTGCCATATTCTGACATACACTGCTTTGCAAAAAACGTACCTGTGCAGCTCCACGTACTTAAACTACTTTTTTTAAACAAACCTTAGGGTTAGTTGAATTATACAGGTGACGGTGCGATTTGAATTCGAACCCAGAAGTTCGATTTGCAGCTTACCAGAGAGCAGCTGGGCAATGCCGGTGAAAATAAATCTCCCCCCTTGTTTGAGACGGAAAAGCTGCAGGGTGAAAACGACAAAGCCCACGCAGCACAATATGGTAGCCAGTATCATGGTGGACTGGACGGCCTGAAGAAATCCTTCAAGATCAACACAAACCGTGAAAATGAAGACACCGTGCCACGCGTCTTTTTTTCCACTGAAGACTGCACTTAGTTCCTTAGAAAGAATCGAGCTTATTAAAAAAAAAAAAAAAAACAAATCAAGTTACACACTGTGTGTATTCATATGACGTGTAATGTGTGTAAATAAGCAGGAGCACATATCACATCGTGCTACAGTGCCAATCCAGGTACACCACAAATAATAAAATGCATAAGATAGTATGAAATCCTGAAGGGCCGTATTACCTTCAGCACTGGGGTCCCTGTTCAAAACAGGATAGCAGGTGGTGTCACAGGCATACCACAGATCAACGTAGAATTTTCCGGAGGACCACCAAGCCTGCAGGGGAATAACTTTAACTAAGGGAGGTGAAGCAGTCTCGCTCTGAGTGCCGAAGCACATGGATATAAACCTAACAAAGAAAATCTTGGCCAAAATAGTATTGCTGCAAGACATCGTTTTATCACTTTAAAACTGTGATCATTACTTACGTTGTGTATTGTTGAAATGAAGAGGAGTACAGCTGATATTATATGGATTATGGTAACAATTGCCAATGTAACCAACATGGTTAGAAGATGTTAGGCTTCAACCTAGGACATGAAAGCACGAATAGAAAAACGTTAGACATATAAAACTTGCACGGTCATATGCTGACATTTTTTTTTTGTGAACACTGGTGGTATGGAATAGTTACTGAGTCACTATGACTTGGTTTAACTTGAGGAACAATTGATGAAACACAATTTAACAGCGATGATGTGATCATCTTGATGATTCGTTCCAGGTTTAGTTGTTCCAGAATTATGGTAGAACCAGCTCTGTTCCACACAACTTCTGTTCTTGAGTTTGTCAGTATTTTGAAAGTCATTACATATAAAAGTGTGCATTTGGTAATGATCCCTGTGATGTCTTATTCAGTCATGGACAGACATGTCTGAAAGGGTTTATAGTTAATGAAGAGTGGAGATCCTTATTCATATAATTACTTTTATTGTCTGTGGAACAGGGATTTGCGCAACTGAAGCAAAAAAAAAGCTTAAATAAATGACAGACAGGAAGATGCAGAGCCCAGCGATGTTCACAGAAATCCGTCTGATGTTGAAACGCTGTGATTTGGGTGCATCTTGCCAGAGCGTCTGTGAGTAATTCCATCTTGCTTTAAGCCAACTGCTTTCATCATTCCTGTCTGAGGCCTTTTGATAGCAGAAACTTTGAGCCTTGGCCGTCAAACACTCGCCCCCAGAGACCCTTTCCACCCAAAGGCCACGTCACTGCCACACTGATCCCTCGCGTCCCACATCATAACAAATTGTGAGCCACTTCTGTAATCGTTCACACGCCGACTACACCTTCAGCCAGATGACATTAACAGTTCTGCTGACCCTAAAAATACGGGCGAGGAAAGGAACTTAAGTGGTTAAACGGATGTCACGTTTTTTAGCATCCCTCAAAGAACTACGGAGAATAGACAAAATATCTCAACTTCAAATTAACACATTCACAGTTAAGAACGTTATGAGCAAATAAAAGTAATAGTGATAACTACGGGTTGTGTGTTGCTAAAAAAAATGTTGCTCGACCCACACAAACTCTTCAGGAATTGCAGGTCTGATTCCTCTGCTGGGCAGCCAGGCTAAAACAAATCCCATCCCCTATCAGGTTAAACACTGCAAGAATGTGAATTTGTAACAAAAAGACGTTTATAATTCTGGTAGGAAGTCGGCTGTAAACTTTTTGGGAAGCCACTTCAACTGAATTTCATCATTTAGATGTCAAAATGTAGGCTGCATACGGCATTTTAAATACGTTCTACTAATATCGTGAAGAAGCAATATATGGAGAGGCTGGATGTGATTGTTTACAAGAATTCACTGACTTATGCACAAACACACCTAATATCAGATGCACATAATTTCATATGAATAAAAACTGACCGGATGCAATAAAAAAGTTTTGCTTATTACATTAGTGAAATACAGCATGTCATATTCACAGGTAGTATGAACATTGTGTAAATGTGGAAAGAGGTGTAAACAGTCCTTTACGGAATATGAAATAATATTGGTATTATTTGAATAAATTAGATCGTTTTTGGATTACTTTTATGCTGCAAAACGGAAAATTTTATTCCGAGATCAATGGTGGGATTTTTATCACCGTTACTGAGAGCAAGATGTAATGCGCACATGATGCTTCCATACGCCTAAAGTCATGCTCCTGGTGTAGCTCTGCAGACCTGTTACAGAACTTTAGCTCACCTAGGTTCAGACTAAAAAAAAAATCACTTTATGCAAGAAAAAGGTTTAAGTTAAACAACAGCTACGCAGCGTGCAAATCCCTGCACGCGAACACATTTTTACACAAACGGCTGCATAGAGCAAACCAGAGCAACATTCATGTGATATCTTCATTGGATTGAAGTGATCTTGCAAGCATGTCCATATTTTCCTGACATTTTTTTCACATTTATACTTTGATTTTTACCATAATAGAGTATTAGGTGTGCAAACATATGTTCATATAATAAAATTTGGTTACTGTTCTCTGATATTGTTGTTTTTATAGTAAAAAGCTATAATCATAAGTCCACAATCATTCCTCTGCACATCTTCAACATCTTGCAGCTGGTACTTGAATCCACTACAACAAGAAATCTATGAATAAATAAATATTTCTAAACTGTGCTGTAAAATGCTTGATTCTGATTGGCTGAGAGGGTGTTCATGAATTCTATGGAATTCGCTACAGAAAAGTTGCATTTTCATCCTTTTAAACCACATTAAAGGAATCTTATGAAAACTGATTCATAAACAACTAGGATTCGATTGAACCTTCAAGCTTTTCCAACATCAAGAATCAGGTGTTTTATTCCGGTACCATGAATGACACATATAAGCAATGTAGGACCTGGTGCCCTAAACACTGTTTTTAGCTTAATAAAACACAAGCCAACTCCTCAACTATAGAGGGTACTTTCATAGAAAAAATAAAGAGACCCTCTGAAGGACTATATTCTCTCTTTCTTATCAGTTCCCCTTTTCTTTAAAAGTACTTTTTATCACGGTAAAGTGCACAAAACTAATTTCATTTCGACTTTAAAGACAAAGCTTCAAGAATGTTGTTCAGGGAACTTAAAGGATCGTTTCTACCTCATATTTCTACTAAGAACTATACATATACGGTGACTGATGACCTAGACAGAGTGAATATTGGTTTAACTTACAGATCTTGTATGATCCAAACAACAAAAAAATCTATTTAAAAAAACTATAAAAGTCTCCACGGTATAATATACTATTTTGTAGCGACCGCGTTGTACAACCTAATAGTATTTTATTTTAAATGGTTCCATAAACTGAATTAAACTCCTTCATTTGTAGTGCAATATATGTGATTACTGATACATTTTTCAACAATTCGAGCAGCACGAAAGCGCTGCCTATGTAATGATATGCAAATTAAGGAATACGCACTTGACTAGGTAATATGTAAAAGGTGTTTACAAACAAAGTAAATGTCTGTTGTCCAAAGGAGAACCAACTCCTGGCATTCTTAAAATGAATTATCAGTACACAGAGGTAATAAAGCACAATTCATTTCTCCGCATGAAAGTACATTTTTGGACTGTGTTACGTTTGGGAGATATGAGTTAACAGGATTTTTGTGTTATGACCTTAGAACAGCTGCCATAATTCTTCATTATGGTGCGCTGTACTCCTTTGACACGCACTCCATTGTTTTCCCCGCACAGTCCACTTCAGGTACATTTCCCCACCACCCCACGCCACCTCAAATTCAGCACTTCCAAACAATCCACAGCACAAAGACAAAGTAGAATCTGCCTGCGCAAACAGCCTCTATGCACCATTATCGGGTTTAAGCTTCCAGTCTGGTGTGTAAATGGGAGCTACTTTTATCGCTCTTAGATCTCTCAAATTCCCCTTTTTGTGTTCGCAAAGCTCTGGATCTGCTAACACAGTCCATCTCAGCACAAATCTGCTATTCGCTGGCACCAAGGCAGCATTCGGTTGGACCGCAGTCAAAAAATCTTCAACAAGCACTTGCACTTTTTTAACAATCAAAAATAATGTTACATGCAAAAAAAAAAAAAAAAGTTTAATTTTTCAATTCAGCGTTTTTCACTTGTGCGGTACCCTTACATAAGGTTATTCTCCCATCAGTTTAGTATTAAAGTAGAATAAATTCACTGAGTCCTCTTCAGTGTTCCCCAATGCACAGGCTAATCTGGAAAAGTACAAAACTGCCTGCCAAATTATTGAATGTGTGATTTACTATGCAAAATGTGTTTTGAACATGAAATGATTATATTTAACTCTGGCATGAAGGTGTGTTGCCGCACACTGTCTGGACAGTTAGGGACTGAACCGTCACTTTGAACGTAGTATAAGTATGCCCAATTGACGCATATGTTTAACATCGGGTGATTGTTTTAAGACCCCCATCAGATCATGAATTTAATCCCTCAAGTATAAAAATAAATAGTTTCAATGTTACTGTTTGATTTATGAAAAGGTCACACTTCTCACAAGCTTATACGACGCTGAACGTGAAGAAGAACGTTCTGGTGTGGCACGCGTGCGGCTGAAGTGGTATGAGCTGCCGTCGTCTTCCCTTCACTTAAGCGCTTTTTAAATTGAGGGAAGGGGTCAACCGGACAAGAGAAAAAGCAGCATGAGAGACTGTTTCCACCAGCCATGTCAGCGTCAGTCCCCCCCTTCACCACGTGTTTGACACCCAACTGAACTGAGATTGTCACAACAGGGTACTTTTTTCTCGGCTGCCTTTCTGCTCTTCGGTATCACGGGTATTATTTTGTACATATGCATCTAATCAGGTAAAATCAACTGAAAGGAAATTCTTTGCTTTACATCTGGGCCTGGTCTCCCTCCTTATACAAACAGTAGATAAGGCGGAAGGCTTTAGGTCCCAAACTGCTATTGTTTATAAAGCTGAAGACAACAAAGCTGAAGCAGTCTTGAACATGTCTGTGTGTGCATGTGTGTTTATCTGCATTCATGACTATACGTGTGTAATGACTGCCAGTGCGACCAAAGCCTCTCTTCCCATCACTATAAACCATCGTTCGTCCTGTTCGAATTTAACTGAGGTATTGCGGCAACTCACAATAGCCCACATGGCTGGCAGAAAACCAGAGGGTTTCACTTGAGCAACTTCACCTTTTTGCATTTTAGCAAAGCCAGACTCCTACAGACATCTGCTACGTGCGCACCGGTGGCCAGGAGATCAAGCCTGATGAAAACCTGTTCGAAATGTTGGATGCCTGCTTTGAAAGCGCTCCACGTTGCACTCGAGTCTCAGACATAAACGCGTGCGTTTGTCTGAAGCAGCTGTTTCGTGCCCAGTGACCGAGGCAGAGGAGAGACAGGTCCAGAGCAGCTCCGTCACACTGTCTCTGTTTTTATTATTATTTTTTTGCTGTTACAGTGCGGTGTAGTATTCCTGAGAAGGTTTTACACAGCAGATTTCAGATGGGATGGACTATCAGGCAGGAAAAAAGTTTTGCTTTTGTTTAGAAGTCTCTCCAATCTCAGTCAGTGTTGCACTTTCACAGCCAATTTACAGCATGGCTGAGCTGCAGCGTAAAGGAAGCATCAGCTTTTTTGCCACCCGTCAAGCTTTAGAGAAACAAAAGCTGGTCTGCCGGTGGCCATACAAATAGATTCTTTTTTTATTTTAATTACTATAGCATCAGGTTAGTAAAATGTACTCACTGGAAATTTACTGTTCATACTGCTAAAATGGAAAAAACTCAGCTGTTTACATATATACAGCATATCACAAATTTTTCGCTTACAGTTATGCTTGTATAATATCTCAACGGTAAAGATACAGGGCAAAGACACTGCACGATTGCAACCAGCTTTTTAGCATAGAAACAGCAAGTTTATTATGAGTACGTATGCATGGTAGTGGATTTATAAGGAGTTACACGGATCTTGAATAACGCTTGGGTGAAAATGGGATCGGCCCATGAACCTGAACCATGACATCATTACCAAAATAAATGAGACTGCATGTGTTTCAGGGTTACACATCACAGCTGATTGAATTGTTCTGCTTTTGAAAGTAAACGTGTATAATATAGTTTAAAAAAAAAAAAAAACAGCACACATGTCAAAGGCTGAGATCAAAGTAAATTATTTCATGAAAGCTTTCTATTTATATTCCCAGAGGAGTTTCACACGCTCACATTTCCATATCAAATCATATTCGGTTAGACAGCTCCACTGTGTGTACGGCTCTCATTGATAAAATTATGCAGCGGAGTCATTTAAAATTACCTAAAGACTGGTTTGAAATTGCATTATCAGAAGTCATTTTCTTAAGGTGGGTGTTGTGGTACTCAGAATAAACTTCACCACAATTACATTAGTGGGTGGTGTGTAGGCGTCTCCAAATTGCTAATTTGTCATCTGGTACAAGTGGCTTTTTTTTTTTTTTTTTTTTTTTTT
>UFQX01000523.1:1128213-1238652 GCA_900497675.1 Arapaima gigas | reverse complement strand
TTTTTTTTTTTTTTTTTTTTTTTTTTTTTGTGAAAATAGAAACAACAATTCTATTTTTCGAATTCATATTTTCTGTGAACTAGACATATTAATTTTTTTAACCACTCGCGTGCATTTATTTTTAAATGGAAAAGTACAGATTATATTCACATCCCGAGGACAATTTTTAACAGTCCTGTTATGTTCCTTCATATCATTACATCACCACTGAACTGCCTGCCAAAGAAAACAGATTATATTTTTATTTTTATTCATGGCTGATGCATGGAACGTGAACCCTGTACCTGTGAAACTCATCTACAAAGTCATACGCAGAAACACTCTCCTACTTACTGGCAGGAGACCCACATTAATAAGGGCCGAACGCGCCAACCCCACACAGGCCCTCAGATTCAAACCCGTGTCTGAACCCCCAGCCCAGGACTAACTACAAATAAATATTTTGCCTTAACATGTCATATTCCTCTTGCCATAAGTTATTCCTACAAAACCGTGCATATATCCGTATATTACTGCTAATAACTACCGTAAGCACTCGGGACGGCAGATGAGGATTTATAACCTCCGCCCAGTCCCACCATCTCATACCAGTGGCCCACGGAGCGAAAACCTCTTCCAGTTAGTTAGTCGCCACTGGTTCCAGTTTCCAAGATCTGCCAGTGTGCCACTGCAGGAGAGCATGGAAGATTTCTACATCTTTATTTAATCTGTTTTATTGCCCCACCTTGTGAGTGTGTGGGGTGTGTGTGGGGTGTGTGCGTGCTGGCAGAAAGTGTGTCCAGCTCAAACACAGCGTCTGAAATGTCAACAGCAATTTGACTGCACTGCACACACACTGCAAAACTGAAAGAAACATGTTTTCTCACAGCACTCCTACGGTTTGCCTGGTGTCACAGTTTATCAGTGTTTTTGAAGCATTTTTAATGTTGACAGGTACAGCCAGTCATCAAAACTTGGAGCTCCAGAGGTTTATTTTTCTCCCCTTCTTCACAGTGGAGTTTTTTTTCTTCTCCTCAGTTGCCAGTTGTCTTATAAAAAGTTAAATATAGTGTAGCATCAGGTGGAACTGTGGCTCCCATCATACTTTGCCTGTACACAGTTAGTGTGTCCATCCAAGGTAGGAAGTCCAGGGCTCGACCCTGAGGTTGTGTGTGTGTGTGTGTGTGTGTGTGTGTGTGGGTGTGTACGGTGGTTCTGTGGGTGGGCGTGTCGTTGACCGAGCCACGCAAGAATAAAGTTTGTTACAATAGCATTTGCACAGCACCATTCCTGGTAACTTTGTCCCAACTGTCTTTGTCACCCTGCTGAGAATAACACTCCATTAAAATAAAGTGATATTGAAATTTAAATTAAAATGTTCTATTTTCAGAGCTCATCTCCCTGTACCAGGAGTTACATTAATATTACAGAAACCCTCCATCTGAAGTCAGCACTTTCCATAACACAAACATACTGGGCTAATGCGTGAATACAATTGGTTTTTCCTTCTCCATTCATTCACAAAGTTTTTCATCCACAAGCACAACTTTTTAAATTTCATGCAGACTGAGATTGTAACGGTTTATATTATCACAGTCGTATTGGGAAAAACGATTTTTTGAGCACAAAAAAGTATAGCATAGTTCATTTGTAAAATCAAACGAAAAGACCACTTATTTTCCATAACACATTTACGTATATACGTCTTAGTTTTGAAAACACAGGATTCACCAAATAGTCAGAACAGGTTACTTCCATCGTGATGTATTGTATCAATAAGGAAAACGGCAACATTTTAGGAGCCGTTCGTGAATTTAACCACGCCTTGCTTTGACTGGAAAATAAAGCAGAAAAAAATAATACTCACAGGATGGCAGAACAACAATCCAGACAAGAAGAACGAGGCACAAGATGGTGTGTAAGAGCGAAGTTCTCCAGCTGATGCAGAATAAGTTTGAACGGGGCGTTCGCGCTCCTCCTCTTTGCGCGCCGCCGCGGTGACCTCAGACCAGGAGTCGGGCGCGGCTCGTCGTGTCGGACCTGCGGAAGAACACACCTCTGTCCACCTGGTGACATAGCAACGGCCTCACGTTATTGCCTCTTCGTATTAATTCGAATTATTGACCTAATTATTAATAAGCTCTTTCCATGCATCAGATTTCCCCCATACCTTTGGAGTTTTGCTCTCATGGGGGGTAATAAGAGTGGAACATGTTCCCACCCCTGTGTGTCACTAGACACCCCCTACCCGCTAGTGTTTTTTAACTACTTGATTTTTATTGTATATAATAATAAAAATCAAGTATTTGCACGTTTAATGTATTTTGCACACATTTGCATATGTTTAATGTATTATTTTTGATCCCCTAATGTAGGTAATGTAGGTAAGGGAAGCACCTGTGTTGTTCAGGTGTGAGTTTGAGTCCAGCTCCCTCTGTGTGCAGTTTGCGTCTTTCCCTCGTGTGGGTTTCCTCCCGCAGTCCACAGGCATGTGTTTCAGGTTAAGCGGTCACGCTAAATTGCCTGTAGTGTGCGACTGGGTGTGTGGTCACCCTGCGATGGACTGGTGTCTCACCCAGGGGGCAGTTTCATGGCCTTGTGCCCATTCCTTCCAGGATAGGCTCTGGATCTACCCAACTCAGGGTAAAAATGTTAGGGATGGTACGTTAAAAATTCCCAACACACTTAGGTCATTAAATATTAGCAAAATGTTTCACGTTGTGTGCAGCATTTGGGAGAGAGACTGTCAAGCAGTGGAGATCCCAGCAGACATGGAACCGTGGAAAATAAGAGTGTCTTGTCCACTTTCTAGAACTGACTAGGAAAGACCAGCAACTTGAAGGGAACTGCCAAGGGTTTATTCACAAAGGAGACTTAATCTGGCAGCAGCATCCAGGAAGGGAAGCTTTTAACTAACTGCTTTCATCAGAAGTTTATTCCACTTTATCAAAGTCCACCTTTCACAGTTCAACAAAGAAATGGATTCTTTTTAAAATATGAAAAAAAATGTTCCTTGGGGTCTTGATTTCCTCTGCATTGTTGACATGTGCTTCTGTCAGGTGAAGAAGTGTTCGCTTTTGCCTTTCTTTATTTTTATAGTTGAACATCTGAGCAAATTTACTACACAAGACAATATTTACAAGCGTAACAATGAAGAAATCATTTTTGATCATTATGCAAAAACGAAATTAAATAAATTTGGTGTGATGAAAGCTGACATCAGCATCTGGACAGCAAGGGTTTTTAAAAAGAATCTTCCGTACCTCTTGAGACGGCAATTTACATAAACTGGGATGTGAAAACCAGCACACACTGCAGGAAGGGCAAAGCTGCTAACCTCTGAAATAAAGTAGAATAAAATTTCATCTCCTTCATTACAGTGTTATTAAAATACAAAATGTGTTTTTTTTTTTTTTAATTTTCTCCCGAGACTTAAATTCACTTTTGAGAAAAGACGTGTTTGCTGACATGATGTGCACAGCATATTCACGCGGTTTAACTGAAATATAATTATAATCAGCATCTATTTAATATATTAAAAGATGCATCCTCCAGTGTTAAGAGTTTAGTTCAGCTAATATATTAGAGGGTATAAAGATTTATTCTCTTATTTTGCGTTTCAGCGCGTTCTTCAGTGAATGACAGTGATTATACTGTATAAACAGGGACAGGAGTTACACCCATTTGAGACAAAATAATGGTAAATGAATCACAGCAGATGGTAAAAGTGAAATTCCATGCCAATCAGATGAGGTTGCAGTGAGCAGATGAGCAACACGTCTCATATAAAAGGCATGATTTTTTTTTTTCCCTAAATGCACAGCAAAAATATGTTTTTCCATTATATATAGGTGAAAGGAGAAAGATTCAATGTGGACTTTGAAATGCTGCTGTCTGACAATAAAGAAATTATTCTGTTTGACACAGACCTGTACAGTTTTGTTACGTTGGTGAATTTCCTTTTCTTGGCTATTAATTTTTTTTAAATCACTGCAATTCTAATGTTGCTTGGAGCTTTGCTTTTTCCCCAACCATCACAGAGGTACAGCAGATAGTAGCTTCCCTCATGGACATCTCAGTATGCATGAATGGCCACCACTGACATCTCAGTCTTTCCAAGATCCTGAGTCTTCCAGTGTGCCCATCTACATGTTGGGAACTCGTTCATTCATTAAACTGTACCTTTTGCACACTTTGTCCAGTTCACTGGTCAGGAGCCTAACACTAACATTCAAGACTCTGCTTTTCCCAGCCCACTGAAGCCATTACCTAATCCTTCAGGTAGCCTTGTATACCATTTGCAGAATCCACCCACATCTTGCAATGCCCTCCACACCACTCGTGGTCCAGGGCATGGGGATGTCCTATCTGAACTACCGCAGCTCCCTCTTATTTGGTCTTCTATCTTCTGTCATGTTCTCTGGCTGGTCCAGAATACTGGAGCTTGAATTGTGTTTGACCTGTCAAAGCTTTCCCATGTATGTCCTTCTCTACTGGCTTTCTGTAGCTACCAATATCAAGTTTAAAACACTGGCTTGGCTTACAAGACAAAGGGTCTACTTACAAGATCTGTCCACTCCCAATATCCTAATAAAAGCACTACTCTTGCAGCTTGGTTCCATTCATGATAGGCTCAAAAAGTCTAAAGATGCTTTTGTCTCCAATGTGGTGAGATGAGCTCCTTCTCCCCTTTCAGCCCTCAGACAGGTCTTCTACTGAATCTCTTTCAGACTCACTTCCCTTTTGATTTGAAAACAACTCTCTAAATTTGCATCCCACCATCTGTCAAGCACCTCTGCATGTCCTGTCAGACTTTATTGTATAGGCAGTTACTTGCAGACATAATATGTGTGGGCAGAAATGTTTTTACTGGGGAAACTAACTTGATTGCATCGCCAGTCGAACGTCTTCGTGTAAAGTTCTCCTTCTGCTGTGAAGTCACTTTGTTGAGTTGCGCATCACTTTAGCGAAAAGAGCCTGCTGTAGGAATAAACACGAAGGTGAATGAAACTGCTCGGCTGATACGATTCATGTGGCGACCAGTTTCAAAATCTTTTCCCTCTGCCACAAAGTGTGGCTTTTGGAGAATGTTAGAGAAAAGATTAGAGGGCCTCCCACAAAAGCTGGAAAGAGGACTATCAGTTTCTCAGCCAGCGAGGAAGTGTTTACAGAGAGGGTGTTGTCCTTGACTAACAGCAGAAAAAAGAAATTGCCTCACCTCTTACCTTGCCTGCCTAGTCGCCACCACCCAGAGAGTTGTTGTGGAGAAGAGGAGGGCTGGAGGATTATTATTTGAAGTGCACTCCACTATTGCAGGCAAGGGATCTGAACATTTCTTATTACTTAAGTGTACAGGCCAACAACACAGTAGGGCGCCAAAAATGGCGGCTGGACACCAGCACTGCTAGCTGACTCAAGAGGAAGAAAGAGAATTAGCGGACAGCTTTATGGGAAGAAGGATTTCCATCCCCTAAAACTTTCCCTGCACATTGTTCCTATAAAATTGTGATGCAAGGGAGTAGGAACATCTCCCCTGTCCCCCTATCAGCATGAGAAGGCACAGAAACAGCCGGACGCCAGGGCAGGTCAGTGGAAAGTGGGTCAGATCCACTTGTTTTTAGTCATTTATTATGTGCCTGCTGTGCATCATGCCCAAGGCCTGAGGTGCTTGCTGGGATGGCCTTGAAAGGCCTGCTGCGAAAGCAGCCGAGCACAGTGCATTCCACCGTACGTCAGAGGAGACGACAGTGCAGCCAGGGAGGCTGGACGGGAAAAAACAAATACATTTAACTGGGTAATTCAAGAAGATGCGGAGGGCACGGTTCTGGCTCTCAGATAAGCTTTTTAGGATGGTACAGTGTGGGATCCTAAATAAACTGCTTTTCCGTTGCTTCAGCTATACCAAAGCGCATATTAAATCATGCGAGTTTCCTAAAATCGCCCCTCTTCTCTAAGGCTGACATTGTGGACCTTTTTAAGCATCATGAAAAAGAGGATATTTTCACCTCTTTGAACTCAGATCGCAAATTCTTTCAGGAACTAATAAATGTGTCTTGCTGCCACAACCATTCATCCCAGTGGTTTACTTTGATGGGTCTTGCTGTATTCCTTGTCAGTGCTATGACATTTGTTAACAGTTTCCACCCCCATACATTTCTTGTCATTTGCACGTTTGTTTTTAGGAAATCTTTCCATGGAAATATTGGACGTGAGTTGTTTCTCGCTACCAGTACACCATGTTACAGCGACATGATTTTTATTTTATTCTGCTTTATCACCGGTACGTAATTTAGCTTATGCTAAAAATATTCCATTTGAAAATCATGCAGTAATGTTTGTTTGCATGTTAACTTATATAGATGTAATGAAAAAAGAGAGTTTACCACGCGGCTGGAAATGTAATCTGGTGCAAACAGTCAGGTTTACCGTGTTTAACTATGCAGACTACGTATCTGCCTAAACAAAATATCCAGCTGACTAAAGATTACTCTTGAACTGTCAGTACAAATCTATACATGTGTATTCAAAGTAAATCTCAGCTTATTATCATCCTCAGTATTTCACATCCTTAACTCTACCTAAACATCTTTATGTTATGCATGTCACCATGAAATATTAGGATATTAATTTACTATTCATGCTTGTCCATATACTTTTAAAAAAGAAAAGACCACAAATAAAATTCAAGATAACTTTACTTTAGGTAGTATTCTAAAGAGTGGCTGCAAATAGTATTGAAACTATTTATGGAGGGGGGGTGGAACCAATGGGCCTGATGTCATGGTTTCTGAACAACATCAGCAAAAACCAGGAGCACCACATTCTTTCATTAAGCCCTGAATGTCATTATAGAGAAAAGTACAAATATATGAAAAAATCTAAATGTAAACATATTAATTTTAGGAAGGAAAGATGAGAAACCAGCCACTAACCTAACCAGTGCAAGCGAGATGGAGAAAAAGAAGCTTTAAGTTTCATGCTGCTCACATGTCGGAAAATCTAACATGCTTTCAAAATTCATGTACTGTTGCTAACAAGGACTGAAGAAATCATGTGAAGAAATGGCCACTAAATGTTCAGCAAGCTCTACAAACTCTGTGGAGGACATTATGAAAATCTGCATGAGGTTTGGGATTGTGGAGTAGATCACCTTGTACATATCACTGGCTCTGCTTTTCTGTCTATAAGGACACCTACTGTTAAGAGCTGCCGCTCTAACATCCACAGTATTATTTCAAATTCCAGCCAGCCCAGTCACTGCTTGTTAGCTTTCTTGACATCTCCAAGAAGTGAGTGGACTTTGAGTCTCATTGATATGTGTGTGTGTATATACACACACACACACACACACACACACACACACACACACACACAGAGAGTACTGTGCAAAAGTCTTAGGCACCTGTGGGGAAAATGCTATAAAGTGAGGATGGTTCCAGAAATAATGCCATGAATACTTATTAATCAGTAAACCTTCTAAAAAGTGCAGTAGTCAAAAAAAACCTCAATCAGATTAATATTTGGTGGGACCACCCTTTGCTTTTAAAACAGCATCAGTTCTCTTATGCAAACTTGCATGCAGTTTAAGGTAGAGGTTGGTAGGTTCTTCCAAACATTTTGAGGAACCGGCCACAGTTCTTCTGCAGACTTTGACTGTCTCTGCATGTCCTCCCAGACTGACTTGACCATGTTGAGATCAGGGCCCTGTAGGGAGCATACCGTCTGTTGCAGGATTCCTTCTTTTTGCTCAAGATAGTTGTGTATGACTGAGATTGGGTGTTTGAGGTCATTCTCAGGCTGCAGAATGAATTTGGGACCAATGAGAAACTTCCCTGATGGTGGATAGGAATCTACCTGTACTTCTCAACAGACACTGAAGTTGCATGTCAAAGACTTTTGCACAGTACTGTGTGTGTATGTGTGTATATATATATATACACACATACACACACAGTACTGTGCAAAAGTCTTTTGTCTTTTTATAACTCCAGTAACAAATGCATGAACAAAGAAATAACATTTCACGTTACTTTATGGTAAATATCTACCAATCAAATACCCTTAACCACTTCTCCTTGTCAGGGTTTGGCAATCTGGAGGCCATCCTGGAATCTCTTGGGTTAAGGCTAGAAGACTATACCGTGAACAGGACACCAGTCCATCACATGATGGCGACACACACACAGAATTCAGAGTGACCAATTAATCTGAAATCTGTATTTTAAGACTGCAGAAGGAAACCCACGCAGACACGAGGAGAACATGCAAACCCACACAGACTGAGCTGTATTTGAATCCATGTGTGAATAGCCCAGGATAAGCGACTTTTTGCTGTGTCCTACCATGCCACTCTTAACGGGAAATAATAAAGTCCATAAACATAAAGACAAAATTTTCATAAATATTTAATTGTGGTTTGAATTATCATACCATCAAAATTTCAAATTTTGTTTGCACTTTCAGTTCAGTAAGGGTATGCAAATAGGCCTTTACCTCTTATTCTGAACAGAGGAGACATAACAGCCTTTTAAGAAAAAAAAAATATATATATGTTAAAAAACTATCCCGTTACATCTTTGAAAGAAAATTCCAATAAATATTTATTTAAATGTAAATGAAAAGTAGGCCACTCAGCTTATTGCCAGTGTTATTGCTTCAAAATGCAGCAGCAAGAGAACGGAAAATACCAAGAAAGATTTTTTTTGACGCAAGAAGTCATTTAAGGAGAAGCTTTTGCCAGGAGCACATGGTGACCACATTCTTGCATTATTCCATTCTTGCATTATTAAAATTCTTCACTAACACTGTTATTTTCAGTAAACACAGCATCCGTAGCATTAGTCATTGCCTTATTTTAATCAGAATTATATTACCGGTTATAACATATATGACGGATAAACTTGGCTGGATTTGTTAAAATTCATATAACCTGACTGAACTGATGAAGCAGGTACAGCACCCTGGAACACAACCTATATTATGCCACAGATTTTATTTATATGTCCATTTGTTCATTTAGCTGCCAAAAGTGAATTCACCAACATGTGGAGTTATTCAGAGGTGGATGGAGGAGAGGAGAGTGGCATCGGTGTCAAACTGTGTAATGTAGGGTCAGCCAGCCATTGCCCGTCCACAGCCTCTGCCCTTGTCTCACATTTATTAATACGTCTGTGACCAGTGAGCTCAACAAAAGGAAGAATAAAATGGTTGTGGGCATCTGGAATATCACGCATGCAGTATCACTCTCCTTTTTCAAATTCAGCACCTGGAACGAAACACACTAGCAGTTTTCCACAGTTCGCTAAAGTAAAATGATAAAACCAATTACAGCACAAAGGAGGGAGGTGAGACGCACAGATTGAAATTGAAAAGAGTCGCTCAATACAGAGGCACACAGCTTTAAATGTGAGACACCGCATTGTTCCCTGACATGACCTTCAAAATTCCCTCTTGAACGTTTTCAGAACTGGACTGGGTCCCAGTCAAATTTCTATCAACAGTCATGAGATACTAGTTAAGAGGGCAGAACACACCAGCTGTCATGGCTGCTCTTCAAAAAAAGAGTTGTGCCCAAAAATCTAATTAATCAGATTCTTGAATTAAAGAATAGATGAAGATGAAAATTATGAGCTTGCATTTAGTCTTCCAAAATGATAAGTACTATTTGCTGGCTGTCTATAAGGTCTCCGATGAGCTCCAAGGGGAAATAGATATATTAAGTACTGGTTTCTTATGTATTGCACATGGATAGTAGCTAACAAATATTTCGTTTTCATTACTCATAAATTGTCTGTAAATTTTTGTCGAATGCAGGGTCAAGATAGTCTGGAGGCTATCCCAGAGGCATATGGCATAAGACAGGATGGGCTGCAAGTTCATTGCAGAACATTCACATGAGAACCTTTTGCTCAGCTGTACACATATTAAGGCAATTTACAGTCACTGTCAGCAGACCGAAAACACACCTTTGGCCTGTGGGAGGAAACAAAAGCACCCACAGGAACCCCACACCAACAAAGGGAGACCATGCAAGCTCCACAGAGCCAAAGTGGAACTAAACAAGTCTCAAACCCACATCCACACACAACCCAGGGGCTGTGAGGCAGTTCTGCTGCCAAATGTGCCACCAGGCCACCCTGTTTGTTCATCAGCTGCGTCAAATTCGCAGCGTACCCTCCAAAGTTTCACTCGTCCGTTTAGTAGGTTTGAATCGCGTTTTAAATTAAATCTGCTTCCTTCTCAAAATACACTGATTCCCTTTGGCAGAAATAATTTTGGTTTCTTTTTATGCCATGTTTTGGTGGAACATTTTGAAAACGAGCATGGTTTGCTCAAAAAGCGTTTAGTTTAGAACAGTCTAATTCGAGCAGTTTTAACAAGGAATACGGTCTTGAAGCGCAAACTGAGTTGACATCATTAAAGTGCACACAGGTGAGTTATATGCATAGTAACAGGTAAAGCTTCATTTTTTTCTCTGCCTCATTTAATGAAGGGTAAACAGGGAGATCCTTGGCCCTCCATCAGTGACTTAAAACTCATAGGACTCTCCCTTTGATGTGGTATGTAGGCACATATTACTGTTATGTTAAAGTTGTTTAACACTCTATTTCTCAAAGTGACTTATTGCGTGACACTTACGATCGTCACACGTGTTTTTTTTTAATGGTCTTGGAGATACAGCTGCTTTCCACTTTGCAGTGGATCGGGAACCATTTTGTTGAAGACAGTCACGCAGACGGACTGATGGACGGACAATTCGGACTGAACTCGGAAGGATTCATTTCCGCTGGAGGTCATGTAAGCTTTGTTTCAGTTGCAGTTCACCTTAACTAAGGAAGAGAAGCCTTAAGCAGTGAAGGTAGACATTTTAGGGAGAACAAAGCACTGTAGACCACCGTAACGCACTGTGTAGCATGAAAGTATTTGTTGTGTTTATATTCCACACTGCACAGTTAAATTTTGCCATCCACGCATTCAGTATATGTCGGGATTATACAGAGGCGTTTTGTAGTGGCACACTGATTCCAACTAGCGCAAGGTCAACATAACATACTGGCAAATCAATTGAATCCTTCCAACGCTGTTTGTTTTAAATGTTGGTATGATGAATTCTGTGAAAATGCTATGTTATTCATTTAAAGATGAAGTCCGTACAGCTGCCAAATTCTAATATCCCAGCTATTCAGCTTAGTGCAATATGGACTCAAATCAAAATGAAAGTCACTGCCATTGTCATTCTAACTTTCCCGATAAACCTTGGAACCTGAACAGGCAGCAGCAAAATAATAGGAACGCGCACAAAAACTATACTGTCAGTCGGTGTTTAAATTCTTATCTGGATGTATAAATGTACTACATATGAATTCTGAACCTAGATATGTCGACACAGCAGGGTATCTGACAATTGCCGGTGGGTTTGGACGTGAGTTTAGTCTGGGTGACGTTCTCCCTTTGTTCCCATCGGTTGTTTTCCAAAGTCCAAAGGTGTGTTTTAGGTGATCTGAAGAACCTAAGTCACATGTAGTGTGACTGATAGTTTGTTATAACTTGTATATATGTGTGTATAAAATTGTATGCACTGTATAAATGGGTGAATGACCAGTATACATTCACAACGTCAGTTAAATACATGTTAATGATAACTGTTGGTTGCTTTGACTCAAGGTATCTGCTAAATGAGTACATGTAGCATCACCTGTATTTTTCTCTCAAAAAGTCCCTCAAATGATGATACCATGAACACTCTCCTGCTGCCCTAAAGTGATTCAATTGGAATAGTTATAACTGTAGTTACTACCCAGGCCAGAAATGCAAAGGTTTCAAGGGTACTGCCAGGTATCAACAGGTGGCTCTGATTCCTGCCAAAATCTTCCTGTCACTGTTAATTGAATCTGGCTCTGGTCCCTGTACAAACAGCCACACACACACACCAGATGATTCCCCAGCTCAATATCTGGGAGACAGAGCAGAAAACAGGACCAGTGACAAGACCTCGGGGTAGTTCAGTGGCGTCGAAAAGCGGGAGTAGTGAACAACCTCATTTTTGTGCTTTATGTTCACTGCCCTTTGGCTTGTTGGAGTCACGGTGGTCTGGATTGTATCCCAGAGTTACTGGATGCTTGGTTAGGAGGATCACACCTTGAAGAAGACACCAATCCATCACAGGGTGGCCATATGTGCACACAAACCCACTGACGTAACACGGGCAGTTCAGAGTCACCAGTTAGCATGAAACACATGTTTGGACTGTGAGAGGACGCCTACAGAGACGGGGACAACATGGAGACTCCATTCTAAGCCAGGTTCTAACCTACATCCAAATAGCTGCACCAACACACCAACATTTGATGTATAAGTACTCAGAAATGTGTAGGCATACAGTACATATGTGTATTTACACTATTTATATGCAGTCATAACCGCACAGTGCTTATTACTGTAAATACCACCTGCTGACTCCTTTGCCGAGCCTGTTAACCCTTTTTCATTAAACCGCATAAACAATTTTTTATGTCATAATAAGAAAATGTTCAAATTGTATTACATTATGCCTCAACTACTTGAAATCTGGCCTATTAATTCTAACCAAAAAGAGTTGAGAGAGTTAAAAATAATAATAAATTTTTAAAAAAAAATCACTGAACTGGTAAGAAATTTGAGCTTAAGCCATGCGAGGCCAGCATTGTTCAAGGTGCAGTTAACGGTACTTGTCAAATACTTTCAGTTAATGGCAAGATCTGGATAATAATCACAATGCAGGAATTAAAGAGAACGTGCAAAATGAATCTTTTCCCCTTACATTCAGCATTGTGGCATTCCCACGTTATATATAAGAGCATTTTTTCCTCTCTGTTCAAACTTTGTTGAATTAAAACTGAATGAAACAGAAATTGCAAAGCCGTGACACCGTGTATGTTGCGGGTGAGAAACACGCCCACCGAAAAACAACGTTCAGGCTAAGACGGTAATGACAATCCCAAAGGGCACAACACTATTATCAGCAAAGTGCAGCAGTGAGTTATTAAAGTTGCAATTGGAAAGTCTTAAAGTGTTACTGCACAGGCCAAAAAGAGGATTACACACATAAATTGGCAACTAGGACTGCTTCCAGATGGCTAGTTATGATGAACATAAAACACTTAAGACAAATCTCTGCAGTTATTTGTTGTGATATAATACATACATAAAGCATTACAACTGGAAAATTGTAAAATCACATTACTTTAACCTAAAAATTAAAACAAAATATAAGTTAATCTAAAAACACGTAAGTGTGTTTACAGCTTAATTTGCTTATCCGTCTAACAGTCCCTTTTTAGACCGCCGCTGAATATGCTTACAATACAATTGCATTCATCCAGCTGCCTTTTTTCATTTCCAAGTGAGGCCGTAGTGATTTGCAACCCATAGCAGGATGCACGTTGTGAAAAGCAGGGTGGTCCGTGATCAGGACATTTGTCAATTTGTTTATGCTCAGACACAGAGTCAACAAACCACCTGAACTGTGTCTTTGGAATGTGGGAGAAACCCGGAAAACAAAGAAAATACACAAAGTCCACACGGACACAGCAAAGGTTAGATTTTAACCCAAACTCCATGCGTGAGACAAAAAGTAGAACCGTTTCGCAGTAAGATAGAGTTTGCTTACAGGGGTTTCAACACTCCCTGACAAAACACCCCTGAGGTGTGGTCCTGCCTAGTACATGTTTGGAAAAGGTTGTGCAGGGAGGTACACACAGAAACACTTTCTCCCACTCCACACTCTTTCCAAGAAAGACAAGTTGGCATCATATTGACACTGCAGCTGTCTAAAAGCAGCCTTTTCACTCCGTAACAAATCCTGGTTCCGTACGGCTACACTGAAGCCACGTAGGCAAAAAAAACTATTCTCAACCCCCATTCTGCAAAAAAAAAATATTTGAAATAAACTCCTGATATTTTAGCTAAACTCAGTGTCCTCTGTATATCCAGCTCTGCGAAGGCATCCATATTCAATATGCTATGCATATATATATTCCAGTGTGCCCAAATACACAGCTTTTTTACACTATATTTAAAAAGCTAATGAAACTGACAGTGATATAACACGTGTACACCCTACAAGACTTCAATCTGCTGTGCTCTTGTTATCGGAAGGCCATCAGTTTGATTTTATTAGTCAGTCTTTACCTTCAGACAGTTCATGGGTTGTAAGAGCACTGAAAATCCCCCAAACAATTCACACCTCACAGGTCTTTGACTGCGGGATGTTTCACTGGATATCCAGAGAAACACAAATTACATGGGCCACTTGCTTTCATCTTGCAGTGCGCCAGTATTACTTTTCAGTCTGGAAACAGTTTCAAGAAAACCCTGCTTAAATGAAAACATAGCCTTTTGTCTAATTTAATCTAAAAACTTCCATCCATCCATCCATTATCCTTAACCGCTTGTCCTGCTCAGGATCTCAGTGGTCCGCAGTCTGCGCTGGAGTCACAGGGCACTAAGAGACTATAAACTGGGAATTAAAAGTGAACTCCTGAAGTATTAGGAAACTACCAAAGACCCAATACACAGATAACTGAAGACTTTCCTGAGGTGACAGGTATGCCTAAAAGTAGTTGAATTCATCAGTGTTGTTCATGGAGAATGGTAGCCAAATATTCCAAAGAGGAATATTCAGCAATATTCACACAGGACTCCAGCTGTTTTCATGCATATGAACAGTAATTCTGAAGTCATAATAACAATTTTACATACATTTTTTTTTACATACATACATACATAATTTTTCAACGTAACAATAACCGGTGCTACAATTCACAGGCAGCAGATGTTTGTTAAAATGTTAATCTTAACAATGCAAACTGCGTAACGGAACTGGGATTTTTGCTACTTAGAAACAGAAGTTTGGGCCTGTTTTCAGTGCGACAGGTTTCAAGTTATTAAACTAAGGCGTTCTTACAGTACATGTACCGCCACTGGAAGAACAGGTTCCCTTTCGACCCAAAATGCACGATTTTTTTCTAAGTATGAGGTACGACCACATTGCTCATGCATTCAGCAGCTGAAAAGGAAGAGTGACTTCGAGCCAGTTTGTTCCCCTTCCTCCACCCTCCTCCTCCTCCTCCCAGAGGGCCAAGGTGTTGCTGAGTTTCTTGCATAAGCGGAAGTTGTCCTCTGCACAAGTTGACTTTGGACAATATTTGCTCCCCGCGACTCAGCCGTGCCTGCGACGCGTGTGCGTGTGCCATTGGACACGCTTCCTTGGCTCTGTCTCACGTCTTCATTATCATTATTCGTATTTTTAGTTCAGCCGGAAAAGCGCTGTAGTGCTCATTAATGTAAACGCAATACGACTGCAGAACATGTGCCTGCAGTCACACAATAAATTCGGCAAAGCTGAAGATGATTTCCATATGCATTAATCTTTGCAAAAAAAATGCATTATTTAATATTACTTAAAAGGCAACACGTCACGCATGGAGAATTCATCTGACGCCGTTTGCAGGCGGATTGTGTGTTAGCGCAGGGTGATTTTCAAGGTAGGGACTAATGTGGATTGTTTCGGAACTGTTTTTCTTTCACTTGAAACCCAATGTGGACATGCGACTGGCTCGGAAGGTGTCTGCGCTCCATACGGTCGAAGCGTCCTGCAGGGCTGAGCGTGCAGAAGGCACTTTCCCAAAGAACTATATTGATTTTCGCCGAGGTGGCGTCGCTTTATTTTAAAGCATCGGCTATAAATACAAACACAGTTATAAACAACACTCTGCGAAACGTGTGTCCACCATGTCTGGGAGGGGAACAGCACCTAGGAGTGGGTGTAAACTGTGCTTTTCTGATTTTCAGCTTTGCCTTGGAAACGTACAGGAGGCATCCGAGAGTCAGGCTTAAAAATACGCACAAAGGGCTGGGACTGAATAATTATTCCCTTTCCTATGGATTCAGTTCCTTCTGCCAAAAGCACTAGAGACCAGATTTACTCTTTGCCTTATGAATTACTGCCGTTTGAAAAAAGCCAAAACAGAATTAGTTAACGGTTGTTATTTTTAAAGCAAATTACCACTGCCGTTCAAAAATAGGCACTAACAGCAAACACAATTGGGTCCAAATACATTTCAGGAGTTTAGCTGGTTGGAAGGGGGTGGTGCAGCGAGAAGTATTGCCGCCTCACAGCACCTGGTCTCTTCAGGCATGGGATCCAGCCCAGCGTGTCTGTATGGGCTTCCCACCACAGTCCGAAAACATGTGTTTCAGGTTAATTGGTGACTCACAACTGCCCACTGTGTGTGACTGTTGGTGTGTGTGTGGCCACCTTGGGATGGACTGGAGTTCCACCTAGTCTATAGTCTCCTAGCCCAGTGATTCTGGGACAGGCTATGGACTGCTGTGACCCTGAAAAGGACAAGCTATTAAGGATAATGGATGGATGGTTAGAAGGCAGATGTGTTTAAACCGATAGACTTCAAAGGTTGTTTAAAACTAAGTTAAGGGCTTGAGCATGAGGGACACACCCTGCTGTCATTTTGTGCAGTTCACTCAAAGGCAACTGATTCTTCTCAATGCCCAGTTCAATGTATTTCTTTCCTTTTTACTGGATTATTTCCATTTTAGTTTGTTGTTTCTGACTCCAGCTGTACAGCTCTAACATATATGGACCATTTCAAGGGTTTTGCAATGAATCATTGACCATTTAAATGCAACTGCTTCAGAAATGACACCTAGTTCCTAAACTATTTAGATTATCCAACTGCCAGTGGATGAACGCCATCCTGTTTCTTTTTTACCAACTATATCTTTTTTATAATTGTGGGTTTTTTTGTATTACGTTTAGTTATTAAGGTCATTAAAACTGATTTTGTTTACTTGATTTTAGAGAGGAATTTGTTTTGGGAACTGCTAGCAGCTATTTGACAGAAAAACGGTATTCATTCATTCTCGAGGAAATGACTAAGTGTTCTTTTCAGCTGATATTTTAATGGTGACTTTGTCAAGGAAAACATTCATTTTATAGAATGAATTCATGTAATACCCGGTCCTAAATCTTTTAATTTTACAAGAACATAACATTCAGCAATACCACTTACTCAAGGGTACTAGAGCAGGAGCTGGGGTTTGAGCTTAAAGGACCAGGCATTACGGTGGTTTTGAGCATCTATTTTTAGATCTCAGCATTGTTCAAATCCCACTTTCAGCTATAGTATCTTTCAGCGAGACATTTACCCTGGTCATTTTTGCAGTGAACGTTATCCAGTTGCATAAATGGATAAAGAACTGCGCACCGTTTAATGTTGGAACTTGCTGTGGGAAAAAGACATCGGCTAAAGGAATTTATCTAAATTATGCATTAAGAATGGCGACATATTTACAAAGTTTCTTCATGTTAAACATTGAATGCTTCATTTTATATACAGTGTTGTAAAATACATACATAAGCCAAGGGTTAACAGTTGGTATTTTAATGATAACTGTGTGGTAATTATATTCAATTAAACAGTAAAACCTCATAGATATTACCATTTACTCATGGCATTAAATAAAATATTTATATTGCAGTGGCCAGAGTATTAAGTGGAAAACTGAGATTCGACAATCTGTTTATCTGAATGAAATACCTTCACTATGGGAATTCTATATTCTATGAAAACAGCATGAATTAGTTATGAGGAGTCACTAGGTGGTTCAAAAGGAATATAAACTCTTGTAAAATGTTTAACTCAGCTTGTGGCAACTGTGCCTGTCCTCAAAACATCTCATGACCTTCTTGCAGCTCATTACTGCTAGTATGTGTGGCAGCAGTTGGTGCCACACTGCCGAATTTACAAGGATTTTTAAGCTCAGCGAGATGTCATGGAGTGGGTGACCCACCCACACTTCCATGAGACAAACTCCCAGCATGCCCAGAACGTACTTTTGCTTGGATAACGCTGCCCTCTGATGTTCCTACACTGTACTGCTAGCTTTTCCTTGCAGCCCCAAATGAGGGACAAAAAGGCGGATTGTTTGCTGCGTCACTGAGTGTTTTCCTGCCACGGGTGTCAAATTTTAACATCTCAGCACTGTTGACTTAATATTCAGTGAGGTGAAACAACAGGACTGTTGCTGAACCCATCTGATTTTGAAACGGAAGACTGCTGATGAGTTTTACTGTGTAGAAAATGAAAAGTATGATAAAATGTTTGTTTACAGTTAAATATTCTTGTAACGTGAAAGGTTTAAGTCTTGCCAAGATGATTTACTGTGTCCAGATAGTGAAGGCTTCAGTAAGGTGCCGTCTGAGCGTAGGCTGAGGGATAATGTCACCAGAATTTTCATCTAGAATAAATGCTGCAAAATTCATCATTTCTTTCGGGATAAGAAAGGCTCCCAATACAAAATGTCATTCACAGGTCTTTAACTGCTGATATGCACGGTTTATTTCATGTTATTTCAATACCGGACAACAAAAGTAAGCCATGGACACCAATCCACTGACATGATAATGGAGTAAACAGAAAAATATTTTTTCCTCCAGTAAGTGCAGCTTTCTGGAGGAAAGTGGATTTTTTTCTTGACTGTAATGAATGTCTTTACATTGTCTAAATTTTAATACAGCAGCTGAGCCTGTCACAATTTCATAAGACATATTTTCATTAATCAGCAAAATCAGGTTATTCCATAGAGCAAGATACATGATCTCGTATTCCTAGAGTTTTTCATAACTCAGTTTGAGAGCAATAAATTATAGGATACATTTTCAATGTTTTTCTTGTATAGAACTACATGCCAAATGCAAATTTAGCATGACAACTAAAATAAACACACCTGAGTTCAAACATGAATCAAAGAATATTACAAAAAATAAATTATATCAAAAAGATTAATCTAATCTGTTGATAAGATTCTGCATATTCCTTAGTAACATTTGTAGAACAGAAGAAAAGTCTCAAAGTTTTAAAATGCACAAAATCTTTTATGGACACTTGTGCAAAATGTCAGGAAGAGACAATCTTCTTGTCATCTGTAAAACAAAGGAAATAATCATACATAAAGCAATTTTCATTAACTATATATTGTTTCCTAAATATGTAAAAAGAATAATGATCCACAGATCCACTAAATAAAACAAAGTTACCTTTCTTCACAGTGCACCAAATATGATATCCGGCTGGGAAGAAAGAGATGTCCTACATCAGTATACCTTTTCAACAAAATGAAATTCCCAATAACAAATTTCGTGGAACAGAACTACAGCTCTCCCTTGCTATCCGTAATCTATCTGAAAATTTACTTTCATGACTCTTGAAAATGTATAAATATAATTCACTGTCTGGATCGAAAACCCACTTTAACCATTCCACCCATAAAAAAAATGTTAGTTGCACACGAAGCCAGGTGAGGGGAGGTAGAGTGTTAGGAATGCGAAAGTGTTGCTTTAAAGGAGTGGAAGATTATAGGCATTGAAGTATGTAATTCCAGTGAAGTGTCTCTTGACTAGTTTGGGTTTGTTACTTAACGGAATAAATGGGAGGCAGCAGAGCAATTAGCTGTAAAAGTTACTTGGATGGTTTTTCCAATGTATGTATGCACTCAGCAGAAAGTGCACGGCTATAAAATTGTTCACAATAAGAGCAACATGCTCAGTGGATCCCCGCTTCGGTTCATTACTCACTCTTGGGAGAACTGATCAGGTTAAATGTGCGAAATACCCCGGAGCAGTAACTAAGGCCCCGGAGTTTTCAGCACGATTTCTGACCGTGATCACAAGCAAGCCAAGAAAGGCAATCGCTATTCCCCCGATAGGACCGCATCTCGTGCTCAGGTTGTGTGTTATCGCCACCATCTTCCCCATGTTATTTACTGAAAACGTCTTCTCAAAAAGTGGAAAAGCTTGTAAAGAAATCCTTGGTGAACTGTAGTATAGGTGCTTGAGTATTTTAGTGAAATTTGGTGAAACTGGATGGGGGACTTGGAACATTTTTTTTTCCCTTTTGAAAATAATGGAATTTCAGCTTCCACTGTCCAAAAATTCCCTATTGAACTTGTTTGCAGGACCAAATTAGATCTGGGTAACAAGGGATAGCTGTGCATTAAATCCAGGAACTGCCTTGAATGATTCTGCAAAAATACATTAGTCTGACAAACATTTTGTTCGTGCAAAAAAAATGCATGAAATGTCAGAATTATTCATTCTTTACTCTTACTTCATTCTAAAAAAATACTCAAAAGCCGCTTATTGGCCTCAATTTTATGTACATTTTTTGTTATGTGCTCATTTTTTATGTTATGTGCTTGATAAAATCAAATTCTATATGTTTGTTAGCACAGCGGAAACAAAATTGGAAACTTAACATAGCTTGCCAGCAGCAACAAACTCTTAATATGTTAGATACGTAGTAATTGCTCTTTTAGAGTCTACTAACAGCAGTAATCTTATATTTACCCTCTGCAGAAGCTGCTGTCCAAGGAAAGAGGAGGCTGTGTGAGGTATGCCCAACTCGCCCCCGACCTTACAGCGGATATAACCATACATATTGGCTGTCTGGAGGGAGATACCAGCAATTACTAGGGCCTGAAGGGAAGAGATAAAACACTGGTTAAATAATCTGCAGCTGTCCTTCATTTTCAAATGTCACAGTCCTTTGTTGGAGAGATGTCAGCTGCTGGGAGTGCAAACCACAGGTACACAGATGTGATAAGCAAAGTGGTTTTTCTTTTCAGCCATACCAGCCACTTCAGCTTCAAGGAGAACAGCGTACTGAAGAAGAATCCGGTCCAAATGAGGGGACAGATGATGAGGCCCAGCCAGAAAATCCTGGCTTCTGCTTCTGTCGCCATGGTCTTATTCTGTGAAGAAATCTAGAGGGATGGGGTATGTTCCATCAGGCATCAGACACAAAAATTTGACAGGAAAAAATCTTACATAAAACATCACCACTAAACTACACCTAGTGCCTTTGTGAAACACTGGGACACATGAATTATAATAAAATTAATTAAAACTACACATGAAGTGCCCTACATAAAACGTTTGTGTTTTCCAACACTGGTTGTATTCAATTCAGCAGAATTCCTTATAAAGGAAAAACCACAATTCAGAAGGCAAGCTAGTCCAGCGTAACATTTTTCAAAAGATAATTACGTAATGCATTACAGCTTAAGCCACAAAGAACTCACACCTATTCACAAAGGCGGTTCACAAAGGTCTGATGTTGGATTCTTTGTGTAAACTACGTAGACCCCTATTTCCTTCCATCTATCCATTTTCAGCAATCGTTTATTCATTTCAGGCTCATGATGATCTGGAACCTTTCCCAATGTTTCAATCCTCAATTAATGTTTGTAGGGTTTGCATGTTCTCCTCATGTTCGCATGGATATCATCTAGGTGCACTAGTTTCCACCCACAGCCCGAAGACATGTGTGGACTGGAAACTCTAAATTGTCTGTAGTGCATCGAAGTGTGAAACTCCTCTGTTTTGGGCTGTCCTCCCATCCTGGGTGTATCCTGCCTCATGCACTATGCTTCCAAGATAGGATCCCGACCGTTCTGACTGCACACTTGGACAAGGTTATTATCAATGGTGAATACCTTCAACTGTAACTCCTTCCCAACTTTGTATTGCTTGAAAAGGACAGTTACAAAAATAATAATTTCCTCCTATTATAAGTATCTGCTAAAAATGATGTGAAATATTCCTAAATTAAATGATCACCTCGAGCTCTTTTTTAGTCACTGGTGATGCACTAGAAAGCACCACCGGGGTCTTTCCAACCAAGCCATCTGTCTCCATAATGCCACACAAGGACTAGAAGCTCTTCTACATAGTGAAGCTAAAAGTGCCCTCTGATGTTAGTTGTTACCCATGTTTTACTTGTTTGTCTAGTATTACTGTAATTAGCAATTGTCTTCCGTTACTCATCTGTTATTTAGCTTCTGGAATTTGCACCTTTGTCGTGTGTCTCATGTTTCAGCTGGTTTGCATGATCACTTCTCTGAAAGGATTAACTGAATTCTGCCCTATCCTAGAACACAGAATAAGCCTAGTTCATTCAAAACAATGTCGCCATTTAGGGGAATCTCTTAAGTAGGCTCCACAGTAAAAATTTCACAACAAAAACAAACCTATCCAACCATTATGACAATTCTTTAACTGTGTAGCGACTGAAGTTTTTCTATTATCTGTGCATGCCACACCAGTCAGAATAACAAAATAATACAGTGGTTTTTTTTTGTTTGCTGGGGAGAGACGGCAGTTCAGTGGGTAAAAGTGTTGCTTCACAGTGCCGGGGCTATTTGGGTGTGACTGAAAATCCAGCACAGTCTGTGCAAAGTTTAAATGTTCTCTGTATGATTGGGTTTGTTCCAGGTGCTTCAGTTTTCTCACATGTTCTAAAGAAATTTGTTTCAGGTTAATTGATCATTCTAAATTGCTCACTCTGTGTGTGTGTGTGTGTGTGTGTGTGTGTGTGTGTGTGTGTGTGTGTGCGTGTGCGTGTGCGTGTGCGTGTGTGCGTGTGCGTGTGTGCGTGTGTGTGAGACCTCGGGGCAGTTTCATAGCCTAAAGCTCCCTCTACTTCTGGGATCAGCTGTGAACCACTGCAATCCTGCAATAAGGAGTTAATGAAAGCGAGTGGATGTTTCGGGAGAAATGTGGCCATCGATAGAGTTTCTATTGTTTTCAAACAACTTCAGTGACTTATAAAACCATTAGGTGTTGATGCCTTGACACACTGCTTCCGAGAAGGACCCGTGCACCTTCTTGGCCTCAAACACCCAGTGGCTCCTGCCATCCTCATCTATGTGGTTTCCCCAGCGCAGACCCACCAGCAGCCGACCACTCACATTCTGCAAAAGAGGTACAAAAGTCAATGTGTAGCTACTTTCGAGGGTCGGGCGAGGGTCGGGCGAGGGCCGGCGGGCGGAGCTGCGGACCTTCACCGACCAGAAGTCGAAGGAGAGCAGCGCGATGATGAGGAGAAAACAGGCCGGGAAGCTCCTGCTGAACCAGTCGCACAGCACATATGCCACGATGGCACTGACGCGGAAAAACAGGTGGAAAAATGTCGCCACGGGGTGCCTACAACCAGAAAGCAAACAGGTTTCACACATCACAAAATCTACCGCTGCCAAAAATAAAATGAGGCAATAATGTGCCCTACCTGTCCTGTACAGCACTACCTAACGGGAATCTGTGACACGGCGCACATTTCGCCTTTTCCATTGTTGAGGTTTTTCTTTGTTTGCTGCGAAAATGGACTGAAACAAACAGATTTACCGAATTTTAATAGTCCTCAGCGCGCGATCCTCCTCCTCAGCACCGAAATCCAGAGATACGTCCTCCGTGTCATCCACCAGTGCCTGCAAACACTGAGCGTTAAAAACAAAGGGCGCATAAATTAACAGAATTCATCTGCATATCCAGTCCAGCTCACCTGCTTCATGTCTGACAGGAAATGTGTATTTTGTTTCAATCACGATTCTGTAATTTTATTTTAAAAAGAAGACGCCTTCGCCTATTTATTTGCGCCACAATAAAACCCGGTGTGTCGCACTGAAACGGGTCCGTGTAGCCAGGAGTCAAAACCGAGCGACTCCACCCGGGAGATAGCTTAGTTGCACCTGTGATGCACGTGCTTGTACGGCGCGAGGGGCAGATCGCGCTCTCGAGTTTATTATTTACGTGTCACGTACAGTTATAGTTATTGATAAGTTCTTTGACAGACGTGAAAATCATGAAATTATTTCACTAACCTTAAACTAATAAGCATTTATCTTCCAGCACATATATGAAATAACATAATTAACAATCTAATTATGAATTGCTGTCTTTATTTACAGATGAAACACTTCACTGTAGGCCCAAAAATAGAGTGGTTACAGCTAACCGAAGCGGAGGGGAAAAATTTGTTCATCTCTTCTGAATGTGGTAGGTGTCAGAACTCATAATCTGATTTCTTTGTAACTGCAAGGTTTTACCACTAAGATATTCCACTTATTCGGCTTAGCTTCTGTAAAAGATAAAGCTTTAATAACTAAACTGCTAATACTGGGTATCAGCTCCTTGCCCAGTGCAGTGATGGTGGTCCAGTGCCTGGCTCAAGACAGGGCATGAGGCTTCAGTCTATGTTTAAAATAAAACTAGTTTAAGATTCATGGAAATAATTTAAAAAATACATGTTGCACTATATGTTTTATACACACAACTAAATTTGGGGTGTAGCAGGGTGTTTAGAGAGTAAGACACACTCTGAGCCGCAAACCTGAGGTTATTGCGGTATTTCTAATGTAATTCAAGGGGCTGTTAAAGTGAACATTTCCAACAGCTTCTACTTTTGTATTTGGCCTCTACTTGCTCCCAGTAGATGTCAGTATGACGCCTGTGATATGTAAAAAGATCTTGCATTTTATATACATGTTTGTCTGGCAAGTGTTAAAAATTGTGTTAAATTCAAAACACTGGTAACTTTTATTTTAAAAAAGTACTTATTGAATTTATGTATTTATCACTCAGTTAAAGCTTCTTAAAACATCATCAAAACAATTTTGTGTGGTGGGAATGTCTTGCTGTCAAATTATATCCAGTAAATGTCCAGTTAGCTGGAGATACATTCCGTTTTAAGTTTGGCAGTATTAGCAAGCTAAAGCAAACGCTGTCATAATTTTTAACGTGATCCCAAATATGCATTAAATAAGTGATAAACAGCATAATTGTATACAGTATGTGAAATGTTGTAGAGTATTTTTTTCCCTACATGAAATGCAGATAAAATAGGATATGTAAAATAGGTGAAACAATTTAGCTGTTGATAGCTTAAACATGAAAACATACATAGCTGAATCCTTTGTTTTCCATGTGATTTTACAGATACGGTTACATGAACCACCAGATCAGTCAACAAGGTGTCGCTTTTTCCTCCATCTCTCAGTTTTAGTTTCATTGTACTTAAACATACAGTCGGGGACATGATACAGAAATTTTAGAAGTGTTACAATAAATAAAAGCATGACATATAGGTTCACACGACTTGAAGGAGTCTGGTCTGGCCTTACTGCTAAACAACTTCATTTTTTGTAGCTATGAAAGAAGGGCCCAGGTCCTCACATCTGGAGAAATGTCAGTCCTTCACCCCAGGTCTACAGCACATAAAGAAATTATTTCACAGCATATTATAGTGAATTCATAGTTATAAGTAATATATATAGTGTATTCAGAAAGTATTTAGACTCCTTCAGCTTTTTCACATTTTATGTTGCAGTGTTATGCTAAAATTGTTTAAATTCATTTTTTCACACATCAATCTATGCTCAATACCCCATAATATCAAATATCAACGTAAAAACAGGATTTTAAAATGTTTTGCAAATTTATTAAAAATAAAAAAACTGAAATATCATATTGATGTAAGTATTCGATCCTTTGCTATGACACTTGAAGCCATGAGAGGCCACTGTGCTCTTGGGAACTTTCAATGCAGCAGAAATTTTTTGTAACCTTCCCCAGAGCTGTGCCTCAAAACAGTCCTGTCTCTTAGCTCTACAGGCAGTACCTTCAACTCTGTAATTCTTAAATGAAAGAAGTTTGGAATAACCAGCACTCTTCCTAAAGAAGGGCCTTGGTAAGAGAGGTGAACAAGAACCCAGTGATCACTTTGGCTAAGCTCCCGAAAACCTGTGTGGAGATGGGTGAAACTTCCAGAAGGATAGCCATCACTGCAGCACTTCACCAATCTGGGCTTTATGGCAGAGTGGCCAGACAGAAGCCTCTCCTCTGTAAAAGGCACATGAAAGCCCATCTAAAGTACTCTCAGATGGTGAGTAACAAGATTCTCTAGTCTGATAGTTCCATCTTGGTTTCATTTGGCCTCAATTCTAAGCATCGTGTGTAGTGGGAAACCAGATACCCCTCATCGCCTATACAACACCATCCCAGCAGTGAAGCATGGTGGTGGCAGCATTATGCTGTGGGGGTGTTTTTCAGCAGCAGATTCTGGGAGACTAGTCAGGGTTGAGGGAAAGCTGATTGGAACAAACTACAGAGCTATCCTTAATGAAAACCTGCTCCAGAGCGCTCAGGACCTCAGACTGGGCTGAGGGTTCATCTTCCAATGGAACAATGACCCTAAACACACAGTGAAGACAACGCAGAAGTGACTTAAGGACAAATCTGTGAAGGTCCTTGCGTGGCCCAGCCAGAGCCCAGACTGAAACCCAATTAATCATCTCTGGAGAGACCTGAAAATGGCTGTCCACCAATAGACCACATCCAACCTGACAGAGCTTGAGAATCTGCAGAGAAGTATGGCAGAAAATCCCCAGGTGTACTAAGCTTGCCACACCATACCCAAGAAGACTTTGAAGCTGTAATTGCTGCAAAAGGCACGTCATCAAAGTACTGAGTTAAGGGTCTAAATACTTATGTCAGTGTGATGTTTCAGGTTTTTTATTTTTAGTACATTTGCAAAACATTCTGAACTCCTGTTTCCACTTTGATGCTATGGAGTATTGAGTGTAGATTGATGTGTGAAAAGATGAAGTTAAACAATTTTAGCATAACACTGCAACATAACAAAATATGAAAAAAGTGAATAGTTTGAATATTTTCTGAAGGCTGTGTGTGTGTGTGTGTGTGTGTGTGTGTGTGTGTGTGTGTGTGTTCATTCCACAGTTATGTCTTTAATTTACAGCTATGGGAATTAAAATTGCACAGTATATAACAAAAGACAAGATCCTAGCTTTGACTTGTGGATGCTTTCATCCTTTATGTGAAGAATTCCTTTTAGATGTGTTGCAACTTACATCTATTGTGAGCAAATTTATAATGATCTTTTCTGAAACCACTTCAGTCCTTTTTTGCCAAGGTGAGTCACCTTGAATAAATGTGGCTGAATAAAAATAATAACCTTAATTCAGCCCTCAGCAATAAAGTGTAAACCCCACCCAACCCTAGTACTCTGCCATTGCCTCATCTTAAACTGATCCCAAACCTCATCCCTACCTGTGAGTTTTCCTAAAACCAGGTTTAACCCTCACATGGCCATAACACCTCTGCCCTGACATCTGGCTAACCCTAACCCTCAGCCCGTGTCTAACACTACTGCTACCTATGTGTAAGCTCCTCCCCAACCCAAACTTTACACCTAACCTTTACTTCATCTTGCGATACAGAGGAAGAAAATGCAAAAAGCTGTTACTTTAGTTTGTCTTTCTGGGTGTTATTGACATTTGTAACTCGCTGGTCTTCCACATAACTGGAGCAATGGGTTGCAGTGCGACCAGCAATGTTGACATTTCCTTTGAAGTGACATTCAAATCAGACAGAAAGATGTCTCAGTACAGTTTGTGGGTGGATGTGAAAGTCATATGGTGTTGCTGCTTAGTGTTTGACTGGGTGTTGGATGTAGACATAAGTATGGAGGAGGTATTTATCTGTGTTTTACAAATAAGAGACGGGAGGCTTCGTCTCTTTAGGTTTCTGAAATGCTGCATGCAAATGAAGACATTTGATACATCATCTGCCATCTCTCCTTGTTGGCACCTTTCAACGTGATGAAGGACTTATACCCAAAGTATCCTTATTATGTTTTTATCATAAAATGCCTCTGTCTACCTTATATACTGTTGGTCTGCCTTATTCCACACCCAATCCACTGCAGCTTCTCTATACTACATGTAGAGCAGTCGTTAAGTTCTAAGACTGACCACCAAGTGTGGCACTGCATTGGTTGCAAGAGCAGCACAGCAGTGTCACACCACTGCCAGTCTCAGCACTTATCAACTAGACCAGGTATATAAAACATGCTGGTATTTTTCTGTTCTTTAGTATTGTGCAACAAATTGCAAATATAGTCAGTCAGATATGCAAATTTAATTTAGAAATGTTAGAGTTTATGAGGAGTTTCATTCAGTACCCCTACTTTTACTTCTTCACACTTGTAAGACCCCAGTTTGGATTTTGTGTCTCTCCCAACAGCTGAGCTGCATAAGACGTTTACTGGGTCAGCAAACACTTCCCACTACAAACATAAAATGATTATTATGTAGTATTTAGCTGATACCTTTATCCAAGGTGACTTACAGCGCCAGATACTCTAAACTCTCAACAATCATTCACCCGTTAATAGTACCACTTTGATGTCCTAAGAAGCCCTCCTGGGGGTCCTTCTTACCAACAGCCTATATAATGCCCCACCAAGCACATGCCAACAATTATACTGGCTTTTCCTATTTATCATTTTTATTTATTGCCTTTTTTTATTTGTTTATTGTTATGTGTCTTGTGTTACATGTCATATGTGTCCAGCTGCTGTACAGTGAATTTCCCTGTGGGGGTTAATAAAGTTCTATCCTGGCCTATTGGGTTGTGGGAATAAACCAGAGCATCTGCAGAAAACCCACTAAGACAATTAGACTGGTTCATGGAGCAAGAGGACATGGACTGAGGATTTCTAGTTGAATTTGCTCTTTGTTCTTGAAGTCGGTGGACGAGTTGGATGAGTTGTTGGGCAGAAGGGGATCAGATCTCTGGTTCTCTATCTCTCATTCCAGGGAAGTCCTTATGCTGTAGGCAAAACAGGCTTAAATACTAGAATTATACCAAGGTATCTTAAGGTATCCAATAATGTAAATGAAGTAGGTTACATGTTGAGCCTGTGTGGTCATTGCTGTATGTCTGTGTTTGTGTGCGTTCAGTTTTAAGAGTACAGTACATGATAGGTGTGCAGCAGCTGAACAAGCCCAGGTAAATACACATATACATGTTAGAGTACACAGTATGATAATTATTGTTAACTACTGAAGTACCTTGCCCATTGGGATTCTCTGATATTTTTTTATAAATGGGCGACAGTGCTTGGGGGCTCAAGAATCAATAATGGTAATTATATCTGTGAGTTATGACAATTCATTTTATGAAGGTTTTTTCAGGAATGTATTACTTTTGTAAGGCAGAGGAAGCCTTGCTTAGAAGGGTCTGTCTCTATTTATGAATGTCAAATATCTGCTGTTGATAAATGTAAATGAATTAATTTATAGAGCAATTTTAATTGCATTAATTGTTGCACACTAGCATAAATATTTATGTTGTGTCTATATGCAACTTCATACTTTTGTCTTGCAAAAGTATTCAAGTTAATAATATTGCCTGATCTACAAATTATATTTACACATATTTTTTCAATCATTATTTTATTGTGAACTCATATTCTCTGACAGTAAACTGTCAAAGCCAAAATAAGTTACTTGTCTGCAGATATTTAAAAGAGAATTAAAAACTAAAATATGCTGCTTGCATAAGTATTCAAACCTCTGAGTTCTGGAAACTTAAAGTTTGCACAGATGAAAAACTGCTCCCTAGTAAGTACACACTTGTGTCTTAATTTAACATAATCGGTATATACTTGTGAACTATTAAAGCAAGGAGCGCAAGTTCTAGATAAAAAGCACTTGTTTTAATCCTCCTTGGTGAAGCTGTGAACCTGAAGGAAAGGTGTGAGAATGAAGGCTAAAGAATATACTAAAGAAGTTATACAAATGTATGCATAAGAAAAAGGGTGCAAAAGAAGTTCCAGGTGTTAGTATCTTCCAGTCGGCAGTGTTGGATCAACAATCTGGAAGGGGAAGCTGGATCACACCACCCAGAAACTGACTAGACAAGACCAACCGTTGCAAGTCACAGACGAGGAGTCCGAACACGACGTAGACTTGTGAGGGAAGCTACAGAGAGGCCAACAGTCACTTTGAAGGAAGTACAGAGGTCAGTGGCTGAAAGTGCAAGAAAGGTGCACCAGTCCATAATATCAAGAGCACGGCATTAAAACTGGCCTGCATGGGAGGGTGGCAAGAAAGAAGTCATCACTCTCAAAAAATCATGTGAAAGCATGTTTGCAGTTTGCCAGAAAGCACGTGAATGTTTTGTGGTGAAATGATACCAAGATGAAGCTAAGTAGGCAAACTTGAAAGTCTTGTGTGTGGCGCAAACCTAATACTGGCAGTGCCACTAGAAACACCATCCCTGCAGTGAGATATGGCTGCTGTGGGGATGTTTTTCATCAGCAGGGATGGGGCATCATGTCAAAATTGAAGGATAAATGGATGTAGCAAAATACAGGGAAATACTGTGAGAGAATTAGCTTCAGTCTGCTGAGTACCTGAAGCTTGAGAGAAAGCTCACCTTTCACCTGAGCAATGACCCCAAGCACAAGGCCAAAGCAACACTGGAGTGGCTCAGAAAGAAAATGTCCTGCAGCAGCCCGGTCAAAGTCCTGACCTTCATCCCACTGAGAATCTCTGGCACTATTAGAAAACTGTGGTCCACAAGCATCATCTGACAGCATGAACAACCTGCTCCAGATTCACCAAGATTAATGGAGGAAAATAACTCAAAAATAGTGAGCAAAGCTGCTACATTCTTATCATAAATGACTCCCAGCAAAAGGTGGCTCTACCAAATATTGTGTGAGCGAGGAATACTTAAGCCAGCAGCATATTTCAGTTTATAATTTTTTTTTAAAACCTCCAAATGATAACTTGATTCTGATAATTTAGTGTTAGAGCATATGAGTTCATAATACAAATACTTCTTGGAAAAATATATGGAAGTATAATTTATAATCTAGACAAGGGGTTTGAATACTTCTGCAATCCAATGTACAACATGTATTTACACAAACAAATATATTGTCACTTGTGAGGTAGTATGTCCACATGCTCTGACTTTTTGCTTTATACCTCTAGAAGACCTCCCATTTTAGCATTGTTCTTCAGCATATAAACATCCCTGAGGCCTGATCTTTATTGGTAACTTGATCTGTTTTTGTAATGCCAAAGATACTTTTACACTGAGTCACACTCTTTCAAAGTTACATGATTATATTCACTGGTTAGGATTTGCAAAAGTGTGAGAAAAAGCTATATACTTTTTAAAAATGTTTATTAACATTCCTGTCCATCAGTCCATAAGATGTATGTCCGGGTCAGAACTGGTGGTTGAGAGTCTGTTCCCAGAAACATAGGAGTTGTAAGCACTGTGGAAGTCTGAGGAATTAGACCCTGGTTCACTTTCTCTTCTGTTTAAATACGTTTCCCTGCCACCTAATGGCTTTCGCTCACACGGACAGACAGACAAATGATTGAAAATATGAAGTTTATAGAATTAGAAAGGAAAAAAAACAGAAATTCAGAAAAAAATACACTGGAATATATCTGTCATCCTTTTAATTTGTCTCACAAATGTTTGTAATTAGTCAGTGAAAAAACAGTGTATTACTTTATTTAGTTCATATTTATTTAGTGTTTATTTTGTCCTTTATCTAAAGAGACAACATTCTATTCATGTAACCACTATGTTGCCTGCTGCCCTCCAAATATTTATCACCACTGTAACAAGGTTTCCATATTCTGCAGGGTGACATGTGACAGGCAGTAGCACCTAGGTGAGGATTCAGTAAATGGAAACAATTAAATGGAATTTAATTAATACAAATTGAATTTTTATTAAACAGAAACAGTTACCAGGTTATGGCAAGGGGTGTTTTGTTTGGTGTGATTAGTTTTCGGTTAGCTGCAGTGTTTCCTTTTCTCCATAAGCCACTGATCACTTTTTGTTGTTATCTTTGAGAAATAGGTTTAAGTTCAGTTACTTCAGTGGATTTGCAGTGTATGTTTCTGTACTGCTTATTTCATTACTTCTTTTGTTACAGGTTGTGAAATTTTTGTGTTTATCGGGAGGCTGAGGTGTTTTCTGCATAGTAGGCCGCTGCCATGTTCTTTCTGCCAAGTGCAGATGTAGTGAAGTACCTGCTGTCAGTTTTGTTACTCCAGTAACCTACTTTCTCTTTCCTGTAAAATGTGTGAAATGTCCACAGGTAGCCAGGAAATGTACACTGTGCCCTTTTCAGCTCTGCACCAGTAACCAGTATTAGTTTACTTTGTTTTTTATTGTTTGCAAAAAGTAGAAAACAGTAAAAAGTCCCTGGCTCTATAGCCAGGGTCTAAAAGACAGGGAGGTCAGGTTTAGGTTAAGAATGACGTATAAAATTAGCTCGGTGTCAGAAACTTATCTGAACACCTGGCTTTGTAAGGAAGAAAAAGTGAAACCACAAATGCATTTTACTTATGTAGACTGATCTATGGTGATAGGATGGCTTTAAATGGATAAATCTGGACAAAAATGTCTGAATGAACTTCAATAGCCATGCAGTTTGTACTGTGTAGCATAGTGACTAACATTAACATTTGTCTTTATATTTATAAAGCTCATTTGCTTGTCTGTTTGTTTATTTGTTCTTTCTGCAAGTCACAGACCTAAAATTTGGCACACCGTTAGGTTTTTGTGTAATTGAACACACACACACACACACACACACACACACACACACACACACACACAATACTACACGCATTAGTGACAAGTGGCTCCAGGCAGTTTCCAGCTGATTTAAGATTAAGTCAAACAGGCCACTTCACATAGCAATACTGACACACACCCACACGCGCACGTACACACACCCATCCCTGGCCAGGTTATACAATACAACACAGAGCACCACACACATTAGAAACAAAGTAAATGTGTTCAACAGCTCTAATAATACTTATGTACTTAATGTAAACCACTTTAAGGCTAATACAGTTTGTTTATATATTGTATAACTTCTTTTTACCTTTTCACTTTCTGACTCTGGTGTAATATATTTATGTACTTATAGCATATAATTAAAGTGACACATGAGTTTTTTTTATGATAAACATTGTTTCATTTCAATTAAGGTAAATGGATCAGATGCATATTAATCAGATTGACTTGTTTTTTTTCCTATATTTGCTGTGAGTGTATTGTCAGTGGTTGGTGTTACTAGTAGCTCAGGTTATAGTACTTACCAACAGCATGGAAACAAGTGCAAACTGCCTTCTATCTTGCAAAATCTCCTTTTGGGGTTGCAAGTCTTGATGGGCTGCAGCCATGCTTGTAACACAGCAGCTGTCAAGGGGGAAAATCTGAACATATTGCCAGCAAACTGCCACATGTAGGCGGAGCACCTCCTGCACAGACAGTCACCTGGTTAGAAACTGCTGCTATCAGTTTCTGCTAATTAAAAAAAAACTGCTGAAAAGCCATGTAAACTGTCACAAAAAAAGCCTCCAGTATTGACATTTACTATATATAGATGTGAAGATGACACTTCTTTTGTGTTACAGCTCTCTGTGGTATTATACACTATATATATATATTATTAGAGGTCTTGCAAAGAAGTGAACATCTCAAATAAATCTGATGTCATGAAACTAATGATTTCACTGATTGTTAATATATTTAGCATGTTTTGAAAAGGGGATATGCTGTGAATCTTCTTAATTTTTATTTTTCCAGATGATGTATTTGACCAGCATGGTTTACAATTTTCAGATGAGTAACTTCACAGTGAGTTGCCCTTTTATACACCAGGATATAGTCAGCGGTGCAGTTCAGAGTAAGTGTTACAGGACAAGCCTTCACACTGCAAGGCAACATTAGAATGATCAGTTATCACTTAATTTAAACAGTGTTTGAGAAACATGAACTGCAGTTTCTTGATGGATGTGTGCAATGGTTGCACTTGCCTATGAGGTTTTGATGGTAAGCATTCCAGTGGTTCTTTAGACTTTACTTTAGGTGCTTACTAATCTGTGTGTTATATCCATTATTACTTCTGCTGTAGACTCCTTTCTTATTTTATTAAAATTATAGCCTAAATCAACACTGAATGTACCTTTGTTGTCCAAAAGATGGCAAACAATTTAGTTTGATAGATTTACTTGAAATATGGTCCGCCTAGTAGAGACGACTCTTGTGTCCGGCAGCCTATATACTTGAAATAAAAAAAAGCTAAAATATTATTAAATATTCAGAAATTCCAAAGGTCTTATTTTTATGCATGCACTGTTGTATAAATGATTTACAGTTTAGTATGATGTGTAATATGTGCTGTAGTTTGTCAGTCTGAGGAAGGTTCCATGCAGTGTAAATGAATGTTTGTATACATTAAAGCACAGATTTGAGATTGTCCATCCATCCATCCATTCCACTAGTGGTCCATTTACCACTATGTCCTGGTCAGTGTTTCAGTGGTTCAGGGCCTGTCCTGGAATCACAGAGCGTTAGGTTAGGAGGCCCTGCTTTGGACGGGATACCACCCCATTGCCAGACACAGTCGGCCACACATGGACACACTACGGCAATTTATAGTGGCTAATTAACCTAAAATATGTCTTTAGATTCACTAACTCATACTAATGTATAACAATAGCTTGAAGAAATGTGTTTCATATTCAATAAGAAATAATAAAAGTTAACATTTCAATTATTAGGAATGATGCAGAGAGTTGGAGCAGCATGTTGTTGCAGCAAGTAGCAAGGCCACCTCAGAGAAACTGAACTGTCTGGATGTGGGTTCAAGTCGGGTACAGTGTGTGTGTAGTTTGCGCGACCTTGCCAAGTCTGTGTGGATTTCCTCTGGGTGCCTTCCACAAACCAAAGACGTGTTCCCGGTGAACTGGTCACTCTAAAATACCAATAGTCTGTGAAAGTTTGCATGTGTAGCTGCCGTCTGACAGGCTGGTGTCCCATCCAGGCCATAGTTTCTTAGATTAGTGCAGAGAGATTCCAGGATAGGCTCCAGACCACTGTTTCCCGGCCTAGGCTGACGTGGTTAAGGGCAATGGATGAATGAAATAAACAAAGTTTTAAAACATCCCCCTAAATTAATCAACAACTTCAATGTTATTTAAGGCTCATTAATCTCAGAAAGAGATCCATAGAAATGCTTTTTTGAGGACAAGTTTGTTGGGGTGACAATATTAAAAGATGGTCCCATCACAGGAAAAAGTGAAGGAAACATGTCACTGGACATTAAAAGTGCTCATTTCTTAAATAGTGTAGGCAAGTGCTGTTTTTGATTGAAGGATAGAAGAATGTGAAACCTTATATGCAATTTGCAAGAAGCAGTTTATTTCTGCTTCTCCAAAGGTCTCTTTAAGATCCAAAAATTGTTATTTAAATAAGCAAAAGAAAACTGTCTTTATACTACAAAGGCTTTTCAAAAACGGGTTCCAGTTCTGCAGAATAAATGTTACCAAAACAGGGATGTGGGTGCATTTGAATGATTAATACATAAATGCGAGGTTCAAAAAACAGCAAATGAATGAATGAGAAGCATTAATCCCATGGTAAACTGCACATTTGTCGAATTTTAACACCTCGGTTTGATCCTGTGGAAACAAAGATGCAACTTTACGTTAACAGCTGTTATGAGTGAATATCTAACTGTGTTTACTTAACGGATAAGTAAATACAGTTGGTATAATGCCCAAAAACGGCTGGAAAAGCTGTTTGTTTTCACTGTGTCTCAGCACTCAGACAGCGTTTTCAGGTGATCAGTTGAAGTGAACTTTCAGATAGGAGACATGATCATCTGATTCTTAGGGATAAAAACGGGCTGCGAGCAGGGAAAGTCCCAGCATGAGCCAGTGATTCATACCTCCGAGTGGATTGTGCTAATCGACTGAGCGCTAGAACACCAAAGCCCAGCTGGAAACCCCATGTCTGCTTTGTTCATTTGATAAGCAATGAAAGTCTGAATGGTGTTTCCACGCAGTGGTGGAGCATCGCTGTGTCACACTTTTCAGTATAGCGATGGAAAAGGGGAAGGCTGAAACAGAGAAGGCCATGTTCTCAATTCACACCCCTGAGACCACAATTTGGAGTGCAGTCAGTAACTGGGCTACCATGAAGCTGGCTGATTTAGCAACAGTGGGGTCGTGGGAGAAAGGCGGTGTGGGTGTCGCTGAGATGACCAAATGACTTTCATATGGTCCATGACGTGGGCTGGGATGGTGTTCAAGTGTATGCCAAAGTGGGGAATTCACTGACTAATTTGTTGCTTTCACTAGCCTTTTTGGGATTTCCTCTTTTGACAGATATTCAGGTAAGGTTCCATGGGTTCTGAGAAATGTATGTTGGATCCCTGCCACAAGCTTTAGCTCAGACTGAGTATCCTACACGTTATGCTGTATAAAATCACTTCCAGGAGAACCATATGTGCTGTTTGGTGGCGATTATTAACTGTGGCGTATTCAGTATCAACTTGCCTTAAGTACGTTTCATATACATATGTTAAGGATTTTGTGTGGAAATTGGATGAGGGCTCCAGTTTCTCAAGTCGCCATGGTGGCTCCCCAGCCTTCCTCAATTGCTAGAAGCTGCCTGTTCTTATCTTGCATCCCAGAATCCCATTCCTCAGGCGTCCTCAGCCTTAACTCGTGCAACATTTAAACGCTGACGTGCCATTGTGTTTGATCCTTTGCCAGTCTTTAATACTCCATTGCTTCATGTTCCAGATGTAGGAATGACAGATAAATGAGTGTGTGTGTGTGTGTGTGTGTGTGTGTGTGTGTGTGTATATGTATGTATATATATATATAAAATACAGATATTTTGTACATTCTCATTATAAATCTAGTTTAAATCTGAACCTTAAATATTTGAGCTATACCTTCTCAGTAAACAGAATATTGGAGGCATGGGTAAGATGAGTCATGTATGGGATAGTGGGACTGTTTTTTTTTTGAAAATTTGTGATGATTTACAAGAATCTCATAACTGCTACAGTCTGAGAATTAAATGCTTTAACTATTTCATCCATCCATTATCCTGAGGAGGGCTGCAGTGGTCTGGAGCCTGCTTCAGAAGCAGAGGGCTCTAGGCTAAGAAACAGGGTCTGGATGGATGCCAGTGCCTCACAGGGAGACCACACACACACACACACACACACACACACACACACACACACACACACACACAGTGAGCAGTTTAGAGTGACGAGTCAGCCTGAATCACATGCCTTTGAACTGTGGGAAGAAACCCACATGGACATGGGAAAAAATTCCGCACAGATGAAGCCAGAATTGTAGTCACACTCAACCAGCACAGGTGTTGTCAGGCTGAGCCATATTAATATTACTATCTAGTAGTGTCTTAAAAGTCCTGGATTGTGCTTTTAGATGTGGGTTCGAACTCAACTCATTCTGTGTGGTTTTCATGTTTGCCCCATGTTTTTGTGGTGTTCCTCCTGGTGCTCCATTTTCTTGCCACAGTTGAAAAAAATGTGGAGGATTAAAGACTTTCACATGTCTGTCGTGTGTAAATGTGTGTGTGTGTGAGCGATTTCGGACGTGATCATGCTGTGATGGTCCAATGTCCTTTGCAGGGTGTATCCTCACTCATATGCCATGCTTCCAGGATAGGCCACAGACCACTGTGGCGTTGCACTGGACAAGTGGACATTGATCATTTGTGAATGAATAGAATATTGAAAAACAGATTCCGTTCAAATCACCAACTTTTTGCATGCTTTAAGGTCCAAAGGTTTAAATATTGACCGATATTTGCAGATGTGCATTTCTGTCCTGACAAATAGCCTCTTTTCTTTCTGTAGGATAAATGAAAATTTCAAATGAACTAATTGAGTAAATTTGTTTTCTTTAGCAAATATTTATGAACAAAAGGATAGTATTTAAAACTTTGCATTTTTCTTTTTATCCCTAGGCATGCTCACAGTAGTGCAAATCTCATTAAGTCTGCATGAATAATGGGATCATTTTACCCCAGGAGTTCACAGACATGTTGTGTTTCTTAGTTTTTTCTAACAAAAAGTTAGAAAGATGAGGCAATAAATATGCATGCAAAAAGCTACATTTTTTTTAGTATTGCTTATTTATTAATATGTCACCTTTTTTTTCTTTTCTTTTCATTAGCAAAGTGGGCACTTTTCCATTAGTAACACAGATGAGCAGCTTAAGCTTCTATATTCAGAGCCTCTGAAGCTGTAATTCATTGTTTCCTGAAATTGTTTTGCAAAGGAGGCCCATGAAGAACATTTCACTGGGGACCCCTAAAAGCTGTTGGTCCGTGCCTGTTCTCTGCAGTAATATAATTCAGAACAGCCATTATAAAATGAGTCTTAGCTCCAGTATGCAGTAGTTTCCAGCTAAAAATCAGACTTGTGCCTCCCTCTGTTGAAATGGCAACATATTTACATGAAATATAAAAAGCTGAAGCCTGACAACATTCATCATCTTGGTTGACTTGACAGTAGTTCATCGCCTTGGTTTTACAAACTGTCGCGTAGAAGAAGAAAATAATAATGAATATGTCCATGGTCATAAGGCAGCTTTATCCTCTATCCTGTGTAAGAAGTGTATTTAGTAACAGCTGTAATAGTGAGTGTCTGCTGCGAATTCCCTGTTGCATCACCGCTGGCAGTCCATCTGCCTTCAGACATCAGATTCCCAATCATAAATCTCTGTAAGGAATTGGAGAAGAGCTTCATCAAAGCAGGGTACACCCACAGTCAGTAGAGAAGTAAAGGTAGATTGTGGTTTTGGAAAAACCCTAAATGTATTTAAGGCTGCTACCCAACAAAAGATGGGTTTCTGTGAATGTCACATGGCTGCTGTGGTTTACGTTTAGATACGTAAGGCAGAGATTGTCACAAAGATAGGAAGATGGTACACCTGATTGACAGTGCGTGTCTTTTCTCTTTCTGCTTGAAATTATTTCAACTTATAAACAATAAATCTTGAACGTCACAACAACTAGGTGGTTGCTTGCAGTGAAGTTACGATGACAATAGTGGCGTCGCTGCGCTCGTGAGTAATTGCGCCTTTATTCACTAATACAAATACGTGTTTCCCAAAGTATTATTTTAATTTGCAAAAATGAAGGTGCAGTCATAAATTCATCTGTTCATTCAATGTATTCGTTGCAAAACCTGTCAATGAAAGTCAAGCTTTAGCTCATCTATGTCTTAGAGAGACAGGATTCATCCCACATGCAGACAGTAACATGTTCTCTTCATTAGCACAGAAGTTCAGAATAATAGAAACCAACTGTACTCTAGGATCAGAGCTGTGATTGATCTTATTCCGTCTTGACAGCCAGACACCTCCATAAAGTCCAGTGCCAGACAGCAGGTTGTCTTGCAGGTGTGTCTGATCTGTGTCTAAAAATTTTGCACAAGTTAATGGAGCTTTTTTATATTAATATTTATTTCTTGAAACTAAAGACCTCTGATACTATGATGACAGGTTACGCGTAATTTTTTACTGAATGTCATTTGCACCAGTATCTTTGTATCTGCATGTGTCCGGTCTGGTAGGTGATCATCAGCACTGAAGGAAGACAGAGGCAGTAGGTGGCATAGGAATAAGAGCCTATTTCTTGCCGCTGCAAGACCTACAGACCCAATCTCTCCTGCATCTACAGTGCACATAAGTGAGGTAGGTATCTGCTGTGAATTACCCAGGTATAAATGTAAAAGTAAATACTGTTGCACCTTGATTTGTAAATTTATAAAAGATAGCAAAAATTTCCCAGTTTATTTATTTTTAATTTGATTTTCTCCACCATTCTCTTTTCTGAAATTTCTCTGTTGTAGGGCAGCAATAGCCCGCTGCTTTTATCCTCAGTTAGCAGCAAAATGTGCTCAGATTCAAATGACACTGTGGGGGATGCAGTCACTAAGCTTTTCCGGACCAGTTTCATCCAGTGTTAACCATTTAATACTTTTTTCCGTCAGCTCTCTTTTTTCAGCTTTACTGCAGCATTCACCTGTGCAACCTGATGCACAGCAGGAGCACAGTGCTGTCTTGCATGTACAGTATAACCTCAAGCACAGCACACTGAACACAAGTTTATGGAGGTTATGGGTTTTTTTTTTTTATTTTCAGCCATTTTACAGTAAACATATCTTTAATGTTGCTTTAAGTCAGTTTAAAACAGCAAGTAAAAAATAATGCAATACATTTTCCTCCAGTCCATGGTGAACACTGAGACCCTGCATTGTGTGAGCTGTTGAAAATTGAATGAATGAACGAATGAACTAATGAAAAAAATTCTAAATGTCTAGTAAGCCTCGGCATGTTTGACTGTAGGTCAGGTAACTCTCCTTCACCTGTAGTCATGAGTTCCTAAATAGTCTCCAGTCTATGTTCTTGGGCTTGTTCAAGGTTTTGGGCCAAAGCCACGCTGGCCATCTGAAGGAAAGGAAAGACTGTGGTACATCATACTGTACATCTATTTTACGTTAAAGAATTGCACAAGTCAACCCTTACCTTAGTGATTTTAATAATATTAGCCCTGAGCGTACAAATATGTGCCCATCCATCCATTTATCCATCCATTACCATTTTCCACTTTTCTTGGTCAGGGTCACAGCGGTCCAGAGTTTTTCCCAGGAATCACTTAGCGATGGACTAACCCTGGACAAGACACCAATACAAATACATGAGATGCTCTAAAAAATAAATCAAAAGGACTTTTATCTACAAAAGACACAATAGATAAACTATGAAATATGCATATATCTTCTTTAAAATCCTGTTATATATAAATATATCCACATGCAAATGGATGCAGTTAACATGTATAGAGGACAGAAGTGAATTTTGGACAAGACCTGTTTTTTGTTTTTTTTTTTTTTTTTTAACCAGGAGCTGTTAAAAGCATGTGTGGAACTCTCAGCAGTACCAAGATACGACATGCTTCAGAAACGTCTTCATCCAAGTTTCTTGATAGGCTTCAGAAAACTGCGACCCTGATCATCATGTGAGACCGAGATGTACGTGGTCGGTTCAGCAGACATTGCATCATCCTGGAAGACGCATGCTGGTGATGTCCTCAGTCCTCATTGAATGGTTTATTGTGCGATAAGATCAGTGCTCATGGTTACATTTTAATCACTTTTCTCGTTGTTGTAGTGAGGTATTTTCAAACTTGTTCATCTGTGTAGTCTGGAAAGTGCCGAATTAAAGGGTATATAATCATTCAGATGATATAGTACCTAATAGTTAATGCAAAGACACATTCAATAATATCTTGTTAGGCTTCTAAATATGGTTAGTTCTGACCTTCTGTTCCATGGAACTGGCTAAACACAACAGCAATCTAAACTATACCAGCTTATTGTTCCCCAAAGTACAGAACATAGAGGATGATAAATGAAGAATATTAATTTTATTATTACTCTAATAATTTGCTCCTAACAATTTTATGCAAAGAAGCATTTAATTTTTATCTATCTATAGAGCTGGATTATGCTTTGAAAATGTGTGATAAGTTTTGCTGGTAATACAGCACGTCTTCGGTCCTTTTTAATTCAATTTGCAGTGTCAGTCAAAAAGTTTGAGTACACATTGGTAACACTGGGAGGCAGACAAAAGTGAAAACAAAGCAACTCACAAGCATCCTGCATCCCTGGGAGTTGGTGTAGAATAGTTGGGAAGACAAGCTGACTTGATTCCTCATCAAACGATTTCACTGAGTTCCTCCTGGAAAAATTACTTTCTAGTCTGTGTACTGGAATCTTTGACTTGTACTGGCAACATGTTGTCTTCATCAGTGATCTAGACTACAGTACACACAAGTCAGCCTTCTGCCATGGCCTGGACTCGCTTTTGTTTAACACGAAACTAAAGTGTTTCAGCAAACTAGTGTTTCGCCATCCAGAAGGTTTTGTAAGCTGTGGCCTTGGTGTTACTGAGGTGGGATTATAGTATATAATTGACTGTCTCTCTGCCCTGCTGAGTACCCTGTCCTTCATGGCCTCATATTTACAGGGTACAAATAGTCAGCATGGACAAAGTGAAAAGCATGTGACAAACGTCCCTGTTTCCCAGTCAGACATTAGACCTGTATCCATTGCTTTCTTTTGGGACCATCTGGATATGCAGCTCCAACAATGGTGCTGTCCTCTATCACACAGGCATAAATGAGTGGAACTTGTGGCTGAACATATTTCCAATAAAAATATTCAATTACATCTTGGCTAAAGGGAGCGATTTATCTGCATGTAATTTACATTTTTCTCTTCTTACTCTCATTTTATTCATTGTTTTGTAGCCTACATTTTTCAAGGATGTTAACAATGCTGTCAGCTTCACTTCACAAATCCACATTTACTGGAAGTGCTGTTCCCCAGTATGTGTTATTCTTTAATGGGTGACAAACCTCCCCTTGCAGCTACTCTAGCTGTTTTTGCCTTGTAAAAAAAAACTTACTAGTCAAAAATATAGTAGTTAAAATAGGCAAGTATATTGCCAAATAAGTTTCTAAGTGAAAATAATTTTCACTTTCTATTTCATGGAACTGGCCAAAGTGAGTAAGAAAGCAGACCAGATTGCTCTGCTGTGTCAGAATGGAGTAACACTCCAATAATATGCAAAGCAGTGAAGAAGACATGTGCACCTGATACACTAACATAATATTTCCTTTTACAACTACATTTATAACTATGCCTTTTTGAAGTGCAGTATAAAATATGTGATATTAGAATACTTGGCACGTCATTAACATGTTTTAATGCTTTAGGTTGTGCTTTCCTGGAGTTTGTCTGGAGAAAGTTCTAGAGCATCTGATGAGATATCGAAGTAAGCAGCTAAAAGCTGTTGCCTCCAAAATTAGTTCAAAAATATTTCGCTGCACTTAACCTTACTTTTATTAATCTTTCCCTTTTCCAGCATCAACGAGCTTGTTGACCCCCTAATGGACGCTGAACTTGATGGAAATTCAGGCCGTGCCTTTATTGAAAACAAAGGAAATGTATTTACTGGAAATAGTTTACTTAAAGTGAAAAGCTGTCATCAGTGGAAAGAAACATTAATTTCACTCGAATTGCCTTCTCATGTTATTTTCCCTGAAGTCTTCCAGCCAGCTGAAAGCACACACGAGGCCTCTTAAATGTCCATTCAAGATTTTTTTCCACGGTTTTAAAGAAGTCCTTCAGCGGTGTGACCATGCTAGTTAAGAACCTGCCCCTGCTGAAGTTCAGTGCTGAAGGTTATAGCTGGGTGGCCCTGTCACTTGTCTTAATCTCATAGAAAATAAGCATACTTGCTGCTTGTTGTATTCTATAAATAATCCTTATGCAACCAGAGAAAGCTTGAGTGAGCTGTAATAAATACATAGCAACATACAGCAACACTGATATTAAGGGATGTAATACCTACTCTAAATTATAGCCTAGGCTATTATGTGATAACTGTTTATATTTTATGAATGAGCTGTGCACTCAGTTTGTGTTCTGCTTGCACGCTCTCCCAGTCTTCCTCTGGGATTCTTCTGCGTGCTCTGTGTTTTCCCCAAATCCAAAGAGTAAGGTGGGTTCCAGGAGAATGTGGCTGTGAACCACCGTGACCGAGCGATAGATGCACAGTCAATTGATCATGGAAGAATGGAGGGAGTCATCCTGGGCGAGTTAGTCTTTTACCCAGTATTTTCTCCTTGCTAAATTTATCGTGCCGTGTATTTCACAAGGTACGACCAGTGTAAATTTTGAGCATTTTTCTTCATATCTGTACTTGTGTTCAACTGTTGTCGTTCTTTAAAAAAATAATTGTCAGTTTTTAGATCTTCCTTCCTAATTTATGACTACTATCTGTCCTGGCTGCCAAGTGTCCTCCAACCATCTCTCTCCAGGGCTTTTCTTTCCAACTAATTCCAGTTGTGTCACGTACTTTTGGTGTTCGCCTCAAGCTGGGTTTTTCTTGGCCAGCCTCTGCTCCTCTTACCTTAAGGATTCCAGGTCAGGGCCTGTCTAGTGATACTTATGTGAGGCGTGTGGAGAATATGTGCTGTCCATCTCCAACACCTTTCCGTAGTTTCACAATCAAAACATACCTGATTTGTTCACCGCCAAAGATCATTATTGCTGAAAGTGTTGTGCTGTTGGGTCTGCAAAATTTTAGCATTTTAGTAAAGGTTGGCACTTTCTTGATGGTCATCACTGTTGTCCTCCATGTCTTTGCTTTGTAGAGTAAAACTGACTGCACATTATTATTAAAGACTCTCACCTTAGTTTAAAATGATAGCTCTTTGGAGTTCCATATGTTCTTCCATAGCAGGAACACTGATCTTGCCGTTCCAGTTCCAAGCCTTAACATCTGCATCAGTACCTCCCTCCTAATCGATACCACAGCCCAGACATGTAAAGAGTTCCACCTCTTCCGATGGCTCTCCTTCCAAACAGCCCAGCTTGCTGTTGGCTGTGTGAGCGTTGAGAATCTTTGTCTTCCTTCTATTAATTGTGAGACCAACGTACACCGAAATGTAGGCCACAATGTTTGTTTCTTCTTGCATCTGTTGATAAGTATGGGTTCGTCTAACTAAATCTACATAATCCAGGTCATCAACTTGCATCTTAGGTGTCCACTGGTTTCCGTTCCTTCTTTGTGCTGTGAAGGTCTTTATAATCTAGTCGATGGCAAATGGGAATACAAATGGAGGCAACAGACAGCCTTGCCTGACTTTAGTCCTTACTTGAGATGCATCTGTAAGCTGTCCTTCATGTATCCTCCTGCAGGTCATCCTCTCTTAAGAGTTCTTGTTGATATTAAAGAGCTTGACAAGCCCCACAAAATGTTTGAGGGGCTTCCAAAGGGTGTCCCTATCCACACTGTCCAATGTTTTGTTTTTTTTTGTTTTTTTTTTTTTTTTAATTATTTATAAAATTGATGTAGACAGAGGAAATCCACTCTACCGACTGCTCTACAAAGCTGTGTTGTGGGGCAAAAAAAAGCTTGGGATTCGGCATTGTTTACTGATCCTTTTTTTACCAGTCTTGAAACTACCTGCTCCATCTTCCCCTAACATTGTCAAAACTTTAAATCAACTACACCAGCTCACGGTTACGTCTGGATTTTTTTTTGTTTGTTTCTCTGCATATAAAACGCTCTAATGTAGCCGTTAGTTGTACTCCAAACAATGACCAGTTTTCATTACAAATGGAAGTTTGCAGTTTCTCTTGTTCTGCAATTTGTGATTCCTCCCTACCAAAGACACAGCAACAGGACAGTGGTAACTTGTTTTAAGAAACGACTTTAAGGTGCATCTTATTTCTTGTTTCAAAGATGCACGTTAGTACCCTAAACTTTATTGTACATATAAAGGAAATGAACTGTTATTTCCAATAAACGTTACATGAGAAACAAGATAATACGCCCACTCCAGCAATTTGGAGAGTTTTTTGATCATGTGGTTTTATTGGCCTTTACTAATATCCTGTGACCTCAGAGGTCTTAAAGGTCAGAAATAAGTACTGACCTCTGATGTCACAACAGTGGTTGGTACCTAGGTGCCAAAAATATGCATTTCTGTATTAATTGTTTCGAAAGTAAATCCAAGTTGGTTATAAAGGAATGTACAGACACACCTAAATCAAATTTTGCAATGTCCAGTTTATGCAGAAAATGTCTTTAGGTGCAACTGTTCAAAACCAACCACTTCCTTTATTCAAATGATTTCATCTTTACTGTAATTTAGGAAGTTGTTTTCCCTGAAGGGGATAAGGAAGTTATTTTAGAGCTTTTTTTTTGTAAAACGTTTGATGTCTTTTTTGTGTAGCATTGCATTCTGTTGAAATTTATTTGAACCAGTTTTTATTTCCATAATTAATCGCAACTAGCAGGGCCCCCAGAAATTCCTGCAGTATCACTTCAACCATCTTGGGGGATGGTCTGCGTCATGTGCGTTGGTAAAAGGACACACACTCAGTGTTGCAGATGAGTGTATGTCTCAGACACAAACACACTGTCCCCATGTCAACTCTGTGAGACGGAACAGGCTAGCAGCTGTGGGACTACCTACAGATTTTGCAGTTCTGAGTCATATGCATTGCTCTACAAACCACTGCCAACAAGTTCTTGCTCTGAGTGGAAGTAAGATTGCCTGAAAAAATTTCACGGCCACCTGTACAAGCAATTAGGTTATTCTGAACCTTTAACGCAAGCTTAAAAATACCGATGGGAATTATGAATACTGCCAGGCCTTAGCTGGAATGAAAATCTCAACCATTTTAGAGGTGTCTGTATCAAAGCAGTCCAGAGGCAACCAAACAACCAAAGTACAGCTATCCACCTACTGGTTTTAATCAGGAGAAGAGATCATAACTCATGGTTTCTTGCAGAATATGTGTTCCACCGATCTTTTTTAAGAGATCCGGAGAGTTGCAAAGTGTGGTTTTGTGTTCATGGTAGCTGAGCCAGGTGGGGTGAAATTATTCCTGTAACAGAATGCAGTCTGACATCTGCTTGAGAAAAGTTCAACCTCGCCTTCAGCCTACATACAAAAGAAAGAAACAGGAAGGCACCTCGAAATTTTATTGAGGAAGTGTGGCACCTTTTATTTCATTGGAAATGAAATCATTAATGGTTGCCATTTGAAGACTATGTAATCGTCTTCATTAAACTTAGACTAGACGGGCAGGGTGACTCAGTTCTTCTTAAATTCTCAGAAACACTGCTTAGAATCAGGGAAGAGATTTTATATATACATAGTCACTGTCTCCTTCAGCTTTCTTGATATTAAACATAGGTTCATTGAATGTGTAGTTGTCCTGAAAGTTGTGAAGTAGGGACAGTACGTGCGAGGATGATGTGACAACAGAACACAACAGAACACATTCTGGGGGCCGGGGTAGTAAGTTTAAAAGCGCTTGTGTTAATATCCAGAAATAACTGTGCCAGTGGAACAGATGACGGCGCCGTACATCCACAGTAGGCCCGATTAGCATTAGTCAAAATGGTTAATATTTCAGATATACTCTACATAATATCCAGCACAAACATTTCCTCTTCTGTATCCCCTCTGTGTAACTCATCAAAGCCGAGGCAGTAAAATACACGAGAAAAAATTTTAAAAAGCCACAGAGTCGTGGCCCCGTCCCGTCGTCTCGCACTGATGCAGATAAAATGAAGAGAACCGCTTAAGAGGTTTTGCTCCAAGCGGAAATAAGAGAGTCAGAGGCGCTGAGGAAGGCGAAGGCCTGGCATTCATTTGTGACCCTTCCCTAGTGACCATTTGTGGGTCAAAAATGGCTTTCTTTCCTGGTTCAGACTTTAAGGCTCAAGCTCCGTTGCTTGGCTCTTGCTGAACACAAAGCATGGGATTTTAAGGCTGCTGTTAAAACTTCTTAACGTGTTCACGGAGCAGCGCTAGCGTGAGCTTTACGTCACAGTAGAAGTGATTTACAGTGACTATTTTCATTTAGTATATCATCATGAGGAGTTAATCAATTTACTGACTAAAATATCTGACAGTGCCTCGGTTTTCTTCCCACACAGTCCACGCTTGTTAAAACTACCACTGGTCAGATTTTTTTTTTTAGCTTTTTAGCTGTAAGCTATTATTTAAAGGATGCTGAAACTTCCAAGAGGAACAGCTGTTGCCCCACTCAGTAAGGTACCTGAGCACATTTCGTGAACTGCCCGTCAAATATTGCGAATTTCAAAACTTGTGTAATTGTTAGCTTTATAACACGAGCTTTTTTTGACCCCTGACGTCGGTTTCGTTATTAATCACCGAACGAAGTGGATGGTATGCATGACATTTGCCATAGAAGAGATAAACAGATACGTCATGATTTATTCTGTATTGCCCCGACCATCGGCGAGAGCGTTAGTATTTCGAAAATCTTAACTCCAGATTGAAATTCAGTGCCAAGAGTTGTTTTATATTATTGTATATGGTATGTGTTGGAACAAGAAAACCCTGAGTGGTGGGCATTATCATCCTGTTAAGGCAGTTGCTTGGCTGCACTGTGACTGTAGGAAGGTTTTTTGACAGAATAAGTAAATGAACGTCGCTGGCTGAAAAAATGTGAATGAGCACCTCTCGACACACTTCTCAGTCCCGCCCACTTTACACACACCCTCATGTTTGAACAGCTCATTCCATTTCTTGTAAATGACTTTGAAAGCAATAAAGCTATTACTGTAACTTAAGGCCCGCCTCCAATGCCGCCTGCCTTTCGTTCTGCTCAGTTACAGTCACTTTTGCCTAACAAGTTGTCTGTCTGCCAACAATATTCCTGCAGCTTGCAGTACGAGACAACGCAGTGTGAATTACTGATCTGTGAAAAGTTTTGTTGGTTAAACCCAGTGCAGCACATTTTCCAAGTATCATTAAACCTCAGACCTTAATGCCTAGTATGATAAAAAGTGACAAGTTCTGTTTTTATTGGAAACAGCAAACCGGTTCCAGCTGTTCAGGGATCTTATTCGCTGATCTTAAAACTACCTTCTCGGTCATCCCCTAAATTACTAACATTATTGAAACTTGGAACCAAACTCTCAAGCTCCATTGTTTCTTGATCCTCAGTGCCAGTTGTTCTGGATTTCCCAGTAAAAACTAGAGCAAATTGTTTTCAAAATGTCAACACAAAATTTATTTTGTGTAAAACTCTTCTCATCTGCATAGCAGACAAATGCTTCTCAGAGGCAATATGCTCATACAGTACATAGTGTAAACATTCATAAGCATAAAAAGTGTTCAAGTATATTGTGAAATATTTTAGTTTGCTACAAGAATAAGATGTTATATAAACAGAACAGAACAGCAAATCAAAACATATATGTCTTCTGTGTGTCAATTCAGTGATTCGTTTGTAATGCATTCAGACTTGTCCTTATAGCCGATAAGGAAAGGAGTTCAAGAACTCTTTCAGCACAGTATTCACCGGGATTTTATCTATTTTCTCCCTACCGCATGTTTCAATAATCCTTTTCCGGCAAAGTTCCTGCAAAGGTTGCAATTTGACTTTCCTGTAAGGCCGGACAAGACACTTCTTGGGTGAGGCCACGTAATGTTCCAACAGACTGAAGATGGAGTCAAAGGTCTTGTCACTTCCAGCCAAGCTGAAGTGGGATTCCTGAAAATTGATCCGAATGCTGGTGGGACCCGATTGTGCCCTGTAGCTCAGTGTGAACAAGACGTCCTTTTGTCGACTGTCTCTGATTAAAAAGGTTCCCAGAGGCTCCTGTTTCAGTTTGCCGTGGGCCTCCTCAACTGTCATGGGACCCCAGTAAAAACCGCTTCTCTCCAGCATGGAGGTCGTCATGGTGATGATTCTGAAGTCGTTGTTCCTAAAGGGTCGGAACCGTGTCTGGCTCTCAGGGCTGGGGGTGGTGTGCTGGAGCTGCCTGCTCTGGCAGAGCAGGGAATCGACTGCAGGAAGTTCGCTGCTTGTTCTGTTCTGTGTTGCTGCTGAACTATCTTCCAGGTTATTGCGTGCAACCATCCTACAGAGTAGAACCGCCTATGTGATCTTCCATAGTGTCTGTCATTCAGCGATGCAGACAAAGCCCTCGACCCTGAAAAAAAGAGCAAAAACAACCAGTTACATTACTAACTTGGAGGAATTGCAGGCAGGTCATCTTACACCTATACGTCCCATGTCAAATGCACCAGTGCAGTTTCCGTATAACTACTACAATAACGGACACGCTATCGGCCAAAACGTATTAAAAAATGATTTTTAAGAAAGAATCCAGACCGTACAAGTGCTTGTCTATGAGAACCGTGCAACTGTGACAGTTTTCATATAGGTATCACCTTCTTCACATTATTTACACCACACAGTATATAAATAAACTACTGTGAACAAGCCTAGGACTCCTTACCACTATTTCTGTAATGCTAAATATGAGACCTGAACCCAGACATACATCAAATATTATATTCTTACTCTCTAACTGTTATACAATTTCACGTGGAAAGGAGATGGAAAAAGTGACTTGTGTGATGCAGTCATGGTACAATAACCTACTAGTGTAGTTTGCACACCAAGCTAAGTGTAATGCTGTGGACGAAGTAGCTAATAGATACAACGCTATAAGCCGAATTACAATAAATAAGCATTAAAATCGCCAAAATAGCACATAAAGCTCCCATCGTGTAACCTGTTACACGAAAGTTTTCATGCAATTTTTTTTCTTTCAGGCCATAATGTAAATATTACATACATCTGCGGGGATATAACAGCTGTCCGGGTTTTGGAGGAATCACAACAAACGATCGATAGTAGAACTGTACACAAATATTTCTAGTACCAATTGATATCATTAGGGTTGATAATATGGGGGGGGGGGGGGGGGGACCACCACCATTCCCTGGCGCCCGGCTGCGTGCGTNGGGGGGGAAGGGGGGGGGGGGGGGGGGGGGGGGGGGGGCGACCACCACCATTCCCTGGCGACCGGCTGCGTGCGTTGAAACGCATCTTTGTTCCAGTCCGCGCTAACCGCCAAGTAAAGGAGTGCAGTAGATACCGATCGGAGCGAAATCTTACCATAGGCGGCTGGGAAAGGGAAGGAGCGCGTGGACCGCAACTGCGTGAGGAATCCGCAAGTGGAAAAGAGAGCTGCGTCGATCTGCCGGTGTCACCATAGTACGGACTCGGCTCGGTCCCGATGTCCGTTTGTATGACCTGCGGCCAACATCTCCGACCACCTCTCCAGCGCTGCGGCCCCAACTGAGTGCGGAGCTGCTCGCGAGCGCGAGAACGCCTTTAGACTCCAGCTGGGCTGTAGCTCCGCCCCCTCTCGAGGCCTTCTTAGAAATCATAATCTGCACTAGGGTCTTTTTAAGAGAAATGTCACGCTTTCAGAAAACAGCTTCTTGGTAGGAAATGCTTCTAAGTATTGTTGTTATTGTCATTATTAATATTAGTTCGCCATTCCTCTGAAATATTTCAGCTGGTCTGGGATGACTTCAGATCTCAGAAAGAGCAAAGAAATGCATTCGCACACAACGTGCGATTCCCATTGTTATTATTATTATTATTATTATTATTATTGCCACAGAGGAAAACTAAGAGAACGCTGTTAATGTTGTACTCAAAATTANAGAAAGAGCAAAGAAATGCATTCGCACACAACGTGCGATTCCCATTGTTATTATTATTATTATTATTATTATTATTATTATTATTGCCACAGAGGAAAACTAAGAGAACGCTGTTAATGTTGTACTCAAAATTCTTTTTAAAGAAATTCACATGGACAAAGATTTTAAGGCGGTGCATACAATACAGATCCTGAAAAGTTAGTTTGGACACAAAACGTGGAACAATTGCTAAAGCAGAAAACGCCTTTTTTTCCCACTCTTTCGTCATTTCTTTTGTGTTTCAACATCATTAGGCTTCAACTCAAGCAGCAAATTCTCTTGCTGGCTCTTAAACAGAAAAGCTTTTATGCTTTTTACTCATCGTTTTTTTTTTAGGCCTTCGTCTAAACAAAAATATATTTCACTCTATGAAGGTGGCCGGTGTTTTTACTCGCAGAAGCTCTGCTTTACCATCAAAGTGAACGGGGCTTCCTGACATGGTTTTGCGTTCGTGTGAAACTGCGGTCCCCTGATCAGATTTCGGGGAAAACGAATCGCGCAACTGAAACTGTCTGTCAAACTGCGGCCGCCACGCCGTCTGCTTTAAGGGCGCGGGCGCGCGCGCCGGCGCGTGCGCCTTCACGCGGGATCCTGCGGAAGATCACGTGAGCAGAGCCCATTTCCCCCGCCCATTTCTCCGAATTCCAGTTCCTCTCCTTTGTCTCAGTCGCACTTCGCGTTCAAAGTGAAAACAGCATGTTGCTGCATCTTACTGGTTAGACAGCGCCCAGCGAAGCTCCTGCGTTTCCAGTAAACCACTAAGTAAAGGTGCCTTTTCACTTAACCCCCCCCCAACGTAAACTGGAAGGTAGCTAGGAATTCTGGACCCCCTACAAGAATATTATGATACCCCCTCTCCTTTTAAATAGGACGAATGAAATCTGACTCTTCTCCAGCTGTGGCCCTCCAGAGTCCTAACCTCCAACTCCCTGTTAAATCCACATTTCCCTGATTTAGGGTCTGTCTAAATAATCCTTCCGTTATCATTAACCACTGCACCCTGGTCAGCATCACAGTGGTCCAGACCCTCTCGGATACTCTCCAGAACTATTTAAAGAGGCCAGTTAACCTGAAAAACAAATCTTTGGAGGAAATCCACACAGACACAGGGAGAGCATGCAGGCTCCATACAGCCTGAGCGGGACTTGACCCCAGCACTGCCAGGCAGCAGTGCTACTCGCAAAGCTACCCTTCCTCAACAACACCCTTCAAGTTATTCTTTTGGACTTCGGTTTTCGTTTGAGTTTACAATATTTAGGCCACGTTCTATTTTTAGGCCATATTCTACTATCCCGATGCTTTTTTTCATTTATCATGTGGTTACTTACTGGAAACGGGAAATCTTACCCTTCATAATATAAAACTTATAATCTGGGTGGATTAATAAGCCATTCAAAGCATCCTTTTCTTTCAGTCCTTCTCATTCTTGCACTACACTGTGTTTCACTGAACGCTAGTATTATTTAATATAACAATTTTGTTGGATAAAACGTCATATTTTAATACTTTTTGTGCAAATAAGCATTATTTGTAAGATACGTCACTTGGTGCCCACTTTGACGTTATTTTAGGAAAGACAGTGGCCAGCTGGTCAAAAATAGCACAATTATGTTAATGCATTAGTATGGATAATATAGTGCTTTTAATATTAAACTAAATGCCAAACCACCATCACCATTTATCAATATTTATCTTCAAGAAATGCAGCCGGTATGTCATCTCTGTTTTAACTCAGTAAAATAACACACCGACAGATTCATAATTAATAATTATTGCACTTAATAATCCTGCAGATTGCTTTTAAACTGCAAGGTTGTGCTTCTTTTAAAAGAAGTTGCTACTTTGCAGGTAAACAGCTGCTAACTGAACCCTCTTTTATTTTTATTATTTCCTCCTGCTTGCTGTCATAAAAATGTGTCACAAACAAAACATGACAGCCTCACGTTTATGACTTTATGAACTGCATGAAAAAGGTCCAACCTTCAAAAAAAAAAAAAAAAACAACTAAGAAAAACAAGGTAAACACACAGAGCTTAACTCATGTCACACGCTGTGCCACAACAGCAGTTTCATTTCCAGTAAACAGTGAGCAGCCAGGGTACCAATAGAGAGAATTTCCTAAAAATACACACATTTTGGTCAGCATCTAATACACGAGATACGTCCTCCGTACAGTGTCCGATTCTACATTTGTCATTGCATAAGAAATGAAAATGGGGACACATGACCATTAGGCTATTGTTTCATGGTTCAGGTTTTAAGGAACATATTCTTCTTCTCAAGTGGCTTTGCTTAGAGTCAGAAATGCATAGTGTAAACAGAGCACAGTCTCTTCAGACCTCACCCAGACAATGGGGGGGGTCATTCCTGTGCAAAGAAAAAGGAATGGAAAGGAAAACAGCCCACAGTCAACCAGAAAACCCAAGAGAGTTAAATTAATCTCTTGGCCAAGTTGTTTCCTCACCAGGAACAGCGCCAGTGGTGATCGTCCAGAAAGCCCTGAGCTCACTGCAACACCGAATGCTTTCAAAAGTCGAATGGTGTAAACGTACAAAACACCGTCATTTTAAAAGAACGTGCACATGGAAACAGATCAAAGAACACAAGACCCACTGCATGCTCACCCTTACCTGTAACATCAGCCTCTGCAAAAATGCATGAAAGAAACAATGGTGGAAATCAACATTATTCTGCAGAAATCCAGGTCTTTCCAGAAAAGAAAGGGAAACTGTGAACTCACGCAAACGTGTTTGCAAGCGGACAGAACAGAAACAATAGCGTGAGTCCCTTTGCCCTGGTTAGCAGTGACCTGCCTTCATGAGAAACCCTGCGGCCTGCTGCTCTTACGGGAAAATGAAACTGAAAGTGTGGCTGCCAACCTGCCCAATCAGCTAAACCCCCAGCTTTGCAGAAAGTGAAAGTTTTTCTCCCCCCCAAAGAAATGCAGGAGTGTATCTGTCAGTCTTGTAAATACAAAACACTTGTGCAGGCTGTGAACGCGGTGCTCAAGGGGAAGGAGTTCCACTTGACACTGCCGGGTGACGCCATGTCACATCCATAGCGGACAGTGTGCGCAGCCGCGACAACATGGCAGACCTCCTCCTGGCCACAATTTCAGGATTCTTGTCATAAAGCAGTCCTCCCCCGTGCAAAATCCACAGGTTCCAACTTGTGGGTTAGTCGTTTTTTTTTTTTTTTGGGCCGCCTTTTAAATGCTGTTATTTGTTATTAACCAAACGCTCGCTGCGAAACACTCGTGCACACGTTGGAAAAAAGACGCATATATGCGAAGAACTACAAAAAAAAAAACAAAGTTGTGCTGGATTTCTCCGAACTTTCACTTTCACATTGACGCTTCCCCTAACGCGCCATTCCCTGAAATCACGTGATGTTCCGTCAGCGCGGAGAACCGAGGTGGATTTGTCTTCGCAGCTCCCGCACGTTCCTCCTGGCCACCCTTATCTAGAATGGCCACCCGGGGGTCTTTTTCTACTTGTCTTACTGTTTACTATACGTCACTCCCTCCTAGGAAAATGTCAAGATAAATAACCAGCGTGATTTATCCTGGTACGAGAGTGTAAAAACACGCCCCCGTTAGCAGTAAATAAGGTGAAATCCCGGTAAAAATAATCGCAGTGGTACTTACTGTATTAGAAAGTATTTTTTTTCAAAACAGTGCCTGATCTGGCACGTTTCTCTCTGTGTATTTCCACGCAGCTGCGTCTCAAACAAAGGGGTTTTATATGTAATGTGCGTTTCCTCAGCTCAGCCTCATTCCAGCTGTAATGCAAACGAGAACCAGAACAAACAGAACCGTTTTCTCCTATTTTCGGGAAACGACCCGCCTGCTTCGGCGACCACCGACCAGTCACGATAAGCAGCGACCCTTGTGCGCTGGAGATCCGTTTCTTTAACACGGACACATCCATGTCGCGAAAGCGCAATGTTCCGAATGCTCGTGGTAACGGTGATGCTCCGTGGGGGCCTCTAGGTGGCGCTCTTGCGCGTGGCTGAGGGACCAGTTTTGACAGAAATCACTATACTGTACATGGACTGCAAACCAAGAAGCTACAAAGGTGTCGAGGTGATATAACATGTAATAAAAAAATCTACTTAATATACTGTTCACTATAACAGATAGTGTTTTTCTAAACATCTAAAATTATTATTTTCAAGGCTGCTGCCTTACAGTAGCACCTCGGCCTTTCATTTAGCAACTACCATAAACAAAATACTCCTTACACGCATGAACGGAATTTATCGATTAAACAGATTTCTGAGGTCTGCCAGTATAACATTTACCTAGATCGTGACTTGTTTTCACAACCAGTAAATGACATCCTCACACATGCTCATAAAAAAGGAACAACGTTTAGACCTGTCTGCTTCATTTTCTTACGTTCCTCCCCCACCAAGAAGCCCGTAACTGACGGTTACAGTCCTATAATTGTCTTCTTTCTTAAAACAACGTTACGATCATCATGTCTGCACACATTTTCCATAGCACGGCATCATGCCTGGAATTCCCTTCGGCCTGAGAGTCGCAGCGTGTATGTATTCAGCAGCATGGCGTCGGAAGATCATAATATAATTTCTGGTTCAATTTCCATAGCAACCTTGAGAAAAGCTTTGAAGGTTCTCCACAATGATCCACTGTTGCGTGACAGGAGTATTAGATGACAGTGAAAGGCAAACATTCCTTTTAGGTTCAAGAGCTACAGTAGCTCCCAGCATTTAATCACAGCCTTCCACTAAACTGTATATATCTTTCAGTTATATTTCGCTCCAGTTCAATGAAAGGAGGCACTTTATACGTGACAAAATATGTTTTTACTTTATTTCTCTGGTTAAGTCTTACTGCTAAATTCATACCACTTCATTTGTATCAGCAATCGGTAGTGGACTGTAAATCTCAGCACCACGGCAGTAAAGGATGCTGCTCAGGGTCGTGTCTTTCCTCAGCCGGTTATGTTGATGCTTCACAGCTCTTAGATCGCAAGTTTGAATCTGGACATGACTCGTCCTTTACAGAGTAAACAGTGTAAAAACTGAGTATGTTTATGTGTGTTTCACCTAGGTTTTCCTGGTGGACTGTTTTGTCCATGTAGCTTGACGCTTGATACTCTTTGGCTCTGACTCTGGACCACAGTGACCTTGACTTTGTGATTTAATATTTGTGAGAAGGTGGGGTTCTTTACATTAATCAGTTAGCGAATCTATAAATGGGTAGATTACCTGCTGAAACCTATTCAATGAAATGAATTTTGAATCAATATTGCAGTAAATCTGCTCAACAATAGTAATACAATTGATGCTCATCTTAAATGCACAGCTGGACTGAAAGTTTGAAACTTGATTTGTCATTAAATCTAAAGTCACCTGAAATCTAAACTGGGTGATAGGGTGGTGAGGGGAGTAGCACTGTTGCCTCATACTGTCTGAGCCGTGTGGATATTGGTGTGAATCCAATTTAGTGTGGGTGGAGTTTGTACGTTCTCACTGTGTCTCTGTGGGTTCCTCCCTCAGTCCAAAGACCTGCATTTCAGGTTAGCTGCTCACTCTAAAGTGCCTATTGTGTGTGTGTGTGTGTGTGTGTGTGTGTGTGTGTGTGTGTGCATTGCCACTGTGTGATGTCCAAACCAGGGTATTATTTCATTGCCCAATGATTCTGGGATGGGTTCCACACCCGCCCAACCCTGACAAGGACACACCAGTTAAGGACAATGAATGAAAGAATGACTAAATTGGACACACCATCGATAAATGCTTGACAATACTGACACCCCTTGGTTTAATGTTCTACAAAAGCCTCTGATATAGTTACAATCAGTTAAAAATACCTTGTAAGACTTAAAAACATTCAGTCAACACTGAGATGCACTAAAAACAGATTTAAACAAATTAATGGTCATTTAAAAAAGGATGACAATAAAAATGCACCATCTTCACAGATACTTATCAGAAGAGGCTGTTGACCAGTTCGTCCCATAAACACGGACAACATTCATCACCATCACCAATGAAAAATAAACAAATAAACAAATAAATAATCCTGAAAGTGGTTCCCGCTTTAAAAATCCACAACCGGACTTTCACAGACAGCTACAGCAGTTAACCTCTTAACTACTGTCCTATAAATACACACCATTTGTAAACAAATGATCTCAGCTGCCTTCGCACCCCTATTCACACCTTACCTTGTTTGCACTCAAAACCACACTGCATTTTATACCGCAGCTCGAAAAACAAACGCGCAGGGGGTGACATTTCTGTCCTCCTCTCGAAACAAATTATAGTTCATTTGAGCGAAAACGGACAATTTGCATTTGCAGAATGTGCCGGATTGTAGACGGACGCAGAAGCCCTTTTCTTTGTTTAGTTTAGCCACGTGTGTTCAGTGAGAACGATTTTCATTCATGGTAGCTGAAACCCAGGCCTGGCAGGAGAATTGTGACACCTGAAATGACAGAGGGACAGTAAAAGTGGGATCCGCACCACCAGGACGTGGGGTCCAGCGTGTGTGATCATACGTTACACTACGATCAACACATGTGATCTTACTGTAAATATGCCGACATCTTGGGCTGAAACACTGAGAAAGGATGCAGGCTGTGCAAGTGGCATGAAGGTGTACGGACGGTACATTTCGCACCAGCAGGTGGCGCTGTTAACAAAAAGCGCGTTAATCGCAGTGCAACAATGATTTTATCCCCCCCCCCCCCCCTTTAATCAGTTATTATGGGGAATATTGTAATGCAGCACGTAGAATGTCAACCCTGAGCAACCCTGCCATCGACAGGGGGTCTCCGCGAACCTGTGGGCATCACCGCTGGGGTGAAAACAAGGCCGTGCTTCTGTCTCCCTGAACGTCACTGATGCTGTAGTGGGGAGTCCTGCCAAGTCCTCCCTTGATTCTCGACGTACTTGACATTTAACGGGTGATATCATCCCGCCATCCCGACGAATCACCTCTTTGACTGATGAGGCATGTTTAAAATATACGTTCGGAAAGTTAAAAATAGCATAGATGCAATGTTTGTGTAAATTCTCCACTCCTGATGCAGCGCATGAGACGAGTGAAAGTTTGGCAAACTGCAGAGGGTCGTCGCTAGCCCGCCGTAGCCCACTGCGCGATGGAATGTACCGTTCGGTTGTGCAAGAGGAAAATACTGTGGTAAAAAAAAGATGCTAGAGGCATTCCGTCCATGATTTGGCCACAGTGTCCAGGGAGCGTGTCTCGCCCGTCGTTCCGGCTGCAGATCCCTGATTCTGCCCCACCTGGTTGCCACAAGGTCCGCTGGTGCTCTGGAATGCGAGTGGCGGACGAGTCCCCGGCAGGCCCTGGGGGGTGCAGGTCCACTGTCATCCTGAGGCTGGAGTTGGGGGTGCAGCGGTGCAGGGAGATGCTCTCCTGCTGAGCATCTGTCGCCTTGACCCTCACAAAGCCCACGGCCCCTGTTTCTGCTTCCTACTCCTTACGCCGCTGTGTAGTAAAACCGATAAATTCAACGTATCCGCCAAAAATGATCAGTAATGCCCTATTATTACTATTATTACTCTTTAATTAACTGGCACCTTTGTCCAAGGCAGCTTACATTTCCAGGTATGTATAATATGTAAGTGATAAAAATAATAAATGTAAATTTGGTATGTGAAGATCCATATGCTAGAATGATGTTACAATCGTAGTAAACTACTTATTCGGCATGATTAACTAAGCACAACTAAACATGAGCAAATGTATTGATGATACATGTTAAAAAGAGCAACATTTGAATTTTGAGCACAGTTTCTGAAAGGATGGTTCTTGTATGCTGGTTTTATGCCCACATGTTTTGTCTGTGGCAACATTCTGGCCACCCTGGCTGACAGTAACTAACTCTCGAATGAGTTCTGTCTCCTTTTGCTCAGTGGTGAAAGAGCTTTACTAAATATTGAAAATGCTACTATAATGACAAATTCCGATACAAAACGTGAGAACAGCTCAACTGTGAATCTTTGCTGTGGCTGCATTCACAGTACGATGACATATCTGAGCGTTCTTGCTTTTATGGACTGATCTGTGTGGTCTAGTATTTTAGAGTTTTAAGGATGAAAAATTAGCTCACTGTCCAATTAAATGCCAAGTATTTAAAAATCTATTTATTTAAATATACACTGTAATAGTTTAACAGAAATGTTCAACCTAAACATAAAAATAAACGAAAATACATTGTCTGGTATTCAGTACCAATTGTTGACCAATTTATCAGTGTCCAGCACTCAAGAACACAAGTCATAAACTGTAAACACCGTGGAAGTGAATTGAATTAATCTGCCGACTGGTGCCAGAACGGAGGTAACATTCACTCTACATCAGAGAGAATATTCTTGTGAATAGAAATATAAGGAAATACAATTGTCCTTTTTTGTGTGTGTGTGTGTGTGTGTGTGTGTGTATACATGTCTACATGGTTACCCTGTGATGGACTGATGGATAGGCTCTGAATCACTGCAACTCAGTGTTTAATGATACAATCAAAAATATGTAATACAACTAAAATGACAATTTTTTAAAAAAATTTTTGTGAAAATTGTCATCAGCATCATGACATAAAGGGCCGCTGTACTGAAGGTTCAGCCATTCCGATGCTGTCCTTGCATAAATAATCTTTTAGCTCGTTGTTACTGCTTGTTATGCACTTTTAACCTCCGTGCAGCCAGTATTAAAAAAAATGAAAGATAAAATGAAAGATAAAAAGCTGTTAGAATAGGTGGCGTCTGTGTGATGTCATGTCAGATGACAGTATCATTGGCCAACTGTACGTTATGTCAGAGTCCAGTCCAAGCAGGGTTTACATGTTGCATTTCATTATTCAGGATCTAGTGCGCTTTTATCGTGGTAAAACATAAATACTCCTCTCTGGTCATAGCGTAGACTCTGACTATGGCATAAATTGGCTGCTACATAATGGACCACCATGCCGATTGCTTTTCATCAGGTTTACTTAAAAGTAATGTTATTTTCAACACCGAGAAGCGGGTGGTTCATAAGCACGATGGTTCTTTTGCTATAAAGGACTATGACATATAAAATGACACTAAAATGGGCTTGATCATTTTTCACAGAGATCTGATTTAGATTATGCTAATAAGCGATTGAATTGCTCAAAGGATTGTGCAAATAATAAAGTTTTGATTCATAATATGTCGTGAAAATGGTACAAAATCCAAATTTGGAAATTGGGAACAAAGAGGCCGAGCAGAAAATCCCCAGCCCTCACATTGCGGTTGCGAACCCTCAGTGTATCATATATTACATAGCGGTTAGCATGATTCATTTCTCTGTAATATAAAGCTACTGAGATTTATATTCTGCTCCGTGCTGGACAAACGGACGCACCAAACAACTATAACATGATGGCAAAAGAACAGCAAATGGAGTGTTAGTGATCCACCCCAAAGAGGATTTACTTGATCGCCTGATGCCTTTGCCTGTTTTCTAATCCCCCTTTTTTTTTTTTGATAAACAGGTAAAAGGTAAACATTTACATAAACAAAACAATTAATATTTTTTAATACTTTTCTGTATTTCACGGTATCACTATTTTAGGTATTTCTTTAAAATTTGCAAATAAAGAAAGCTTCACAATCAAAGATGCGGAAGATTCCCAAAAACTTATTCTCCATTTGTAAGGCCGTAAATGGCTCCCTTACCTCAGGGAGACGATTTACTCTTATGTTCCAGAGTGTTGTCTTTGATCACTGGATGTGAGTTACCTTAAAGTGCCTGTGATCAATAAAATTTCAGCTGGAAAGTGTCCCTTCAGCTAAAGATCACAACAGTTTGCCAGCTGCTGTCAGGAAGGCCCCTTCTGTCTCAGCCTTCAAACCCAGGCTGAAGATTCATCTGTCTGTTTTGGCGTATCTGTTATAATGAATGTCGAATTTTAAGATGCTGCACCTCTGCGCTTCATCTTTTAGCACATTATTACCTAATAATATATTAGCTGCTAACCTCCTCTTGTTTTATTTGGGCTTTTCTGTACTTGAAGTTACCTGGGAACCACTCGTAGCCCCCGGTTGAGGTCTGAGAAGAGTGACTGAATGCCATGATGGACAAGATCAACATACTTGCATCTGGACATCAATTTATTAGCCGCTAGCAAACATAACAATTTGATAAACAGCCATATGTGTTTTTCTTTCTTTTCTTAGGTGGAACGACTGGCTCTTTTTTCTACTTAGAATACCCAGGAGGGGTGGGCAGTGCTGGCGCTGGGACCCCCAACAAATTGATTGTTCTCCAGCACGTTTCTGGTTTGGAGTTTTTTTCCCTCACTTGGCTCACTCTGTAGTTTTACTAGTCGGTAAAGTCCTTATAGTTCCTAAATGTAGCTAACGCTAGCTATAGGCTTACTTTGCGTCTGCTACATCTTTCTACTACGTCTCCATCTTTTACTTAGTGCTCCGCATCGCTGTATGAGACATCCACCTTGGAAAAATAAATAGAACTGAACCGAGAAACACCAATGATCGAAAATAAATTCGACACTTGAGTACATTTCAAAAACGTACTTTAAAAAGGAGGGTTAACACCACCTCCTCCCCGCACATGGTGTTATAACGTTGACAGAGAACGAGGGAAGGCAAAAGTGATGATTTCTATTCACTTCACTCACAAATAAGACTGCATGCTGAGAGTAAGATGTTGCTGACATGGACCATTTTCTCAATTTATGCCGGGTACAACGGCCTGAGATGCGTTAATTGTGTAAATATTGTCACCAAAAACTTGTTGGGCAACTTTATGTGACAGTGAAGGAAATTAAAAGCTATTTAACCATGGCCAAAACCTATTTCATATAGAACTGTACATCCATAGGTTTTTCTTTCCTCTTCCTCCTCTTTCCCCCTCAACTGCCTATTATTCATCCATCCTCCCTTTATCAATAACTCCCTGTTCAAAGCTGGGCCACCTTGGTCTGGAGCTTATTTGTGAAGTATATGGTGCTTCACAGGGGTCCTGGAGATGTCAGCTCACCACAGTCTCACACACACACACACACACACACACACACACACACACACACACACACTTTCAGTCAGCAGCTCACCTGAAACACATCTTTGGGCTGTGAGAGGAAATAGGAGCCCTTGGAGGAAATCCACACACACAGGGTGGAGAAAACCCAGACTCTACACAGACTCAACCGGTGTTGAACAAACATCCCGCCTAATGTCCAGAAATGTCACCAACGTCCAGCTGCCCCGCAAAACACAAACGGCCGCAGCTGTGCTGCTGGAGGTTCCTGCTACTGTGACAGTGTAAAGCGAATGAACATAACGTGGAAAATAGACACACCCCACATGAAAGTCATATTTACTATCATTTCTGGTGTTCAGTGTCATTATTATCCAGTTGTTGGTTATTTTAATATCCCTCTGGTTCACTTACTATGTGGTAAACAGAATATAAAAGATTTGTGGTGCAGTGGATCAGTTGTGAGAGTGGCCCCAGCGTGATACTGCTCTGCCAGATGTGCTGATGCCTTGCAACCACCTCACAGCCACACAGCAGCTACATTTAGGACTTACTGACTGTACCACATATTGTACAAAACAATTACACTTATTGCTATGAAGAACTCCATCCTGAAGGCAAACTCAGAGATTCACGATTGCAAATAAAACTAATCACATACCAAAAATAACTGGACAAATGACAAAACACATATTACACAAATGTAGGATTTAAACAGCAATAGATACATCTGTAAATATATGAAATGCAGTTGACACAAATGTACTTTAAGGGAACAGAGTGAATAAAAAGGCCAACGGGCAACAGAGGAGAGGAAAACAAAAAAAAAAAAACTTCAGACTGGCGTTTACCCTGATAAAAGTGCAATGGACACAGAGTTTTAAATGTTTGTATATGACTCTGAGGAGGGATGAAGATAAAAACATCAGGAACATGCAAGACAGGCTGCGATTCGGCGCTGCTCGCCGGAGTGAGCTTTGCCAGCTTTCTGGGCTGAAAGTTGTGCATTTTACGCCACACTTCTTTTTTGTAAGTTTTTCTCTGCAGCTTTCTAAAAACTCAGGTGAAACTGCTTTTTTCTTCCACGCTTATTTCTTACATTTGCATTTTAGTTTATATAATCACAATTATATTACAAACACTGATGTTTTATAAATAAAATGAAAGGAGGTTTTTTTGCTTTATTTTCTCTCAAAATATAAAAATTCCTTTCTCACCTTGTTTTCCCCTGTGGGTGGTATCTTTCCTTGGACGCGGGCCTCTGAGTTTGAGGGTACAGCGCGGTATTTTTGCTGTTCCTAGGATTGTTCTCTTCTGGACTGAGCCTGATGTTGTCACACCTGGGATCTGATGGAGCCTCTCCTCCAGCCTTGGGGGGGGGGGGGTCACACCCCCGAGTGCTCCTATCAACAATGGGACTACTGTGATTTTCACCTTCCACGTTCTCTCCAGTTCTTCTTTCAAAGCCTGAGAAGACTTACTCCTAACTTAGCAACATATCTGCCATAGAAAGAAACTGATATTTTTAAAAATAAGATAAAACAATAGTGGGACAAAAGAAATCGGTCTGCACAAGTGCCTGTATTACATGTAGTTGATGCCGCCTGGTTTCAGAGAACCCAGAAGGCAATGGAAGAGAAACGTGGTTCTTGACAGCGGCAGAAGCCCCCCAGCATCCCATCAGGTAGAACAAACCTCCTTCTCAAGTGACAGCACTGACAGCATAGTGGATTGTTTGTGGGGAGTGACTAATCAGAACCATCAAAACTGCTTCTGCAAAACACTGAGCGCCCAGAGATTTTCAAAAAGAGCAAAAATGAACTAGTTGGCTCTATTATTTCATTTTGATAGGCTGATACAAATATAGGCTCAGAACAACAGAGCACAGCCAAGTGATGCTTAGTGCCTCGCAGCTCCAGTAACTGAACACCATACCACTGAATTATTGCTGAGATGAATGGTTCACACTGCAAGTGTGAGCCTCAGCGTGGCCCTCTGTGATTGATCGCCTTGTATAACTTTATAGGTAACATTCGGAGTGCGGTTTATACACCCAAAGGAGTAATAAAAACGGTTCTGCCAGTATTTTAACTTCTTAGCGTCAAACATCCGGAGAAATGGTGGTTTTGAAAGGAGGGACAGAAAATGCGCATCGCACAAGACTCGAACTCATGCACGTGACCTTCCACACACATCACACAGGACTCTTCACAGCATATGTGGAACTTTACACACAACCACACCTGGACACCCCTGCTGGACACCAGGAGAACCATAATATGTATTCAAAAAAAAAAAAAAAACACCAAACCTGAATTTCTGAGCCCACGTCCTCTTGTCCCTCCAAGCCAGTTGTCAAAAACTTTTTTCAAAGCTCTTCATTTGTGACAGAATGCTTGTTTACTCCGAGTTGCACGCTGCTGTGCAGAAAAAGTGTCTGCCAAATTCAAAACAGAATGAACTGGAAGCTCGAGCAGGATTTTACTTCAGTTATCAACTGTTGTCCAGTACTTGAAATTGGCTGGTACTCAGTGGCAGTCTTGCTCTTTGAAATTCCGGCACTTTCTTCTCACGAGCTCCCAGTGTTATGTTCTGACTCCAGACAACCAGATCTTCCGGCTGAGCTGCTGTCCCAGCTAAACCCTGCTGAGGGACACAGCAGCCCCCATAGCTGCTTTTCACTGCCCAGGGTGCACTAAGTTATGCTGCAGATCAGCTCATGAGCTGCTTTCCTACATTTGCTTCGAAATTTGCCCCCCCATAATTACAGAAATATTTGACTTTCAACATCAGAAATTTCTAGCATTTTTATATAATGAAAAAACGTTGAAAAAAAAACTAGTTTTTTGATACAGTCCCCAAACGGACACCAACCTGCCAATAAGGGAAGTAACTGGCACTTATTTTTTTCCACTTATGGTATTGCACAATTGTGCAAATAGCACAATTTCCACGCGTGGAACAGCAATAATTGAGGAAACCCTGGATGGAAAATGTAGGCAAAATATTAAAACAGTAAAAAGGTTCCTTCGGATGTGTGTCGATTGGGAGGAGGCTGAAGAGACAGCGGCGGGGGGGCGGGGCCCCGGGCCATCACCTCGCGGACGGAGTGGGTCGGGAGCGCGCGCGCGCCGCCGCCCGTGTGCAGTAGCGCCGCGGAGCCTGTAGTGGGTGGAGAGCGAGCACGGGAGCCGCCGCGCACAGCGCCGCGCTGCATCCACAGTCGAGCCGCACGGACCAGACCGTGACCGCGCGCGGACGGACGCACGAGCACTCGCGGGTGAAGCCGGCGACGAGAGAAAGGCACGAAAAAGGGAAACTTGTTCATCTTTAACACTTCCGTGTTCAAAATGGCTGACCCCATGCACAACCCCGGCGAGGGGGGCGAGAATATGAGAGGTTTCGCCAGACAAGGTGCGCTGCGGCAGAAGAACGTCCACGAGGTGAAAGACCACAAGTTCATCGCCCGCTTCTTCAAGCAGCCCACCTTTTGCAGCCACTGCACGGACTTCATCTGGTGAGGCGAGACCCCTGTCTGTGTGCGTGTTTCTGTGTGTAGATGTGTGTGTGTGTGTGTGTGTGTGTGTGTATGGATGGCGCACAGGTGACACTTGCTGCTTCTTAGAAGTCAATCGAGCGCCTTTCTGTCTGAAATCGGCTGTAAACAGAAGCGGCGCCGCGGGTTCTGCTCACCTGAATGTATGAATCATAGATAAAAAATGTATTAAATCAGTGTGACGCCCTATTAAAGGTCACTTTACCTGTTGGTATGTAGCGGTGATGGGGGGGGGGTGAAGATGAAAGGTGAGCGACAATAAAATATGCAAATTTTCGAAATAAGCAAGTTTATGCAACGGCTTGGGTGGTTAACATCCGCTTTGCGGTGTTCATTGAATAGATTCCTGCCACAGATCTTTAGTATTATTTTTTTTTCAGATCATGTTTGATGTCAGAGTGTAACTGTTTGTTTCATTCGTGTTTTAGGGGGTTCGGGAAACAGGGATTCCAGTGTCAAGGTAAGCAGCGGTGACGCGCTGTCTCTACAAACCTTCCCGTGTAAATGAATTTTTTTTTCGACGCCTTATGGGTTTTTTTTTTAAATGATGCGCGAGGTCCCGTCCTGTCGCGTGATACCGTCGCACGCTATGGCGGTGTTTTCTGGCCGATGGGGGCCCCCGCGGCGCGCGTGTTCACAGGTTGGCGGAACGCATCTCTTGTCGGCCCGCGCGTTCTCGACAAGGCTCGTTCGTGTTTCGGTCCGGAGGGTGCGTGATGTTTGCCTCCCGCGTGCATGCAGAATTATATAATTTATTGTTGTATTGGCACGGCGCGTTATTCAATTATTAATAGTTGCACGCGATACTTAAGCAAAAAAAAGAAAAAGAAGGAGTGCAGTACAGCAGTCGAGGTGCGCAACGCTCTAGTGACGAGCGGGCGCCGAGAGAAGGTCGCACTGAGACGATTTAGCGAAAGATTTCAGTTCCTCCTTTTGCTTATTTTCTGCGCGTTATCTGTGTGTGTGCGCGCGCGCAGATGTCGCGAAAAGGAAGATATCATTGAGTGACACAAGAAAGCAGCAAGTTGCCCCCCCGGCAGCGTATGAAGAGCGCGAACGATTGTAATTTAATGGCGCACAAGTTGTTTGCCTTGACTTCGAGAAATAAAATCAGTGCAGAGCAGTGTAACAACACAGGTGTGTTTTTCTTGCCTGAACTATGTTTAAATAAAGTCCATGTTGTGGACAACAATCTTTTGCGTTAAGGCTTGACTGCAGCATGAGGGATGCATCGAGGCTCTTTTTGGCCAAACGTGAATGTGTGTGTGTGTGTGTGTGTGTAAGTGTGTGCGCGCCCACTCGCATGTGGTCCTCCCAGAGCTCCCCCAGCCTTTCTCATGCAGCTCAGGTAGAAGACTTTCCCAGCCAAGATGAAGCTGTGGACCAGCGAAGCGAGAGCTGTGCAGCATCGGAGAGCAATGGCAGCAAACCCACCCTTTTCCTGTTTGCTGAGCAGCGGCAGAGCTGGTGCAGATACACAGCTTGTGTACACAGCTCTTCTTGTTATTGCATTTGGATTTATGGTTAGACCTACGCTGGAAGCGACAGGACAAAATCAGTGTTTTGAGCTGCTCCATTGCCTTGGCCAAATATTTTTCTTCTGTGTTGCTTAAGTTTGCGTCTCTGGTTTCGTCATAGATGTCGTGGCCCTTAAAACATTTAAACAATTGCTTAGGTGTCCCTTTCAGTTCTACAGCCCCCCCCCCCCCTCTCGTTGCTGGTCCAGCTTTGAATTTCTTTTAGAACCATCAGGGTCTTCCGAAGCGGACCGGTCTCAGTAGTCACACTGATGTGTGTAAAGTAGGGATGTATTTTCAGAAAGAATGCGGGTGAGAGTCGGAGAGTGAGCGTGAGAAAGTGAGAAAGCCTGTATCTGTACATTTAATGATTAGTCATCGGTGTCTTCTCACAAAAAAGTAGACTGACACAACCTTAACTGACTTACTCTATTAACTTAATTACGCTGCATTATTCCTCCTGCTTCATGCTTTTAAGGATTTATGAATACAGCGCATTATTTGTTCTTAATCCTCAGCAAGGAGTTCATTTTTGAAGCTCAAGCACTGGATGTGACTCCTAACTCGACAATGAAAACTGCGCAATTAGCCGTGCGAAATAAACTCAATATGGTGACGTATCAGGGTAACCGTCGATTTAATTTTCCTCGCTATCTTTTAAAGTAGTATTTTAATGCACAGGTTTGAGTGAACAGTTCAGACATGGGCTTTAACATGGGAAGTTCCAGAAAAAACAGAGGTATTATGGTTGTACATCAGTCCACGATGTATAGCACTGAATTTTTATCCATTACAGCGCTAGCGTAGCAGTACCTTCTAATTTATTGTGTTGTATTATGTCGTATTGCGCAACTTGAATACAGAAAAGTGGGATTCAAATTAATAGCATACAGGGTGATTCAAAAAACAGCTTCATAAATATGTTACTGAGCAACTTCAGTATCATGAGGCCTGAACTGAGTTACATTACAAATTGGTTTAGACACATTTTTAGTGACTGAGTAATACATTTATGAAGGTGTTTTATTCTGTTTCGATCACCCTGTATATTCATTGTTAACCGGTTTGTTGCTTATTTATCCGTAGCTGACAAGTTGTGTATGATGTTAGTCAAGTTAGGTTTAACCTGTCATAAAGTTGCCTCCGGTTAGGGCTTAAATGATGCATTTACTATAAATTCACTAGTGTTGTTGTGTATTCAACTTTGTAATGCTTGCATGACATACAGCAGCAAATGTTCTACCCTATCTTCACCTAACTAGCCAGTCAGTGCGGCTTCATGCAGAGTAGCTCATCTCCTTGACATGAACGTGCACAGGATGTCACAGAGATGAGCTCCTCTGCATGCGATTGTGACAAAAAGCATTTCTCCCTTGGCTAATGATGCCTTTGGGTATGAACCGAAATTTGGTATAGAATTACAGTAGTGATTTAAAAAAAAAAGACGGGAATTTGTTATTTGTTTGTGAGGGTTTATATATGTTTAAATGTGTTTGTTTGTGTAGTGTAGATAAGTAAACCACTTTTCAAATCATGACTCAGTGTTTATCGTCTGGATTATTTTTATTTGAGTCTGACGTGACTTGCTTGTGCGTATGTTGGGCTTTGGGAAATTCATATGTTCAGGTCTGTTTCAGGTTTAAAGAGTAATTCTGGCTGCCACTTTGTTTACTTTGTCATGCATGTATGTAGATTAGTTTGTAAAGTGAAGCAGCGGCATGTGCTCTCCTACGGTCTTGTGTGTCTTCTACCATTGTCGCGGTATTTGTGCACATAACAAGGTTGGGTTTAAAAAAAAGAGAGAGAAAACTGTAGAAAATCAATATTCAGAACATATCTGCCCGCTCACAATGGTTATTTTTAATCTTTTCATGGTTGATGCTTCAGTTGGATGCAGACCTGAGCGATGATCACTGCAAGCATAATAAATAGTGTGGCTGAGGAAATGGACATTTTGGCAGATTGAATATGGGGAACTGTATAGCTCTGAGGTTCCAACTGTGCCAGTGCTGAGCATATTGTATTCTGCGCGTTTGCTACTGGCGCGTTTGCCGATTGATGTATTTTACAGTGAGGGTTCGACCCAGAGTGCTCTTGTTAAGGCTGCAGCACCTTGAAAATGGTCCGCGGTGGTTACTGCGTGGAGGTCCGTTAAGTTCGTGTTAGCAAAGCAGCTTAAGGCCCAGGTCTGAAGGCTTCATTCTTTGAACTGATTTTCTCCCTCTGGGCAGACTTAAGATGAACATATTAATTTACCTTACATAACTGCATTCCACATCCTTGTGCATTTTAATGCCATAAATCAACACATTACAGTGTTGTTAACCCAGTTACTGGACAGTGTTTCCTTCTGGTTTGGTTCTCCTTGCTTGTGGTTCTCTGTGGGAAGTCGGTTCCTTTCACTTGTGTCCATGTGGGAGTTTCATTCCAATTTTAAAGGGAACTAAAGTGGCACTACGAGGTTAAGTGTCCACCACGTGTTACGTTATAGGGCCCCATGGAAAGCCCCTGCATTGATAGAAACTCCACCTCCGATGACTCTTCCCCTCGTCTGTATTACTGCAACACATTTTCTGTTTTACTTTACCCTTTCATTTTTTTCCCCCCGCTTCATAGATTTCTTGTCCAGTGTGAAGTTGCTGAATTAACAGGTAAACTGACCGTATTTGTCAGACCTTGGTGGTGCTGTGTTAGTTCATCCGTAACAGTACAGACTGTATTATGAAGGCCTTTATGTGACTCTCATACGTCTTCTAAATGGCAGCCCTCCAGTTCTGCACAACACAAAATTTGAGCAGTCTCTTAATGGGATTTGTCATATCTTAAAAGGAATTATAACTGTGCAGCAATAACTATAGCTGATGAAAACGGTTTTCAAGTGAAATTGTAACTCGCGGTGCTTACACAAAACTGAATTGCACTCATTTTCCCCCTTTGAGCTGGAGACACTACATTTCTGCTTTTTAATGGACAGTGTAATGATTGGTAAGGGAATGTCAGTGTTTTCTCCGAGCCACGGTTTGCCCTCACTGTGTGCTTCTACGCAGAAATGACCATAAAAAACGACAGCCTTACCAGAACAATTTTGACATCACCCTTAACCTCGTATCAAAAAATTAAAGTTTGCTGAAAAATAAAGGGGGGGAAAAAAGAGTTCAAAGTTCCAAAAAATGTATGCCACACAAAACGTGGTCTCCTCTGCGGCCTTTCTTATGCAATGTTGACTTTGTCACACTTTCAATAAAAGGCAATTGCCATCATGAAATTTGACATCTTGATTTTTGTAACAGTCTTCATAAACCCAACTGTTAGAGAAGTTATTGGTTTAAGATTCTGGTGTATATGAAGAACAAGGAAAGCATGTTATCGTAAGCATGAATGTGGAATTATATGATGCAGTGATTGGTCTATAATAACTGGAAGCAATTCCAAAAGTCACAGAAAGGTGACTGGTATATAATCATACAGGAAAGGTTTAGTCAGTTTTAAAACCACTTTGGTGCCTGCTCAGTGGCCCTTTAGTAAATTGCCATGTGTTCCACGGTGTGTGGAACTGGGTTCAAGTCCCTATCACGCTACCCTAGAAAAGCAGGGGACAGTATTTGAACCTTGTTCCTTCGAGTCCATGAAATTGATGGCTGGAGTCCTGTCCCTGTCGCTGCTCACAGCGACAGTGAAACCTGTACTCAGTTGGACTCCTGGGGTCTCCTGGGGTCTCTCCTCTATGCTAGTTTCTAGTCAAAACTACAGCCTATTAACTGATAAGACTCTGTGTGTGTGTGTGTGTGTGTGTGTGTGTGTGTGTGTGTGTGTGTGCGCGCGTGCGCATGCATGTGTGTTCAGCCATCTTGGGGTGGTGTAAGGGTCATGTGCTCAGCGTCAGACTTATGAAATTGTGTATTGACTGCAACTAACCTTGACAAAGGGGACTTAAATGCATCGTAAGCTGCGTAAAGTTTCAGGAGGCAAACGCATAATAATGTAGCTACTGGGATGTTGTCATTTTTGTATAATCTGCCCTTTTTGAATAGAAATAAACAAGCAAAGAAATCCTCAGATACCTGATTAAACAGATCCCGATCCTCAGACACCCTATTGTACTTGTAAAGTTTAGTCCAGCTTGTAAGTAGTGAGGAGGGTATGAAGGAAAATGAAAAAGAATCTATGATCCAAATGATCTGTAGTGAAACCATATAGATGTTTTTCAAGGCAACTTATGTATTGTGATCATCTACTGTCTACAAAGAGCTAATGTATAAAATGCATGTTTTGCGAAAATTCAAGATGGCTCGACCTCTCACTTTGCCCATGGGATCCATCTTGTGGATGTATAGTTAAATGGTTTTGACCTCCTTTAACTGACTACAGTTTATGTTTGTGTGTCTCGCGTACATTTCTAAAGCCTGAAAGTTATTTTTTTCCACGGACATTCTTGTTTTGAATACACATCACCTATGTGATACTCAAAACCACAATTCCAAGGATTTGTGGCAGATTCCACAGTAGGATGCTTAGAGTTTTTAGGCTTGTTTGGATCTGTTTTGTGCCCTCATGGGCCATGTATTTGGCATAGTAACAATACAGAATCAGTGTTTTCTTCTAAGTGCACACAGACAGTGTTTTGCAAGGGTTCTGAAAAATTCAGACATCTTTCTTTATCGTGTCATGTTGTCAAGCGCTGCCTGGACTTCATGCGCTCGGTGCGGGTGTGGCTGTTTCTTGTGTGTGTCTGTGCGAGGATGCATACTATATTTAAAACACAAAGTCATTTTTTTGTGAACCGTACGTAATTTCCGTAATTTCACTGGGGCGAGCAGTTACCATGTAAACGTGGTACGTGCTTGTGAATTCAGCAGGACTGGTGCAGGATACCAGAAAGTCGCTAGGAGGTGGAAGCAGAGGGATCGGTTGCTGGTTGTCAGCAGCCACCCCCTCTCTGCTGCAGCTTGGCAGCCAGTGGGGCTGTATCTCCTTCCTGCCTTGAGTGACCGCTGCAGCCCTATGTTGCCTGCAGATTGTGGGTGGTGGCGGACAGCTGACACTCTTAGGCTAGTCCCCGCGGGCTGCAGCCAGTGCACCCGTCACTCCTGTTTACAGGGAGAGCTCTAACATGCCCGCTAATTTGAAAATAGTCCGAATTTATCTTAATTTTTCCATTGCAAATTACCATAGTAACATGTTTAAGCTCTTAATATTTATAAGGGTTCCCTGGCAGATTGCTATGCAGACCAGATGCACATCACAATGGTCAGTCAGATCTTCTGAATTCTGCATGCCCACCGAACATATAGTATACGTGTGTGTGGTCTTTGTGGATTGATCTCTTGGGTAGTGTTGGATTTCTTGTTGTTCTCGAGTTTCTTACCGCTAGAGAGAAAAGATTTGACAATTTAATAGTAATCTATCACCAAGCAGATCTTAGCTAAGTCATAGATATGGTTCTCTCTCTGGTATTGATGTTTCTAGAATGAATGGATTCACATAAACTGGGTAAAGAGACAATCGTTGGATGGAAAAGAAGCAGAAAATGGGACAGAATTGCTTGTGTTCTGGATGTCGCCTCCTGGGTAAGAGGTGTTTTGTGTGTGGGATGAAAGGATGATATCCTTTCCACTTTGTCACAGAGGAAGAGTTTAGCTCAGCTGTTCCCTCCCACTTTGGAATACGGTGGGACAAGGACTTGGAAAATGTGAAAAGGGGATTATTGGCTTTAAAAAGCATGCCAGTAGAGGTTTGTAGAGAAAGAATAGTCAAGGAGTGGGACAGGATGGGTTGCTGACAGAGCTGGAAGGTTCAGGTGGATTTCAAGGGGTTTTGCAAGTAGGTGGATTGGGAAGCAGCCTGGTACAGTTAGTCTTCTTCTACCCTGTTCCTGCGGCAACTTTCCTGCTTTGAGTATCCCATCATCATCAGCCAGATGTACAAAAAAATCTCTTAAAGAAAGTCATAGCCAACTAGATAGATAGATGTTGCCAGAAATTACACAAGGCTACAGGACAGCAAATGTAAAAAGTAGTGATGGAAGACACTGGACCAACACTGGAAGAGACGACTACTTCAGCCAAGTACAATAGTGTGCAAAATAGACAAGAAGCAGCACTGACTGCTCAACTTGACAGCTGGAGTCTAATGCAAATGGGTGATTATGGAACCAAAAAAGACAATAAGATTAGCATTTATAACTGATCGCACTATGTCCCATCATGGGATATCTTGGTTACAGAATGTGTGTAGAATATTGTGCTTTCATTGACCTCTGGAAGGAAGAGTGCAAAGACATCTAGCTTGTACTAAATTCAGTCCTAACTTCAGATTGGACATTATGCTCATTTTCCCTGGTCTACTTCAAAAAAGGTGAGAGCAGGTTCTTTCAAAGCCAAAGATGATTCCTGGTGGATTTGGATGGTCACAGCTGACTAATGTGATGTTGGAGAGCAGCAGATGGAATGGCATTGCAGCCCACCCTCCTGCTGCTGGTTGGTGGTGTGCTGACAGCAGTGTGGTCACCTGAAATGATCCAAACTATACTTTGACCTTGATACTTTACTGTCTGGTGGGGCAAAGGGAACTGATGGAACATCTCAGAGTCTGTGGATTTAAAGTTGAAGGATATAACCCAATATAAATTGACATAGTAACAACATTTCTCATTGGTAAATATAATAGTATGCAGAATAGTTTTTTTCTCCACTTCTGCTAGACCTCAGTAATGGCTCTGAGTTATTATTCTCTCAAATTTTACTAACCAGCTTTACATTTAAGCAAGAAATAAATTCACCCCGTGTCAACACAATCCCAGATTGAAGGGCTTCAGCAGCATTATTTATAAACACCAAAGAAAAGGATTAGCTCTGATTTTCTTCCTTCTGGTTTCATATTTTTAAGCACACACATAGAGTAGCAGATCCATATTTTCACGGCCAAACTTGCACGACGAACCAATATGCATAGGTGGCTTTTGAGAATCGTGGGCCCTTTGAAGGTTGTAATATAAATAGCTTCGGTGTTCCATTGAGAAGTGAAAAAGGGTAGATTGGGGGAGGCAGTGGAATATGTGGGTATGGAAGCAGATCTGTACTAGCAGAACGGTGGACAAAAATAGGTTTATGTAATAAAGGTCTTGTTCATAAAGCTATCATTGAAAAGAGTTTTTTTAAAAGATAATATTGAAATTGCATTTACAAGAATGTGTCAGGCCCGGTCAATATTCCCATGCCGTGAATTTGTCATGACTGCTGTAGGAGTACAAAAGAGTCGTGCAAAACTCAGTAACTCTAAGAGTGGAAGTACTGGGTACAGGGTGTGTGTAACTATTTTCGAAAAGTCCTGTAGTAATTTCTTGTGGTTGCTCTAGTAAGCTGACTCACTTCCACAGATGACAATGCTTCGCTCAGACAGCTCTCCGGCTGTACAGGAGGAACTCGAACTGAGTCTGTCTTCTCCCATACTGTGAGACAGTAAATAGACCTACATGTTGAAAAACCAAATAAGGGGTTTTTTTTTGCCCATGTCATGTTTACAGTGTTTGTCTGTGGGTAGTAGAGTTCAACCGTTGTGACAGGGCCTCTTTGGTTTTGGACTGTCATCCCCCTGTTTGTTTTGAGTCGATGACTGACAAGGGACTGGTGTACTGTGCAGAAATGCTCACTGCAAGAGGACCAGTTAAGAGCCGGTGGTCCCATCATCCCTGATTGAAGTGGCCTTCTGAACATGGCAACCATGCAAACATCGCAGAGCACATTTGTTCAGACAGTCGAGCCGTTCTGATAGTGACAGGTTGTGAAAATGGCAACCAGATGTAGATCAGTACGTCTTGTGTAAGAACGTCTCAGTCTGGCTAACAATCCCGGTGAGGAGAGTGCAGGCATGCCTCCCGTGCAGAACGGTAAGAAGCATAGGGAACCAAGCATCTGTGCATTGTTTAAGCAGGTACCACCATCTCAATACCATGCATTCTGTAGAACGTGTTTAATATGTAATGCAGAATCTGTTTTGTTTCTGTGAAATAATAAATTATTTATCATACAAAAAGGTATCGCATGGACCTCCTTGCCTGGTAACTACACTGCCTATGGAATAATAGGTCTTTCAAAATGATGCTAATAATAGCTTCACAAAGGGTGAAACCACTTAAGCTGTTACAGCTCAACCAGTGGAATGGAAATCATTTGCTGCTTCTCATCCTAGTAAAGAGAAACTTTTCTTATTATATTAAAACCTTCTTGTTGAAACTCCAATGATAGAGGTTAGTGTCGTCCGTGTTATACGTGCCAGACCAGTTCAGTGTTTCACCACTCGTTTACCTGACCAGGATGAGCTGCTCTGCTCTGAAGTAGATATTTCTCACTTCAGGCCTGTGAGATGTACACAACACTTCAAGGTTGTTTATGGAAACAGCAAGAGATTAATATATGCTAGATGGTTTTCACTCGTGTGGTCCGTTGAGAAAGATTTTTTTTCCACCTTCACAACTTTAGCCTCGTGGGATATTTAGATAGCTGAAGTTTTACTTTGTCCCTAGGCCTGACAAACAGCCATTTCCACTTGCCTCTGTGTGTATTGGGGCGGGTAGTTCTGCAGGGAGGGAAATCTTCTCCACAAATTCCTTGCTGTGCCTTTTAATGACAATGGAATAATGAATCGTTGATAACTTTAGCCATTAGGCTTTTGTTTCAGTGGGTAATTTATAAAACGATCACCAAACCGTATTATATTCTTTTGTATAGTACTAGAGGGGTAAGTACTTTTCTTAAGGGTTTCACAATAAAGCCCCTCCTGGGATTTGAACAGCATCTTCAGCTACTGTGCTACCTGCTGTGTTTGAATAGTACAATGTCCAACCTGTTGCTAGTAACCTTGGACAAGTAGGTGGTGTATTGATTACAGCCATGGTCTTGCATTTGAAGGACCTCAGGTTTAAATCCCAGGCCCTGTTACAGGACCTCTGCATTGCTCCTGTAAAGGAAACCCTGCTGTTTAACATACAAATCACTGTATTGCTCAATATACTAGTACAGTGTAATGTTCTAATCCCGTTTGGAAGAAGGTGTGAGATAAAATAATAAATTATAATGATAATATGTAATTTCCTTTTACTGTATAACTTTTGGTGACTGTGGTAATGTAACTCTCTCCAGATTTCTGCAGTTTCTCAATTTATTGATTGAAAGATTTATCAAGAACTACTTGTTTTTTTTCTTTCTGCGACTTCTCTCTGGATTGCCAGCGGTTTTATTGTACACTGAAGCATTTCACCGGTGTTAATGTTTGTACGCACATTTGGATTTTCTAGGGGATGGGAAAACACGTGAGGTTTTGTACCACACTTGAAGCATGTACTGGCTATAATCAGGATATGTGATCTGTTGGTTTATCACATGACTTCCTGCCGCAATGCAAAGGAATAGCAGGACATGATGTGCAGAGGGTCACAAATGGTAGGCAAATAGTTGGCAAAACTGTTTGTGTTTAGGCTTCTTTGTTCCTTTTTTTTATTTTTTAAGGAAATCCATCTCTGTTTTCAACGTTTGTATGCTACCTGAAAGGGATTCAGACTGAACTGGCAACTGCAGGGTGGTTTATAATCGAATCAATGTCATATTTTTTGTCCTATGGTTTACTCTTTTTTCAGTATGTAGACACGTGACTTGACAAAATGATCTTGTAAACTGGACAGTCCCCTGGACAGATTGTGTAAATCTTTTATATGACCCTTTTAGAGTTGTTGAGTTTTTTTGCTTTCATACTCTATATTGATGATGGAACAAAGCAAAATTGGACAAGCCTAGTTGCAAAAAGAAAATTAAATTTTTGTGATGGTATCAATAATGGATGTCATCAAACATGGCATTGTTCTCAGCTGTTACTGTAAAAATGGGGTACTGATGAGATAGTGGTATTTCAATGGGCATAAGGAAATGGAAGTCCGTCTTCCAAAATAACACCTTATGAGCTCATTTGTAAGCTTGTCTTGTGTGTCTGAGTGACACTAAGATGGTTTTTAGGATTCTGTGACAGAAAAGGAGAGGGGGCACACGTCCAATAAGAGCATATGGTAGCAAACTCCCCTGGCATTTTTCCTTTACCTCACTGAGCGCAAGTGTGCTGCTATTACAACAAGACTGCCACCAACCCAGGAAAATTCAAAGAAAAAATGACACTAAGTATGTAAAAATGGTTTTAATGTAAATTGCAGGGACAATATAATAGTGATTTCCCCCCCCCCCATTTAGCACATTGAAGATGACAAAAGTTTATACAATTACTCTACAAATTACCCAGAATTATTTATTTATTCCCCCCCAGATGTCACATAGGACAACTCCATGGTTGTGAGACTTGCCATTGCTCCAAAGAGTTGCACAACTATCACAGTACAACTTCGAGGTCAAAACATAAAGCTGTGTACAGGAAATGTAAACCAATGTTGCAGACAAAGGTGGCAGTTTGCAAGGACAATGCCTGAAATGCAGCAAGCCATGTTACTTACCCTGTCTTTTTAACCTCTCACCAGTGCCCCTTTCAGTTGTCATTCTTAGTTTTTAATCGATTTCATTCATTTATTCATTCAACATGATATCCTCTTCATGTTTCCATGCATTATTCACCTTGGGAAAGCAGATCCCACCTATTGCATGGTTAGTTTGCTTGTTTCAAAGTAGCACGTGCCAATGATAGATACCGACCTAGTTCAAATTTGATAGCGGTGACAAGTTTGGTTGATGTCCGATTAGCTTTTTCACAGCCAGCTATAATATTTCCACTTAACAAAGCTGGAGGAAGAAATAAAAGCTGACAGCTAAGCAAACAGCCGTGTTGGAAAGACTGGTGATTTATTTTTTCATTTTAAAAGGTGGTTGTGATGGTACTAGAAGTAGGAGTTTGAGAGTTTACTCGGGCAAGGGTCGTGTTGTGTTACAGGGACCCATGATCCTAGGGTTGCTGGCAGCACTAGGGTGAAGACAGGAAGGAAGCAGTACAAGTTGGCTGCAGTGTGGCAAGTAGAGTTGCGCCTTCAGCACAGCCTGGTGGTGGATACAGTGGCAGGTTTGGGTTGTGTAACCATCACACTGATATGACAAGGTCCATGGTAAGGCGTGAGGTGATGCAGAAGGATGTGCTGCCAGCAAAGGAGAAAAAACGAATGGTTAGGAGTATAGAGATGCCATGTCAAAGAGGATGGAATAGGTGGAAACCAGTATTTGAACTTAAAATCTCGTGGGTAGAGCTCTGGAGCGTGGAGCCTCACCCCATTGAACTCTTCATCCAGGCAATTTATATTGTGCTGCGTAGTTCATCTAGCCTGCACGACTGGAGACTCTATCATGCTCCATCATTACGTTCAAAGAGAGCATCAGGCTGCCCAAGAGCGTTAAGTTTGGGCCACCATCGCTGGTGCCTCAACCAAGTTCTCACGTTGGAGAGGCACAGTCTCATCAGTGAAGGGGCAGCACACAAACAGACCTACTGGCCAGAAAAGCCAGGTTAAATCATTTGTAAGTGAAGGTGAAAGTGTCAGATCAGGACTCTTGGTGATGGCGGAAGTGTGGCAATTGACGGTTGACTTACTAAGGCAGCTTAGGCTCCCAGGCCACTATCAAAGCAACATTGTTGAGGCCAGACATCATGTTTCTGCCAGAGGCTTCTAAGCATGACATGGTTTTGGAACTTACAGTAGCAAGGAAACAGCAGATAGTAGAAGCTTATGAAAGAAAGATGGAGAGGTATGAAGAACCAATGATACAATGTGGCTTAAAAGGCTGGAGGGCAAGGTATGAGCCCATTGAAGCAAGCTGCTGAGGCTTTGCAGGGAAGTCTTTGTATGAAGCCTACACTATGTTGGGTATCACTGGAAGCCAGAGGAGGAAGGCCATGAAAATAGTTACTGAGGCTGCCTAGAGGGCATCTAAATGGCTTTGAATCAGGAGATGTGAGCACTGGATTCAAAGTAGCGCTACATGGTTGCAGATCGGTGCCTGATCAACCCTGGTCAGGTCACCTGGATGAGGGTGTCTGATGACGAAAGCCCTAAAACGGTGCCCGCAGGATACGTCACTGATGATGTTTCCAGTTGTATCACAAGATCCCTGATATAAATAGCTGCCTGCAAAAAGACAATAAAATGAACTGTGAGAGAATTATAACCACAAGTGAGCACAGGTTTTACTTCAGCTGACAGGAATACAGGAAGTGAGTCACTGACTGTTATCTCTGACCACACTGTTTTCCTGTTTTCATTTGACACACTGGCCCCCAAACAGCACCCCCAAAGACCCACTAGGGTCCACATCAGTGTTGGACAAAAAAAATGGATGGGGAAAAATTCTGTAGCACACAATAAAATACTGAATGAATTCCAGCAACTGCTGTGTGTACACAAGCTCTTTATTATTCACATACAGGTGACTTATTTTTATCAAAGCATATGTTTATCTCACGTCTTGGAAGTTCTCCAGAAATGCAGGAGCAGCTCGAGTGTGGAGGTATAGTCTTGCCCTCAAGGTTGCCCCAGAGATAGACCGTGTGCCGTGTTGAAGGTCTTGGCACTTCACTGTTGTGTATCAGCTTGCCTGGACATACAGAGACTTCAGGAACAGTACTTCAGTGGAAAACCTTGTGGTGTGATCCCAAGCCAGGTCGAATTCTTTCATTTTGCCCACTGTACTGATCCTTAACCCAGAAAGTTTTCAGGTGTGGTATGAGCTTACCTGGAATTTACTAGGAGTTCTCATCATGTTTTGACTGTTCTGACATATTCTTTATTAATTGCCTTGTTTGTGTATGTCCCAGGTTTCAGGTAGATCAAAGAAAAGCTTGTGTATCACACGGGCAATTGTGCTCGTTCATAACAGCTTATTTTTTAATGTTTTTAAGATTGCACACATTTATGGAATTGAATGTTTACCCAAACTTCTTCTTTCCCCTTCCTTTCATTGCATCTCCTCAAACCCCATGGTCCCCTGTGCTACAAAGGCCCGCTTTTTTTTTTTTGCTCCTCTAAGAAGTCGTGCTTTTCAGCAGAAGGGAGAAACCATCAAGAATTCAATAACTTACAGGTCAGGTATCCATAACAGATTTTGGGCACCAGTTCAGTAGCATTCCCCTCTGGATTGGCCATCTCCCCGTGCCAGTAGCTTTGTGTATCTTTATGCTTTAATGAAGGTATTATTAGGGTGTTAAGAGGTGCTTTCATTAGAGCAGGAGCAGGAATGTGATGATGAGATTCCACAGCTCACCTCAGTCCACTGACAAGGGGTCTTTGTGCTAAAGCTGTCGTGATCCTCTGCAGGCATCTGGATTGTATTAACAAGTACCAAAGTGTAAATTTCGGATGCGCCATCCCCATTACGCACCTCTAGGGCTCTATGGGGAAGTGCCACTTTGGTCTCTCAGTAAACTGTGACCCACTAGAGTGGTACCATGCATCCATGTAGAGTCATTTCTGCCTAACCTTTCTCTGCACACTGGCCATCTGGAGAATTAAGAGGTACGATGGCAAGAAACAGGGAAACGAATTCCTCTGAAGTCCAGCAAATTTGTCATGCAAACCGGCACAAATTAGTTTTAATGTCAACGCAGAAGCGCAGGTAAACGTGGCCCAATAAGGAAATGCTGCCCGGTACAGAGCTTTCCTTAGCCTTGACGTTGACGCTGTACAGGGGTTCTGTCATAAAAGGGAGACAGCACTCTTGTTCACAATGTCTGTTCACTTGATGTGGAAACTGCACATGCATCATTTTCCAGTGTAAAACTCATGTGAGAACAATACGGGGATCGCTCAGTCAGTTTATTCACCATGGCAATTCCGTAAGGTTGAGCTACAGCGCAGGACGAGTTTTTCCGAGTTTTTACAAATGCTGGCCTTTCAAGGTTGAGTCTGACTTAAACAAAAAAACAGTATGTCACAAACACTGTTGACTTGGCTTCCAGAGCACGTTGTCCAGAAGAAGATATCCAGGTGGATGTTGCTTCTAAGGGTACTAGTCTTTCCTCCTAGCAATGGGTTAACAGTAGTGTAGGTGGTGATCGTTGATTTTGTAACTCTACTGAGTAGCAGCTTTCTGCAAACATATTGAAAATGGTACTTTTATTCCTAAGAACCCTGGATTCTGTGCCTAAGAAGACCTAATCTGCCCTCTGACTGGCAGGAAATCAACAATGATCAGGACTAGGTATAGATTTTGTTGTGCTGTTTATCAGTACGCATGTGATTTTGCAGATTAAACTAATGCAACGCATTCCTCCAGCCACTAAGATAATTGAATTTATTATTCGTGTAATATATTTATTGAAAAATTACTGTTTATAGTTGTGTGTATGTGTGTGTGGGTGCGTGTGTGTGTGTATATGGTGCCTGCAGTTGGAAAAAGTGTCCTGAACAGTGAGTGATCCAGTCATACGCATCGTTCGGGATACATTTGTGTGGCATCTCAGCATTTTAACACAAGAATTATTGAGAATCTTGAGAATTTGTAGCTTTTGTATTTTATTGCTTCATATTTATATTCAGTTATTACAGTATTATAGAAACTTGCAACCTAATCTGCTGAATACACATTGAATATTTGGGTTATATAAATTATGGATTTTCCTTCTTTAGTGTAGTAATTGTGTTATTTAACTGAGAAAAGTGCTTTCTTAACTTTATTAGTTGGTATCTTTTTATGATATACAGTATAAATTAATCGGTAATGTAAACCAGTTTGTAAAGTAACTCAATTTTTTCTTAATCTTACTAGTGCTTAATATGCTACACGTTCTTATGATGGTTAGCTGCTTAGTAATATATTTTTGAACGTGTTCCTTTTGAATCGCCTGTAGTATTCAACAAGGAATTGTACCACACGCTGAATAAAATTTGATATAAATGCCTTACATAACGCTGCTGTCAAATTAAAATGATTTTGTTAATAAAATAATTCAGCTGTCCAACCGCTTGGACTCCAAGGTGTATCCAAGCGCAATTAAGCCGCACACCGAAGTCGAACCTGTCGCCGAAATTTCCTCACAATAAATCTGCAGCGGCATGTTGGGTGAATCAAAACATATCTTTAAAGGCCATCTCTTAATCTGAGAAATATACAGCCGGAATATTATGTTGCTTTGCTCTTGAATTGACTTTAACCCATGAGGTTCAGCGTGGTTGCTAAGCAACAGGATTCAGACCCCTTCTGTCAGCAGCGTTCAGATTCTTGTAGGGCTCACAGAGGACTGCAGTACAGACACAAGTTCACAAGTCAGCAAACGTGTGTGGGCCAGTTCCGGGTAGCAGTTGTTTTCCGATTACAGTTTAGATCGACGCTAAACAGCGCTCACCAAGGCGCAGCAAACGTCTGTTTAATGTCAGCTATGCTTTTTTTTCCGATAAATATATACGTTGTGCTTTCTACTCGTGAATCCGTCTGGCTTTGAATGCAAATTAGCATCTAATAGTGCTTAGTTTTCCGTCATCATCACTGTTTCTAAGGCTACATTAATGCATACTTGTAAGTTTATTGTAATATGCATGTTAAATGATATTTTCAATTGCTTTTAGTTGACATTAACGGTTTTGGGTGTAAATAAGAAGTTACTATGAAAAACACTTCGTAAGTAGTAACTCATAGCTTATAGCGAATGGAAAGCATAGTTTTAATGGCAAAAGTAAACGTTCTGGGCCATTCCTTTTTCTGGTGAAAGAGTTTCAGTCACATCTGTGCTTATGGAAATGTTTCTTTTTAGTGTAGGATTACTTGACCTGTTTGAACAGCTTTAGAGGAGAAAACAGCCGGATATCGCAGTGTTCGGAGAAGGGTCAGGTGAAGTTAATTTTATGTTTCGTGTTGGCTCACAGAAATATGCATGAGGCATATTTCCATGTTTAGCCGCCGCCTTGGTCAGAATCTGACACCACCCACTTCCAATGATAATGTAATATCTGGTCATTCTGCAATTTGGCAATTTTCCCCGATTAAAATCTATAAAACACATACAGGAAAGGTGGCAAAATTGCGTTATGCTGCGGCGGGTGTGCTGGTAGATGTGTCTTTGAAAGACCAATACCGAAAGGCTAAAAAGAGAAGATTTGGGTTATTTTAAAAGATTTTTCTGTGGAAGCTGTCACAATAGTGTGTGTTGGTATCAATGTGTTTACACAGATGTATTTGTGTGTCGGTTCTTTGAACCGTACAGGGACGGTTTGGATGTGAATGTTTGTTTGCTGCAGTGAATCGAGACGGTGTGAAGGCCTCACGGTGACATGTAAACAAAACGTGTGTGTGCACGCACAGACTTGCATAAGCACTCCTTCTCTACGCCCTCTCATTCGCTTGCTCTTTGTAGTGGCGCGCATGGCGGAGGGGCTGTGCTGTGTGGGTGGGCGGAAGGAGAGGCAGTGGGGGGGGGAACTTGTACAGCTGGGGATGCAGGGGGCTGTGAGGCAGTGAGAGGAAAAAAGGGGCTGCTGGGTGAGAACCGCAGCAGGCAGCTGAAAGCCACACGCACAACAGTGGCCAAACGGCCACCATTGACACCAGCAGTGAGCTTGTCTGGTTGCCACAGTGCTGGCACCCATTACCTGTTAAAAACAGTTCAGGTTGATGTAACAGTGTAAGTATTGATGAAATGGTGAATTGTATTTTATGATACACCTCTACATGTGCATTTTTACTGCTTTCATTTTCCTCAATTGATATTTAGTGATTTTATGTTATTAATCACTATGAGGTTCCATCATATTCCCATTGAAGCAATGGAACTAAATGCATGTGGCTTGAAAGGTCACAATAGTCAGCTTTTAACAAAAATGCTGAGTTTAGAAATAATGAACCTGCACTGGATCTGCTATAATGTAAGCTTCTTTCTCAAAAAATGTCATTTTTTTTTCCCTTGAGCAGAACATTATTCACCGTGAATGCTCTTGATCAGGCATAAATAGCTGTCATTGAGCCCTGGGAAGGGGGAGCTTTGACTGAACACCTAGCGGACAATTTAAGGACAGTGCCAGATTCGAAGCAATTCGGTGACCCCAGACTTTTGTCCCTTACAATGCAACTCCACCAGCCTTCCTGAGATATTTATATCTGTGGCACAGGATGTTGGCCCTTTTTCGGTTAAGCTGTACAGCGGCCAAATGCGGCTCAGTTGTTTCAGATGTTTGTCGTACTGCTGTTTCTTGCCTCCTCCTGTGCTTCCCCACGCCCCGCTCTCTGGAGGGGGTGCATCTTGAACTTTGTGCCGATGAGGTGTGGGTGGAGAGTGCACGTTCCGCATGGTCAGTAGTGCTCTGAGAACCGCACTGTCACACCCGGTACAAATCGATATTAATGGGCTGTTAGACGAGGACCGCTGATGACAACAAACAAATCACAGCACAAAAAATTGTGGCCCACAGTCTGCACGATGTGCTGAACAGAGGTATTGGCTCAGTGTAAACCCACTCCAGCGAGGTGGGCGTAAGGAGAGCGAGACCCTGTGGGATGTTTTGCCTGTTGCCTTGCAGAGGCCAGAAGGGCAACAAAAGGGGAGCGAGGAGCCAGCAGGTGCTCGTGCACATCTGCTTTATCGCCCCCAAGATGGAGTGGCAGTTCTGTTCCCCTCGATGTGCGTTCATTTTGACGAAAGGGTTCTGTTGACAGGAATGAGAAACATTCCCTGTGTAATAGAAGCAGCAGCTCATGTAACAGCCATTACCGCTGATGGGAATGTTAGTGATGATTTGAGTCTCTACAGTAATGTTGTAGCTTGGGGTTAATTGGATTGGCCTGTTTCTGCTGCTGTCCTTTTCTGTCTGACTCTGTCTTTCACACTTCACCTTGTTTTATATGCTCAGATATTTACTTGAGTGCGAGCATCCACAGTGTGAAAAGGAAGGATGACTGGCAGGGACGTCAGTTGCAGCAGCACACGTCATCTGCCTCCTGCTTTCTGGCACGGCGGCATTGCGGCAAGCCAGAGTCAGATAAAGAATCACAAATGTCTGCAGCTGAGGTGAAAATGTGGGTTAAAAGCTAATAGATATGGAGCGTGTGTACATACCAGTGTGAGAAGTCATTTTTTGGCATGCTAGGCAATAGTATCAGAGGAATCAGAGGACCTGGGTTTGAGACCCTACCCCCGCTGTAATACCTTTGTACTGAATTGGTACAGCAAAGGATGTCCAGCTGGATAAATAGTGTACAAATCTGACATAATAGTACAAAAGGTAGCTCTCAGTCCTTTGAACCAAAAGGATCTAGGTTTGGATCCCACTTTGTGTTTTGTACCCTTTACTGAGATATTTACCCTGAATAAAATGGGGAAGTCATTGTAGGTAACTTACCACGGTAAGACCCTTTAGAGTAAAGTGTTAGCTAAATGAATGAATGTAAGTCTAGCAGTTAAATAGTGTTTAATAAGTGTATGGTCTATGAAGCAAAACGTACAAAAACAGACATTCAAATACCTTTGAAAGGAAATTATATGTCAGCCTTTCCAGCTTGTTGGCAGCTTGTTAGCAAAAAGGATTTTTCCCGTCATAATTTTTAATTGACAGTTGCACATGTCCCTTTTTTTTTTGAGATTATTTTGAAGTATTTCAAATTTTTCAGCATCTTCACAGGTGACAGGCAACACCTATGAAGGCAACTGGGTATTTTCAAACATGATGATTAATAAGTGGGATCAATATCGGTCCCATGAGTACAAGTACAGGCTCTCAGAAAACTGTGACCACTGGTGATCACTGAACACACTGATTTACACAGCCCTAAGATTTACCGTAGTAATCCAAGGTTAGTAATGCAATCAAGGTTAAAGAACACAGTGCCCCCCTTCCTGCACCCTCTACGTAGATTCCAGTGCGGGAATTTTATTTTATGAATTCCTTAAATTAGTAAATTATTCAGTATCTTGAATATTTTTCACTGTTTTGATGGACTTTAAGCTCCATATTCAATTCCCTTTGTCACACGTTTAGGCCTCTGCACTGATTTGCTTGTCGGGGATGAAAGTTCGGTCCCCAGTATATCCTTTCACATGGTTTATTAGGTTGTTGAGGTCCCTGCCAGCATGTTTGATTCTGTCCAGGCCATTGTCACTCCTGCAGTCCCTCCAGACAATATAAAGCATCCAGCAACAGTAACAATAACAGCGGCAGGAAAATCTGCTTGTCATCCTCATCAACTCAACCACCGTTCACGTTAACTGCAGGAATAATGGAATTTAAACAATCACAAACTCATTATAAAGAGCCAAGCCTCTCTACAGATGGCTGTAATTATATTGGGCTATTTTCTCCATTCCACACTTGGTTTAGTTTAACTGTTGTATAAATATTAATTGCATAAAGGATGACATCATAGAAAGAGCAGTGAGAAACCTTGCTGCAAAGAGGGTATTTTAGATAGCTCAGAAAAACTTTAATGCCAAACGTGTAAAATACTTTCTCTTGTGTGTCAACCTGCAGTAATCATGCACGAACACCAGTCTTCCATAAACCTTTTCTTTTCGACAATATGAGGATGTGAAAGTTATGAGTTTAAAAAAAAAAACATTTAAGTTTTGGAGGAAATGTGCTTTATTATTTGCTGTGAACTGATCTCCAAAACACAAAAACACGTATCATGCCAGTTATACCACAGGTTATTTATTTTATGTATCTGTTAGTCTGATGAATGTTGTGTTGCCATTTACTGCCAGTTACGTACGCTTTTTTGAATATATATGTGTCCAAAGCAGAACAATCCAACCTATGTTGAAGTAAAAAAAGAGAAATTCCATGTATCGGTACATCACACCTAAGCAAAAGAACTGTGTATTTCACCAGTAATAAAAACCGATATATGCTACTTTTCTTAAAAAACAAAAAGAAAAGAAAATGTAGATTTATCTTGTAGATGTTGGTACAATACTGAGGAAATTGTCCCTTTTGATGTTTTATGTCTTCCAGTTATCGACACGCACCTAAGTGTGCTGAAAGAGAGCTCCTTTTCAGCATTCACTGGAGCCAGATCTGCCTATTTTTAGAAATAAATATATATTTCGGTCGCTAATTCAGTCAAAGCAGCTCTCCAGTCACCCTGCCATGCTCAGCATCTGTCTCAAGATCTCGGTGGGCCAACACGCTTCCCCTCTCCCAGCTTAATTATCTCATTAAACACTCGTCGAGGGGTTTGTTATTCGTTCCTGCCACCGTGGGGCTTCTCCGTGGAAGAAGGTGACACGAAAACTTCAGCTCCCTTCCAAGCAAACTGACACCAGTTGGGTCTAGATGGGGAAGGTGCAGCGTGGTGTGTCTGTAGATGCCCCAAACATCTCATGACCACACGCTGAGCAGTTTCTTCTTTGTGGATGGAAAACATCTGAGACAAAAAGTACGCTATTAGGCAGAATGCAAAAGGCTTCCTTCCTATATGTTCAGTAGAATATATATATATATATATATATATATATATATATATATATATATATATATATATATATATATATATATATATATTTCCATCACTCAGTGAGTTTGTTACATTGAGGACCTCTTATTTTTTCAAATGAAGAGTTTGTGCTCATTGCTTTTTAAAAAATATTAGCTGATGTTTTTCTCCAAAGAGACTTGGAGGATTAAGCTACTACAGCTAATACAGGTGGGTATTTTTGCTGGAGCAATTTAGGGTAACTGCCTTGCTCAGGACTTCTACAGGAGGAAGTGGGATTCGACCCTGAGTCCTTCAGGTGCAAGGCAGTTATATACCGGCATCACACTCCGGGTGCAGCCACCCGGCTCAGAGGGGATCTGAACCTGCCGGGGTAACGGGCTCAGAGATGAGAACCTGTCCAGCTGCGTGTGTTGTGGCTGGTCCGTTTTGATGTGTGATTGGAAAGAATAAGACATCTTTGAGATACAGAGCAAATGAGACCACCCCGAGAATAGAACTTATTTCCGTTCATTTCCTAGAATGTGTTGGAGTCGGAAAACGATGACTTCATGACTACTTTGAGTTTTGGCCTATGAGATGACTTTTGTTTTAAGAAATGATCATTTCTCTCAACTTCCTCGATTTACATTTATTTCATTAGCTGACGCTACTCTCCAGAGCAGCTTACTCATTTATACAGCTGGGTAATTTTTATTGGAGCAATTCAGGGTAAGTGCCTTGCTCCAGGGTACTGCAGCAAGAGGTGGGAATTAAACCTTGGTCCTTCAAGTGCAAGGAGGCTGCTCTAACCACTACACCACCTGCTGCCCCTGTATACGTACCAATTTTTAAATGGTAGGAATAGATTATTAACAGAGTTTGAAACGTGTTTGGCTACTACTCATACTCACTACTTATTGCTGTGAGAGCGAAACGGTCATTTATATATTTCCTGTCAAAATGAACGCTGAGCAAATGGCGTATTGATTTATTAGTAGTGCTGCTGTAATTATGTAATGGTAATGCATTCTGGGCTTGCTGCAGGAGCCCCCCCCACCCCACAGTGATAAGAGGGGCCCTTGCCCAGTTGGTGCCAGGTCTTTCACGCCCCGTTGCCACTGGGCAAACAACAAGCTGGCAGCCTGTGAACCTGGCCAGCGCAGGTGGACCAACCAGCCGGCGCTTCATGCAGCGCTGGAGGGGTGTCTCTGAGTGTGTGGAGTGACACTCAGGTGTAAAGGGCTGATTTGGAATGAAAATTAAGGGGGGACATGACAAGAATGCAAAAAGGAAAATAGGAACGTGGAGCTGTTTGCCAAGTGAATGTCTTGCGCACTGAAAAACACGGTGTTCGCAACGTGCAGCTTCTGGGATTGATTGATTGATTTTGAACCAGACTGGTTTCATTGACTTGGCATTGATTTGGAAGAGCTGTGATTTTATAGAATCTGGAGCAAAACACATCTGCTTTGGTGACCTCTTCAAGTGTGTGAGAAGTGCCTCGTCACGGTGCACTTGCTGTGTTATAAATGAAACGAAGGTGCCATTTACTTAGTTGAATAGTCGTGTGTTTTTCGTGTTCATTTAAGGCATGTAAGTGTGAAGATGTATCGCTGGCTGTGTGGGTGTGTTTGGCACATGTGTGAAGACTAGTCTTATTCTGCTGTAGGCAAGGGTGCCGCAGAGTGAGAGAGTGAGTGTGTGTGTGTGTGTGTGTGTGTGTGTGTGTGTGTGTGTGTGTGTGTGTGTGAGAGAGAGAGAGCTGCTGGTTCTACTCATCCTTTATTGTGCTTAATTGTTAAAAATGGATAGGGACTGGCAGCTCCTTCTGTGCAGCTTTTGCTGCTGAATTCACACAGGAGTGTTTGAAGGCCTGTTCAGTTTGGACTGCTTCATTTCTCTAATGGCTCTCATGTGCAAGGCGGGACAGAAATATGTTCAGAGTGTTGTGTTGTGCTTGTTGGCGATGAAAACAAAAGAGCAAAGTGGAGAAATATAATTTTATTATTCATTGCTAATGTATTGAAAATTGAAAAAAAAATATTAAGCTGCATAGTTCTCACACTGAGGGTATGAGGTTGTCCTATGATAGACCATCATCCTGTCTGTGTTGTACCCTACTTCACACATTGATATAATGGGGCTATAAAATGGGGCGGATATCGGTTCCAGACCCTGCCCTGGACAAACAGTTACTGATAGTGTAGAAACTCACTATTCATTCAATATCAAAAGTATAACTTTCCTATGATAGCAGCAATCAGTGCACACAAACATACACTTAGACATCCGTGTTTATAAAAACTCGAATATTGCGCATTAATAAAAGGAAAACAATAGCATGTTGTTAGTTGCGGCTAAGTCTGCACTGTAAAATACAAGCATCTTTCTGCAAGTGAGAAAAATAATTGTGAATGCAGGGTTAGTCATTTAGATAAGTGTTTCCCTATAGTAATAATACCAGAGTGGAAACGATAGCTTTGTACATATAAAGTATAATGGATAGTTTGGGTCAGACTGGCTTGTACTGATAAACATTTAATGTGGTGCTTTGGTTTTGCGTTTACAACATCTGCATCAAGGCGATTACAGTGCAAACTATGCTGCACTAAGGTACTAACAGTAATTTACCCATTTATATGGGTAATTTTTATTGGTGCAATTCGAGGTGGTACTTTGCTCAAACATCCCGCAGCAGGAGCAGATATAAAAGGCAGGAACTGGCTGACAAGGACCTGACAATGTGCATTTCTGGATTTTTATATTGCTTTCCTATTAGCTTTATAGAGCACATTTTACCAGTGAATTGATGCCATTTGGTTGATTCTGTTTCCTAAAGCTGCCCAGAAAGACAGGAGCTGTGTGTGTCCTGTGACTATTGCCTGAGTAGATTGTTTAAACAAATGTTGTGTGTGCGACTGTGTAAGTGCATTATCACTTCCCGTCTGTGAATCAGATGAAATAATCTGCTCAGTTCTGCTGGGTACCATTGGGATGCCAGGATAAAATGGGGCTTACTAATCCATTTAGCCCCGCGATTCACGTCCCAGTGCGCAATGCTGGTGTGTTAAATGATTTAACAGTGAAAAGGCGCAACTGAACGATTAAGGCAATATGCAAAGGAGCCCATTAGAGCTCAACCTAAAGTGGAAAAATTCAGAATTTTGCCACATTGCTGACTCAGCTAAGTCACCCAGATACACTCCAGCTTGCAGCCATTTTGGTCTTTAACAGGTTTTTTTGCAGGCGTACATTTAAATATGTATAAATTCACACCTGCAAAGTATATGACCACAGTGTGTTATGTATGATTCCAAAGTATTTTGTGAAAGGCAACGGTCCTGTTAAATGACGCGAGAATTCTCAGTATCGGCCAGCACTCATGCAGCTGTTCACGATGCTGCGTACTTGCTGTTGCAGAAGTTAGAAGGAAACGTTTGGCTACCTGGATGGCATTGATAGGGCAGTAGCTTTTTGTTTTTCTTCCTCTATATCGCTATCTATCTTCTGAGCTACATCCCCATCCAGCCTGTTGTTTGCTTAGAGTCGGGCTACATGTGAATGGGGAAAAAATGCAGTCAGTCTTGTCCCTTTGTCCTCTGTGTCTCCACCATCCTCCCCAGAACTGTCCATTGACTACGCTGGAGCTCAAGGTTTCAGCAGGAAGCCAGAAGGATGAGAACGCTCAGCACAGTCGGCCGCTGTCTACTCACTGCACGTTTCACCTTTTTCTTATTACTCATTTGCTTATGGTTGCTCAGTTTTTGACAGCAATCATGAGGTCAGTTTTGGTTTGCAAAAAATAGATGTATATTTGTGATATTTACTCAACCGCTTCAATAACATATTTTACTCTTCACCTCGGTTTCCGCCGTATGTTTGATCCCTCCGAATTTTTAGCTTTATCATCACTGTTACTTATTACCCGGCTGTGGTTGTAATCTTACATTGAGCAATCTGAAGAAATATTTGAACACAACTGAGCAGAATGTGACGTAGATGGCAGATAAAATTAATTGGATTCCTTCCTAAACATATATGACCCCAGTCACTTAACACTGTGGGCAACAGGAAAGAGTCAAATGGGAAGGGCGTAAGTTTATAGTTGTACTGTGCCAACGGAGTGTAAACTAAATAGGTTAGTGTGTGTGCAGGTACACAATTTTCAGAGCCTGTAACGGTGCAATATTTCTAATGTAAATGCGTCTGTCTCCTACTCTCACAAGTATTGATCGTACAATTAAATCATTAACCTGGAGGTAACAATGGCAGTTGTAATATGAGATTGCTAAAAACATTCACTCACACTTTTTAAATATATTAAAAACACTGTCGGCTTTAAGCAGTAGACAGTAAAGACTTAACTTAGTTAATGGTTTTTTACAGTATTATGTAGGCCTGTTTAGAGTCTAAACGGCTGTGTGCCGCACAGAGAGGAAGCAGCAGTTTGCTGATCGGACAGCTGGATTCCACTTGGTGGTGGAGAGGAGGCTGAGGCTTGGTCATGGCAGGCCAGAGGGTAAAAGTGTGTAGGGGTGAGACTGGAGGTGTGGATGTTTGTGTGGGGTGATGAGAGCATGAGCCTAGCAAAAATGAAGAATAAATCTCATATAATCGCAACGCTTTCTTTCTTCTCGGCTTTCGATTCCACACGATGGGGGAAAAAGTCTCGTTGTGGCTCTCAGGCCTTTGGGTGTGAGCTAGATATTAAAAATGCACCATGTCAGTTGTGATGGCTCAGCAAATTCATGCCGGATGCCCAGTAGACGCCCTGCAGTACACCTGCTCTGAATGTTAAGGGACACCTGTTCCTTTCATTACAAAGCAATGACACAGTTCCGTCTGGTGCACAAAAATCCCCTTTATGTGGCAGTATTATTTTCAGCATCATGCTGGGTTACATTGTAAACCCCGTACATTTCCATATTTTGTTACGCTGTTTACCATCACCGCACACCGTGTTTGTAAGCAGTGTAAAAATGCTTTTTTGTAAGTACTGAAACATATTTTACATTTAGTGATACATATTATTATGCCATTATTACATTAATGTTTTCATTGTCACTAACTGCTTCATCCTGGTCAGGGTTACAGTGGTTTAGAGCCTTTTCCAGAATCCCAGGCTATGAAACTATACCCCTAAGATGCTAGTCCATGACAAGGCACTGTTATTACACTGATTTGTAAATCTATAAATTTGTACTTTTCAAACATTAAAACTTTATTTTTAAACTCATCTATCAATACTCATAGATGTCTTGGTAATAATGTCACAGTGCCTGGGATTGGACCTGCGGAGGTTTATTTTTCTCTGATTCCTTGGAATTTTTTGTTTTCCTCCCTTCAGTTGTCAACTGGCTTATCTAGATTTCTAACCATCTGGTTTCCGATTATCTGTCTCGTTCATTTTCCTGTTGCTTATCCGTTGGATCCTTGTTCAGCGCTTTGGGCTGCCCTGAACAGAAGAGTGCGATATAAAAATGAGTTGAACTGAATTGATTTGTTTCATATATACATTCCTTAAAGAGTTAAGTGTAGGGAGAAACCACACTGTCTAATGAAACATGTGCTGATAATGGTACATAATCAGTTTTTAAAAATATTTAAATTCATCATAAACACTTTGATACAAAAGGGTGCTTGCAGAAAATATATTAAATATGAAATTAATTAGACATGTTCCACAAAAGCTACATCCTAAGAAATTCCATTAAGAAAACTGATGTTCTGCCTCACGTTGCAGTTAGGACTTTTTGTTTACATGTAGGACCCTGGTAGGTGCCGTGTTTAACACAATCCAGGGCAAATTCCAAAATGTGAATTTATTATAAATAAATATTCTTCCTACCACTGCTGTGTGCTGCCCAGCATAAGGGAGACAGAAATAGAAAAAGGAGAGGGCTTCTTTGATGTACACTACATTTAACTGATGCCTTCGTGGGGGGGGGGGGGGGNCGCTGTGTGTGTGTGTGTGTGTGTGTGTGTGTGTGTGTGTGTGTGTGTGTGTGTGTGTGTGTGGGGGGGGGGGGGGGGGGGGTTCTCACCCTGTGGGGTGTGACTCCCTAGAAGAGGTGCAAAGGGAATATGGTGGACATGTGAGGTGCCTCCTGGAGAATGTAATGCAGTTGCTTTCTCGCTCGAAAAATTCCAAAGTTTAGCATTTTCTAAAAATTGCGACGACTAATTAAAATGGTTTAAATTAACGACATATTAATGGAGGGTAACTGGGTGTGACCTGTGCGTTGCATTGTGCAGAACTGCCCCTTGAATTTCTGTTCTCATTAACCAAAAGCAAGTCATCCCGTTGAGGTGGTCCTGAAGAACTTCTTATATTTTCTTCCGTCTTTTTTGTGCATATAAGGACACGACAAGACAGACTTCGATGGCCAGGCATATTGTCCAGGGGCAGTTTCCTAGCCTTGCATCCACTGCTTCTGGGATAAGCTCTGGATCACCATGACTCTCCTTAGGATAACCAGTTCATGATAATGGATGGATGGATGTCTAGAAAGAAAATCTCTTTAGCATCTTAATAATGCCTTTATAGCTTCCTTGATTAATTCGGGGAAAGGTAGGTCAAGTTTACGGTTTCATTGATAAATGTGCCACCGTACTGGTGCTTTTTTGCAATATTCAAGCCCTTATGGTTGGATACTTCCATATTATTGTGGCTGAATATAATAATATTTACCTAATGAGATTTAAACAACAGTGTCCATCTATGGGCTCATTTCTGTGCTGCGCCTCTTATCGACATACCCAGTGGCACTAATAGGAAGTGAGCGCTGTGTTATTTAGCAACCCACTTCCCACTCTCTGGCCTTCATGCACTTTCTCTCTAATCTGCCTGTAAACCAGCTCCCTGGCCAGCTAAGAGTTAACTTTGTCTTGTCATTTCCTTGCAGCATTTCATTTCCGAGCTCCACTGAATAAGTCCCTTTTTTCAGTTTGCTGACAGTCTGCCACTCATTAAAAATCCAATATGCAAAAATTGGATATCTTCACTGATAACAGAAAAAAATTATTTGATTATTAAATAAGATTAAAGGTTGTCGGTCACTTTTTGCTTGACGTAGACAGCAATTTGTTGTAATAGCTCATTGCCACCTCAAATCTGGTGTTTTTTGTTTGTTTTTTTTTAAAAATAATTTAGCGTCCGACCCTCCGACAGCGATCCGTTCGATTTCATGTACTTGTTGTTATGTCTTTTAGCTCAGACCTTCTAGACTGCAGTCGGTCCTGAAGAGTAAACATCCAAGGCCTGTTCTGCTGAATTACAGGCATTAGGACTGAGTGATTCTGCTGGCGGCCGAATCTCACTGTCTGTATTCCCCGTTTGTGGCATGAAAGGGCATTCATTTTAGTTATAAGCTGTTGTGGGTTTTTAATTGAATTTTTGAAGAGCGCTTGCATGAGTCAGTTGAGTTGGTTCTTGTGCTGTCCCTCCCCGGCCCCCGTGCCTGCAGGCCTGGCAAAAAGCTCCACCAGCAGCCGACACACAGCTGAACACATGTATATTTGATCATGCACTTAATAATGAAGGGGAGGAACGGTCTTCCTGCAAGCGTGGCATCAGGGGCAGGGGCGGGGGGGGGGGGTCTATCCGCAATGTGATCCCGCCTCTCGTTCAAACCTTTCCACCAGCAGGCAGAGTTTCACTTTAACCCTTCTCTAGATGCTCCCAGCACTGCAGGTTGAAGTTGTGCGAGTGTTTGCTTCCTGGTGGTCATGTGCAAGCCCTGATTTGGAAAGATCGCATTTGGTGTAACGCTGTTGTGTATTTCTGATCTGTCTGGTTTTGTTTTTCATAAGTTTATAAGACATTTCCCAAAATTAGTTCTGCTTCTACTGTTAGCCAAAGAAAACCAAAGTGTCGACATCACACGCTCTTGTTAGGCAGTACAAAGTAAGACAGCGGAGAGCAATCCAAATATTCAGCAAAGTTCCATAATGATGAGGCGTGCTGTCAGCAAGGCTTTCTTCGGACCGGAGAGGTCGTGACGTTTCAAAAGCAATTCCTCCGGTTTCATCTTTGTTTTGCCTGCTTGTCCACGTAAAGCCTTTGTCTGATGAGGATGGCCTCAGGCGTAGCTTCATTTGTCAAGATCCTGCGGTGAAGGATGACCCGTCAAAATGTATCTCGTGTATTTACTGCCCAGAAGTCAGTTTTCTGTGATTATTGCATTACTGGGCCAGCTGAAGGGCATTGGCACGAGTTACAGCTACCCCACATCCCCACCAGTCCAACTTTTAGTCCATATGTACCTATTGTGTGTGTGTGTGTGTGTGTTTTTTTTCTTCTGTCTTCCAGTGGATCTTCCACTGTATTTTTCTTTCCATTTACGTTTCTAGCTCACATTTCTGGATGCTTAAGATATACTGGTTTCATAAGCTACATGGAAGGTGTATTTTACCTTAACCGCCAGTCATTACACAGAAGAACGAACTCAGTCACCTTTGCTTTCAATTCCCATTACTATTTCATTATTTCTTTTGCTGATGCCTTGTGCTAAGGAATTTTTTTTTTTTTTTTTTTGCAGCTCAAGTTAAATTCCTAATAATTATTAATTGGGTTCCCCTGTGAACAGTTAAATAATTTTTACTGTAACAAATCAGGGTTAAGATTACTACAGTGAGACCAAGGTGACAGGTCTAACCACTGCACTGCTTGCAGGACCCCAAGCACTACTTTCACCTAAATAAACCAAAGGGGAGCCGAGTTAACTAAATGGAGCTCTTAATAACAGTAAATAATACCCGCAATCAGTTACACTAAAGACACATTGGATCACAGTCAAAGCCCAGGACAAACTCCCTGTTCAGCACTTTACAAAGGGAGCATTAAATTTTAAACACAACTTGGACTAATGTAAGGAAGAAATGACTGCTGGCAGGTGTCTCACAGACCAAGGATGTGATTAAAGGATTGAATTAAATCAGATTTTTTTAATGGTTATGGATTTCCGTAGCAGTCACGTGACTTAGGAATTGCTATGAATGAGCGTTTCAATCTATAGAGAATAAAATGCTACAGTGTTTTTAATACACCTCACTCCTCTCTCCGGGAGCTGTGTGGTATTGGTGGCATGCGCGTGCAACCCTGTGCAGGTGTAGGCTGCATTTGCGGGCAGGAGTGTAAGCATTTCCCTTGTCAAAGATGGTGAAGACAGACCTGCTCTGTCATCTGTCAAAGGCTTTTCTCCATGTCCAAATGTCACACAGTTCAGCCTGCCATGCAGTGTCAAAATCTACCTATTTGAAAAGCCCAAACACGGTGAGGCGCCAGCTGTAACTGCTATGCCTCCATGTTTCACAGAATAAAACATTTAGACGCACGGTAAAGATTTATTACAATGCTGATAGTGAGGAATGAGTTAAAAACCTTGAGATTAGTATTGGACCAGTTTAGAGAAGGGTAGTTAGGTCCCAGGTAAGTATGGGATGGGGGGGCTTGAAGTGAGTAGACATGAGCAAGGAAGTTGTACACAAGAGCAGTATTTAATGCCTTGTGAAGTACAGCAATCCCTTGGTATCCGAACTCTCTATAGCCGAATATTCGTTATAAGGGCTCTTGAAAATGAACACCTAAATATTAGTATCTGAACAGAAACTTTTATTATAATGAATTTTTATCCAAAGCATATCCATAATTAAAAAATCAAAATGTATTCAAAAAATCTAGAAATACAGTACAGTACCACACAGCATATTATAATAAAAATAATACTGTATGTATTGTAATAAACTGAATTGTGCACTGTTGCCAATTTATCCAAAGTGAAAGGTGCCTGTGTGCACGGCCCCACTGGTGTTCTATCGGCTGTTTCTGTTCATTTCCTTGTGAGGAACTTGTCTGACTGCGTTTGCACTGTGTCACCGCATTTACTGTGAATTAAGCTAGATAATTCAACTGGATGCCTATCGGTCCTCAGAGGAAGAGCATGAGGGGTCGAAGGAAGGATTTTCACTCCAGAAAACTTTAAAAGAAGTTTGTTGCATTTGCATGTTCTAAATGTCATTAATTATGGGACGTGATAGTGGCATGAACAGGAGCCTTAACTTTCAACAACACAGTTGAAGATGCTGTCGTAAGGAGACTTGCCTAAGAAAATTACATGAAGGCAAAGTTCCGTTTGGAGTTTTTTTTTTCACCCCGCATCCACCCTTCCTCCATCCCTTCCATTTGTTTTATACACCTGAGTATCCAGGAAAAAATGTTAGCTTAGTTTTTTTAAATTGTTAGCCGCAACATTTTTAACTAAACTTCTTTTTGCTTTAAACAAACCTATTTATTTAGATGCAGAATTAACATCTGAAACGTGCTTTACTGTAAATACTATATAATTTTCTTCCCCCTTGTTCTGTGCACTGTGGATCCAAGAATCCTGCTCCCTTGGGCACCTGCTGTGTACAGGTGTTTGACAACAAGTGATTCTTGAATCTTGATACTGTAACATGCATCATAAACATGCAAATTAATGGCAAGTGTTTTCTAATGAGGTAACGGGTGTTTAGAGGGGTTTATCATCCTGATATCATGTGTTGATAGTTATAGAGGTGTTTTCTACTGGGCTGGGAGTGCCTTTTTTTAAATAATGGGAACTAGGCATTCAGTATCCGACATTTTGATATCCAACAGGGACGAATTAGATTTGGATACTGAGGGATTTGCTGTACAGCACAGTGTCTGGGACATGGTGATGGGTGGTAAGAGTCATACTGGTCCCTTGTGGACCCATTTGTGTGAGAATCTCAAGGTGCAGCAGGTTTGGACGCTGCAACAGCACGTTCCGTTTGACGCTTGGTTGGATACATTTGCATAGCTGCCTACTTGGATTATTTTCAGATTCTTGGACGTTTTAAGCTTTTTGCATTCTGTTCTATCTGGTGGGAGCTAGTGGCCGAATCCAGTCGCAGCTCCACCCATATTCCACCAGTAATTTTGCATAGATTATATACGATAACAAAGGACAACGTGAACGGTTGTGTGTCACAGGCTTTTGTGAAATCGGGGGTACACTGCAATATTTTTAAACAAATCATATGCTGTTAAAAATGCAATCATGGCATCAGTTATGTACATACCTGCATAATTTATTTATATATATTTATATGCTTATATGTAGAGAGAGCACTTTGCTGCACTATGCGAGTCAAGTGTTCTCAGACAGTAAAACAGAGGAAGATTCAATGTTCTAAGAATTATTGAACATGCAGAGACTGAACATTTTTTGTTAGAAATCAGGATTTTGTGAATTGATACATACATAAGGCATATGCATAGTTAAGTGCTTTAATGGTGGAAGTAAACATGAAGAAGAAGAAGGTTCTCATATTTTTTGAGCGAACACATCCTGCTGTATCTATATGATCCCTAATTTGTATACCTGGTTCAGCGGGTGGGGTGGGGGGGGTAAAAACCTTTCTCTGACTTCACCTGAGGAAGGGATAGCCAGGCCTTTGTCTTTAATGTATGTCCTGGAACAGGTTCCCCTGGTTCCTTCCTTTGAAAGTGTATCTCTATCCCCAGCAGTCTGGGTAATTACTATTTTTCTTTTGGATCCTTTCCTTGCTTTGTCCGTGTTACTGTTTGGCTGTGATAACCTTCCCTGTGTGCCCAGTGCATTGATCCAGGTAATGTGGTGCCATTGATTAGCTGACAGATGCTCTTCTCCTTCTGTTTGCAGTCTGCTGCTTCGTGGTGCACAAGCGCTGCCATGAATTCGTCACCTTTTCCTGTCCTGGAGCAGATAAGGGTCCAGCATCAGATGTGAGTAAGGACGCACCATCTAGCTCCTCCACACTGGAGACCCCTGCCCCCCACTACCTCGGTGAAACTGACAAAACTGATGTGACAGTCCCATGTGTGCAACATCTCAGTACAGTTCCATGCAATTCCTGTTTTGCCCTCCTCACAAATGGGGACTCTCCTCCACCCATGCCACCCATCTTCCCTTGTCTCTTGTGTTATCTCCTCTCTCTACTCTTGTTACTTTCAGCTTCCTTCTTGTAATCTAATCACACATAACCCCTTTCAGCTAAGAAACTTCCATCTCCTAGAGGGGGTGGATACTCTGTGGGGAACCCCGCTGTACTGTGGGTCACGGGAAGGCACTCCCATTTCCCTCTCGCCTCTCTCGCTCTCTGGCCATTTTCAAAAAGGAAGGAGAATTTTCTGTATGGATGGCTGTTTGGGATCAGTCCCAACAGTCTTCTGTGCTCCACAAAGGTGGAATTCTCAATCTTCAGTGGCTCTTCATGGGACTGAACTTCCAGTCAGGAAAAAAAAAATTTAATTATGATAATTCAATTTTTTTTTATTTTTTAAAGCATTATCTACCGCTTTGATCTGGCTTTAATTGAAATGGACAGTTTTTTGCCATCGCCTTCTGCAGTGCCACAGTGGTGCTGAGAGATGTCATCAGAATCTTGGCTCTGTATCCCTGCAGTGACTGCAGGCCTTAAACATGAAACCCACCCCCACCCCTCACCTCCAGTGACATGATGTATGTGTGCTAAGTGGCCCCCTCATATGGTGATGGACTCGCAGCATTCCCACCATCTGACCAGTTCTCCTGAGCACCCACTGTGGTGCTTTGCACTCAGACGAACGCCTGCGCAAATAACAAGGTTCATTTAGCTTTTGTGGAGGGGGAAGAGGGGGTGGATACATGTAAAGTCTGTAATGAGCAGCTGCACTGTAATTTTATTGTTGCCTGGCTGAACATTGTACTGTAGTGAAGCCTTCCACCAGTCGTCTTGCCACGTTGGACGATCGTCACATTAGACATGCTTATTGGAGGGACTGTGGTGTCCAACAAGCTAGTGAATTATTTTGTGCCTTTGGAGTTCTTCATCGAAATGTGCATGGCTGGCTTAAATTCTGTTGCAGGGCTGTAGATTTGTTTCAGATGTAAGGCCCAAAACATATTTAGATGACACCATGCACTCGCTCACATTGATAGACCACTCATATCCTCAGATTAGTAGCTGCCATTGTAGTGTGGACACACACACACACACACACACAAAATGGACAATTTAGCATCACCAATTAACCCTGAAGCACATGTCTCTGAACTGTGGGAGGCAACCTGAGGGCCAGGAGGAAACCCACACAAACACGACGAGAACAAGCAAAGTCCACACAGATTGATCTGGATTTGAATCTAAGCCCAAACAACCCAGGCACTGTGAGGTGGCAGAGCTTATTTAGGTGACATAAAAAGTCAATATAACATTCGCTGTTTCTTTTATTGCTGTTCTATATTACCAGTCAGGACAATGCATCGCCTTATTACTACGATGATATTTATTGAAACATAGTAGAGGGATGTTGCTGGTATAATTTTGCCTTCTGTACCTTTAATTGTGAGCACAAATGTACATTTGTACCTATTTATTAATGTTTAATTGCATTTCCTTCTTTCTGTTTTCTGAGATTTCTCTGTTGTAGAGCAAAAATGACCTGCTCTTCTGCTTCCTGCCACTTGTCACCAGTAAGATGCGCTCAAAGGAGGAAAAGGAGGGGGGAGAGGATTAGGAAAGGGGGTTATGGGAGAGAGGTGGGGGTAATTTTTAGCATTTTCCGGACTCTCCTGACGCATTTCATTCACTATTAATCAATTCAATTTGCTATATCCAGAACTTTTCCAGAAATTACCCAGTGGAAAACGTGTCTGACTTCTTTGACGTTTGGAGTAAGATAATCAGATTCCAAGAAACATTTATGTGATCATCAGTTTGTTCTCGCCAGTAAAATACGTTTAGGGTTTTAAGGTGAAACCCTTTATGACACCTTCTACACTCAGTGCTGAACTTAATTTTGCATAGAACAAGGCAACACGGGAGAAGTGCTTCTTGCCTTCAAGAGAGTGTGAACAAACCAAAACCCTTATGAGTCCATGCAGCTTTGCCTCACCCAGTTATGTCCATCGAAGGCAAATTTCACAGTAAAAGCAAGGTCACCTTCCTTAATTCTCTAACCCCATCCTGTCCATCAGTCACCCATTCTGTGTAAAGCTAATATCACAACTCGACTAGCGGATTCAGCGTCGTTGTAATTGTTCGGTCATTTAACTGCAGCTTTTTTCTAAAATGAATTACAGTACTGTAAATAGCTACTTATAGTGAATTACCCATTTGTACAGCAGCAGAATTTTTCCTGGCCCAGTAAGTAAGTGCCTTTTTCAGCAGCAATAAAGTGGGTACTAAAGCACAGGTCTGTTCTTTGAGTTATTATACAAATAATCTTTGAACATTTAACTATTGACTGTTATATAGATCATATACATAGCTTTTATAACATAGATATCATTAAGGTTGTAGGGTAGACTGCACTGGACAAGCCATTGAGATAAATGGAAATACAGTGTTAAACAAGAATGTATAAATACATTTTTAATAATGTAATTTTTAAAGATATTACGAAATAGTTTGATGTCAGGTGATTTCCAAATAAACCCCATTATGTGAACGATGGGGGTAATTTGTCAGCAAGTGCAAGGACGTTTTTACTACAAAACCACAAACAAAAATGCGCCATCTCCAAAAATTCTTGCCTCTTCACTGCCATCTATTGGCTTGAGCCGTAAACACATGTAGGTTTTGAGGAACAGGAATTGGACTGAAATATGTGTGTGGCAAAATGCAATTTAAAATGTATAACCTAGAAAATGATTGTATTTCTGAAAATTTGTAATTCCTTTTGGAGTAAAACCACGAAAGTGACAGATAGCAGGGATGAGTGGCATGAGAACAACTGCATCGGTCCTTTAAGCTCCCAGTTATTTGCTCAGATTTTTCTCTTATTTATTCATTCTTCACACTGGTTCCATCACTGCCTGTGTGTCAGTCTGCAGTCAGAATGTGACGTTTCCAGGGCTTTAAACCGTTGGTGTGGTTTGTCAGCACAAAACTAAGCGTACCAGCAGTTTGTAGCAGGTTTGTTATTTATCTACCGTCCGCCGATTAAGCCTCGGTTGACGGCTGCAAAAGCAGACAGTTTGTGTATTTTTGTCAATGAAAAGAAAAGTGTGAAAAGCTAGAAGTGTCTATTCACACTACTGTCACGCCGGTTATTTCCTTTGTCTTTTCAAGTTAATTTCTCTCTCTCTGACAGGCGAGAGAATCATCAACAGAGCCGTCTAATAACTGCAGTATTAATACTAAAACCCACCGAAATGGAGATAAATTATAACATGTTTATTTAAAAAAAAACAGGCATTCCCTTTTCTTTATAATATAAAGCAATATAATAATAACAATACAGATGTACTAGATAAATTAAGATGGGATCGCAGGATCGCACAGTAACTGCAGAGAAGAACAGGTGGCACCACCACAAGTGAAGTAGATGTGGCTCCTGTGTCCTTGTGGGTCACTCACGATTGGTAATAAAACAGGCTCAGAGAATCGGAGTCCACATTTTCAGAACAATCTTTAATTCACTCCTAATATTCCAAACACTCTTGCCGCTCTCACACTGTCATTTATACGCAATCTTTTTGCTTATATACACGTGTCCAAATTATCTTAAATGATGTTTGGCCCTGCGCTTGATCCTCGTTGCTAGAAAACACGAAAAAATCAGCCTCGTGTTTGGTCGTAACTTGGTAAAGAGTATTAAAAGATTTCACTTGTATGCACAGAAACTTCAAAGTCACAAACATTTTTTAAAAGTCCAAAAATGGGGCGCAAATCATGCCTGTTTCAATAGTATATCAAAGCACGATAAATTATTACTAATTTATACTTTAAGATGCTGTTGCAAGTTTCTAATTTTGTTTAAATAACACTTGTCTAGAGACAGGTACTGCAACATCAATACAAACCTAACAGACAGTTTTGAGCCTGGCTGCAGAGCTTCTGGATGGATGTGTTCAGATCTGCTGTAGGACAAAGCTCCTCAGGAAGTCGCAGGAGGATCTGTGCCGTGGGTCCTTCGAACGCCGTGCCGTGGTCTCCCAGCAAGATGCACAGGCACTGCGACATGGCTGAGCTGCCTGTTCTTTTCATGTCTGCCAGTGTAACATTCGTTTGAAACAAATTTCCTCTCAGTAACAAAAAATTTTGCCTTGTGCACTTTTACGATGTTGAGGTAGACGCAGGCATCTCACCACGCCGCTTCTCGAAGGCCGCCCAGTCTCTCCGTAAACGTCGAGATCCGAACGCTGTATCGAGAATGGCTTATTTTGTCATAATCTGCAGTGATGATGGAACGTCATTCAGGCAGCGTGCAGTTCATTTTGCTTTGTTTTTTCATAGATTAAAATAATTCTCTTCCTCTTCTGTGCCAGACCCTCTGATGCAGCTGCACTACCTGCTGCACCACCATGCCCACTTGTGCTAAAGAATAAGCTGTTTTTCCACTGTTGTCTGTGGACAGGTTCATCCCACAAACACATGTGCAGCATATGTTGTCTTGTTTTCTTTTTTTTTTATCCTGGACACTCTCAAACACCAGAATTGAGCTGTGAACACCATGGAAGCAAGTTGAACTTAGAGGGTCTGGCCCTTCTATTGTGTAGTAACACCTTTTGTCCGGGTACATAAACGTAGGTGTTCGCTCTACAACCTCAGAAATTGAAAGAAAAAAAAACAGGTATGTGAAAAAATGCCATTAGGAACGTTACTTTGCGAGTCAAAGACGTTTTGCTCAGTGTTATTCTATTATTGTTTGTTTTTCAGTTACTCTGATTTATCTGAAGGTATTACATATAGTAATGTTCCAGATCCTATTTTTCTCCCAAGTGTATTGTGATTTTTGCAGCCCCTGGAATCACAGTTACTTTGAACTTTACTTTCCTGCCACGACTGGCCACCACAGACACAACTGACATTGTTATTGAGTGTTGACTCACACGTTCGTGACAGGTATTAAGCCTGGACAGGTGATAACTCTCCAGTCGAAGGCCTGTCTCACAGCTGAGAGCTGCTGTTATCTTTAATGTCTTAATCTGTGTGTATTTAAAGTACATTAGCCTGCAGGAGCATTTATTGTTGTTGTTAAAGGATGGCTTTTTAGGCCAGTTAAAAATTCCTCAATACATTATGATCATTTAACAACTATTTACAGGTGCGGATAACTTGCTGGAAGATCTATTCTCAGCGTGGCTTATTTTTTCTTTTTTATTGATTATAAACTCTTCCCAGCGGGTGATAAATGCAGGAAAACCCGTTGCGTACGTTTCTTTTTCCAAATGCGGCGCTTCCATAATCTGACAGTCCGTAAAAATTGGTCAAACTGAAAACAGCTTGACCTGCCATCTCTAGACAAGCTCTCCCCAGTTTTCTTCTCCTCTGAATGATGTGTTTTCACTAAATCCTAGGTCAGCCTTTATTCTTAAGGACTAGTTTTTTAAACTGCTATGTGAAGTCCTATCTCAGGTCTGTTGTAAACTATTACAAGTACACAGGATCCATCAAAAGTTTGAGTGTACAGTACTGTGCAAAAGTCTTAGGCATGCAACTTCAATGTCTGTTGAGAAGTACAGGTAGATTCTTATGTACCATCAGGGAGGTTTCTGCTTGGTCCTAAATTCATTCTGCAGCCTGAGAATGACCTCAAACACCCAATCTCAGTAATACACAACTATCTTGAGCAAAAAGAAGGAATCCTGCAACAGACGGTATGGTTCCCACAGAGCCCTGATCTCAACATGATCAAGTCAGTCTGGGAGGACATGCAGAGACAGTCAAAGTCTGCAGAAGAACCAGTTCCTCAAAATGTTTGGAAGAACCTACCAACCTCTACCTTAACCTGCATGCAAATTTGCATAAGAGAACTGATGCTGTTTTAAAGGCAAAGGGTGGTCCCACCAAATATTGATCTGATTGAGGTTTTTTTTGTCTACTGCACTTTTTAGAAGGTTTATTGATTAATAAGTATTAATGGCTGAGAACATTTGCTCATTGGGTACTGGTATTGCAGGCAAAACGAATGTAGCTTCTCACTAAAATCCCTCGTGGAAACACGGGCCCTGTTAAGATCTCCACCACGATGAAGGAGGCGTCATACGGTACTGAGGGATGATTGCAGTGGATTCCAGGTGAGCAGGGAACAGCTGACCGTAAAAGTTATCTCAGGGTCTTCATGAGTGATGGAAGATGAGTTCATGAGTGATGGAAGAGGGTGGCAGGAGATGGAGACACTGGTTGGTGCAGTGTCAGCAGTTCAGCAGGCAGCGTGCTGGTCTGTGGAGGTGAAGCTGGATATGAACGTAAACATAAACTGCAACAACCAAGTTCCCTTGTTGCAAGACCTTCTGTGGTCATTCTGTAATCTGGTTTAATGCAGGAGGTTAGATTTCCCCCCCCCATAATCTCTCAGTGATTTAAGGAGCAACAGGAAACATAGTTAAAATTCTCCTGCGATTCCCATTATTACTTGATTGTTAATAAATCGGTGTCCAATATTGGTAACTATATCAAATTTGTTGCATTATCTTCAAACAGCTTATTTATTAGTGGGACCAAAATGCAGTTCTAATGTATGCTTTTTCTCAGCTATTTTAAGAAGATTTGTCCTTATGATTATTTTAAGAGGATTAGTTGATATGATTTTCTGCCGCTGCTATTGCTGTTTGTGTTGCAGCTGCGACCAGGACACGCGCAGCTTTTAGGATCTGCTGGCCTCCGCTGAGATGTTCTCGCTCACCGCTGTCATGCTGCCACACCCGCGTGAGCTGCTGCTGCTGCTGCTGTAGTTAAAGTGCCGTTGCCACGCCAGCGGTAGGATGATGGAAGCTGCCTTATTTTTGCATGGTTTGGCTCACCAGACCACAAGCGAGGGTGAAGCGAGCCGCCCGTGCAGTCTCGGGAAGCATCACTGCCCACGTCCTGGTGTGGGTGTAGGTGGCCTGTAGGTGGAGGGAATGTCAGCTCCCGATGGGAGGCAACTACAGACACAATGGGCATATCAATGCTGTGGGCTTGGTACTTTTAAGGAAAGTGCTGACTCCCCACCGTGTAGGTGACAGGGGTATTATCTCTATCCCACAGTTAGCAGCTGCTGTCACAGAACACACTGTTGACCCCAGGATGGTTTGTGCAACAGCACAAAAGGAGCCTCTGTTTTATTTAGATGGAACAGAGCAATTTAGGTGGGAACTCATTATTTAAAAAGCCAGACATGTGAAGGAAGGGAAGGAATTGATGCCACATGTGGTAGCTTCTTGAAACACAAAGTAGAAGGAAATAGAGGAATTAGTGCCCCTAAAATAAGTGCTCTTTAAAGTTGGTGTGCATATCACTCAGTGTCAGAAAATTCAGTTTTGAGTTTTTGCAGAGAATAAAAACGCTAAGAAAAAGTGCTGAAGCTCACGGTTTTCCTTTCTTTGATAAAGGGGATATATTGAAAGGACAGTATTAATGCAGCACACAAGCTGACTTGAATTGTAACTTAGTGCACCCTGGGTAAGGAACCGCGTATGATGGCTATTACGAACAATGGTCATGTGCTACAGCTGTATTTTGCTGGGGGGGGAATCTAGTCAGAAATGGTAGCAGCAGCTTAAGAGAAGTAGAGTGACATGTACATATTGTGTTTAAGTGAAGTTAGTTTTTTGTACTGAATTAATAGACAAATACGTTTGGAAAACATCAATAAAGACAATCTGCTGCAGGACAGTTATAAAACCTTATACTGGAGGCCCCTTCGCCACATCTTTGCCTCTTACTTTTACACAAAGAATTCCACCAGATATGAATATAAACATAATCATAAAGGAACTTATATATGCAGAAATTTGCGAACGACAGCGGCAAACCCTCCAACTAGCAAAGGATGGCGTTGAGTATGAGCTGGTGTAGTGCAGGTACAACTGGCTTTAAAACATGGTACCGAATAAGTTGCCCATCAGTCATAAGCTGGAAGAACAAAGTCTATGCTCGCTCCTCTGATTCACCCTGGTTGTTTATACAGCAGAATGTTAGCATTTTACTCCGTCACCCCCCCCCCCCAGCTGTAACTGTGGCAAACAGTAAGTGATTGATATTGTACACATGGAGTTTGGTTTTACTGGGTCTGGGTAGCCTTAATAAGGACAAGCAGCATCCATGGCGATGAGTTGTGAATTCTGACCTTTGCATCTTCTCCACCAGCGACAAATGTGTCCCCGGTTGCCATCCGGAGGGCCTGCACTATGATAATAAACGCAAAACAGAATGCTCCCAGTTCTCTTTTTTCCAAATTCTATTTATAAAGCTCCTCAACTTCCCACTCCTCATCTGAATTTCTTCCTTCACTGCCGCTGTGGCAGCACAGTTATTTAAAGGCTTATGTCTGCCGAGCGCCCAAGTGTCACTCTCCTGGGCAATATTGTTATGTGGTTGTCGAAACACATTAGGTGGCTGATGTGGAAGGACTCGCGGGGGTCGGGCACCATGGGGCGGTCCCGGCGCTCGATACACAGGCACGTTTGTGGAAGACGATGCCGTCGTCTGCCATTCACGTGACCCTACAGGTCCCCAAATCTGGTGACCACGGAGGGAGTTGGGCGTTGATGTTAAACGTTAACACTGTACAGTTACATTTTAAGGTTGGTCTACAGCTGAACAGCCAGTCTGTTCTTTTATATGCACTGCAAATGAAAATAAATGAATGAAACGCACTCATGTATGTAGCTGTGTCATTTGCTGCCACATCGATGGTGAAGCAGTTCCTGTCTTGCTTCATGTGACCAGTTTGTTGACAGGAAGTGTTTTTTTTTTTTTTTTTTAAATATACTGTAGACTGTGTGGGGGTTTTCCGCTTATACATGTTTGGCAGGTGTTTGTAGTTATTCGGTTTGCAGCGTTCACTCGTGCACGTGGTGATGCTCGTCTCCGTGGAACCACGTTTGTGGCCAGATAGATTTTAATGAAACATGCACATTGCAACACTTTACCTCAAGTTTACCGCAAGCGCTCGCCTGCTTTCCTTGGCTTTGCCTCCTGTTTTCGGCCTCGTGCTGATGTCCCTCTACAAATTTGCTCATTTTTCATGCCTTGAGGGGAAAAAAAAGTCCTCAATATGCCAAACACTTTCAGAATTTGTACTTCACGCTTGTTGAATTTACACTAAATATTAAATATTATGTTTTGAGAAATACTGTACTATGTGTGTATTGCTGACGTGGGATTTCTTGGTATGTTGGACTCTGATCTTGAACGATGAAGGTTCTGATAAGGACTGAGGATCTGAGGTCATTGCAGACATTGTACCGTGGAGTTATTCTGTATGAGTTGTTCATTAAACAATGTGCAGCGAACAGTAAAGTCTTATCGTTGTTCAACGTTTTATCGGTTTCCAGGCCAAAGACGTCCAAAATCAAATGCTGAAATGTTTCTAGTTTGGCTCTGATGTGGAAGAATGAACTCCATCTGCCCCTCAGAACTGCTGGAATCCTTTCAACACTCAAGAAAGGTCTTAAGACGCATATCTTTCCAATCCAGCTCTCTCCTGATCTCCTCACTGCTTTAGGTAGTTGCATCACAGCCTCCATCGCAGTCAGTTCTGCCCTGCGAAGCCTGTGCTGCGAAATCGGGGGCACCAGACGAACTTTCTCGTCTCTGAGTCGCACGTCTCGTTGCAGAAAAGCATCTGCCGAACGGATAAACGTAAATGAAAATGCTTTAATGACACATCAATACCCACGTGACAGATTTGAGCCCATTTGCGTTTCTGCGTTGCCCCATAGTCGATACTCTTAACAAATGGTTCAACGTGTCGGTGTGGCCCTGCGGACGTTTAATACAATCCATCGGCCTGGAAAATACAAGATGAAGCTCGGCTGCGCTCTTTGTTATTGTCGGCCATTGTGCGTGTTGTCGGTGGTTTTGTATCGGGTGACGCCAAACTAGATCTTGTTGCCATTCAGAGCTCTTTGCGCTTCACTGTCTGTGGAACATGGCCTCGCTCATGCATAGCAGCAAGGTGTAGCTTTGTTTCTGCTAGCTTCAGAGAACAGGTCAAGTTGGTGTGCTAAAAATACCGCTCGGATGCAAATGAGCAGGTAGCTGGCAGCTGCGTTGCAGGGTACCGCTGCTCAGAAACCCTCCTCGTTGGAGATTAAGGAGGCAAAAGGTGCAACTTGGAGGCGATCTCTTCTCGCTCTTTCTCTCTCCGTTCGGTGATTGCGGCAATATGTCTGCCGTCATGTTTTCGTCTCGATAACGGCCTTTTTAGTACTCTACCGAGAACAAGAGCGATGGATGTTCTGTTACTCTCTGCGTTATGCAAATTGGTAGCAGAGACAGTTATGTGCGTCCTAAACAGCCTTTGTCAAAAGCGTTTGTCTGTAGGACCACTTGGTATAATCGAACCTGCGATTGTTGCGTAGGACAGGGTCATGGCTTCTGATTCCCTTCTGTCAGTTTGAAATTGAAGGCCAAAATGTCCGTGTCTGTTGTTCTGTTCCAAACGGCAAGGTGACTATGTGGGTAGGGCTGGTACTTCATGCCTCCTGGGCCGTGCATTTGGCTGTGGAGTCAAATTCAGCTCAGTACGTGTGAAGTTTGTATCTTCTCTCTGGGTTTCCTGGGGAGTTTTGGGTAATCTGGGGGATCTAAGTTGCCCATAGTGTGTGTGTGTGTGTGTGTGTGTGTGTGTGTGTGTGTTACGTTGCTCTGCTGTATGGATGGGTATGATTGTTGGTAGCCTAGTGCAGTATATCTAAATATGATTTAAAAATGAGTGTTTGTAGTTTTGGAGAAAAGCATCTGTCAAACAAATGAATAATTTCTAACATTTCTGAAGAAGTCCTCTGTGGCTGGACCAGAAAAGTCAAGACGGCAGTCCAAGTTAAGCACGACATCAGCTCATAATCGACACCATCCATCACAGGTCACAGGGTTCGCTGTTCTCGTTCTGCCTCAGTTGTTTGGTTTCAGACACACCTGGCGTTTCAATTGGGAACCGAAAGGCAGCGGAGGTCTAACAGCAGCAGCGCCTCCATTTTCTTGATAAATGGAATCACACGATGTTGGAAAGTGTCACTGTCAGGCTTGTTTGAAAGGAAGCCACGCTGACAGCGAAGTACCTCCTTGGAGGCCGTCGCATCAGTGATCTCGAGTCACTGCGTTGGTCCAGTCTTCATGTGGTTTATGATGAAAACAGCCAAATTTGATAGTCCTTCACACTCTGCCTTTGTGTTGAGTCACAGGAAGCAAAAATGTGCTTTTGAGTTACGCAACAATGGAAGTGTTTCTTCCTGCCTTGATCTGGCTTATGCAGCTCTGTTCTGGTGGCTTGTCCAGAACCCCCCCCCCCCCCCCCCCCCCCCCCCCCCCCCCCCCCCCCCCCC
>UFQX01000523.1:1086941-1118725 GCA_900497675.1 Arapaima gigas | reverse complement strand
TTTTTTTTTTTTTTTTTTTTTTTTTTTTTTTCCTGCACCCACGCCTCGGTTTAAGAACACAATTCATAGCAACGGACTTTTCATAAATCAAATAGGTTTTAAATCCAAAATCACTTTTACTACTGACTCACAATTAAATCAGTTAAAACGAAATAATACAGATGTCCCTCGATTTATTCACAGATTGAGTTTTTGTAAGTTTGTCGAGTTGTTTAATATGTTACTTTATTTAAATTGAAACTAAAAACATTAAAATGACAACATTAAATGACTTCAGAATGACTGGAAATAACACGGGCAATGATCCTCAGTTTACTATCGATTACCCCCGTGAGCTGTAAACACTGTGGAAGTGAGTTGACTACTGACTTGTATTAGCTTTGAACTTAAAAAGAGGTTGCATTTGCTTTGCAGCACACATGAATGTTAGAAAACTGTGACAAAAATATTATTTATGGTATTGAAAGGAAATGAAAAATGTTCATTTGATTGTAAAACTGTAACTGCTGGTAATACCAGTGTACGGTCCTCATTATTTGGCAAGTGTGGCAGATGTCGGCTGATGGGCGGTTGGGCAGAGAGCGGTACTTTTTCGGAAGGTAACGCCAACGATCTGCTCGCGGTGTTTAAAAGTCTTGTCAGCCCGTCCTCGGGGCTGCAGGCTCACGGGTCTTTTTTCTGGACAAGCGGCAGCTGGGCCACATATTGGCAGTGTGCATGCTGGGTCTCCATTGGAAAGTACATTAGAGGATCAATAGCACAACGATTGACCCACATTCTTTGGAGTTCAGACACAAACGGATGTCAGCTCTGGGTTATTGGATTGTCCTGGGAGAACCGCTGGAAAGAACCGGTGAGCGAAGGCAGGGAGATCTTGTGCAGGACTAGGGCTGTAGGGCTTTTTTTTTTTTTTTTTTTTTTTTAAAGCAAACTGAATATTGGAGAAGCGTTACCGCGGAAGCAGAGATTCTCACCATCTGTGCACCGGCACCCCAGAGATTTCTGGGAGAGTCTCGTGTCAGATCTCTTATGAATGGACTCATTAATTTATTCCAACGTATCGTCCAATGAGAAAGTTGAACTGTTCTTTTTCCTCGTTGTTTTTTTTTTTTTTCCCCCACATTTTCTGTCTTTATTGTCTTAGAATGAAAGGCCATTAATTACTTTGTGGTCAGAACCGTTACTTGGTTATTTCATCAGGGATTGAAGGCTGGGGCGGTGGGTAGGAGGAGGCTACAACAAAGCGCTTTTCATTTCTCTTTGTGTGTCACATTTGAAAGGGTGACGCGGCCACTGGTCGTAGAGCGGTCTCACGAGGGTCCCCCGCCACGCTTTGGCCCTCACGCTTTTAGCATTTACGAACGGCGAGCCTTCTCTGCTATCACCCAAAGCGACCCTCTTTATTTATTTATTTATTTTAATTTATTAGTGTTACTTTAAAATTTCTAGCAACCGCAGTAATACTCCAGTTTATTCGGCGCTTTATTTGTTCGTTAGTCGGCTGTTTAAATGGAGTTTTTGCGGCTGCGGCCCACACGCAGGGGGGCCCGAATCTGCGGCCTGCCATTAACACGCAGAATGAGGCGGCAGGGAGCAGGGCCACGTATTCATCTGTGGCATTTAGTGATACTTTAAATGTTTCGGAAACAGAAGATTAAGCTAAATAGACAACGCGTCGGCCCACAGTCGAGCACGCCGTTCATTCTGAGCAAGTCTTATGACTCATTATCTGGGAGAGCAATAATGATTTTGAGCCGAACAATTCTTGTGTATTTTCCGCTCTGTCGGCCCACCCTCGGCCCGTTAATACCCACCGGGGAGCGTTATTTTGCACAATGACATATGGGCTTTTAATTGGTCCTGCAAATTAAGTTCGCCTCCGAGCTTTCGAGAGCTTTTCTGTCCGAAAACCTTTGCCTTCCCACTTAAGCTCCGACCGACGTCGGCTGTAATAAGCGGAAAACTTTCGGGCCGTTATTTTACCGGCCGCTGTTTTGTAAACAGCGAGGATTCGCTCTTTAAAACACGTTGCTCTGTGCAATAGGAAATTAATTATAGGCAAGAGTATCTGCAGAATTCAGGAGAATCCCCCAGATAACTTGTTAGTAATTGCATTCATTTTTTATCACAAATTGCAATTTGCTCAACTGCATTATTCAGCAAAACTCTTCAAGTCGTCTGCGGTATTGTTGCACCTTTTACGAGAAAATTAAACGCGCCATATTTATCCACACATTGTTTTATAGGAAAATCGAGATTATTACGAATGAGGCGTATTTGTAATGCTTCTCCTGGATTGGTCTGCCCATGCACTCCTCTTTTGCTCTGAGCAAGTCGCAGTTACAGTCACCAGTTTATATTGTATATCGATCGTAAAACCACTGTTTATATTGCATTAGAGCCCCTGGGGGGAATGCGGCGTTTAGACTTTTAATCAGTTAAGGGAAATTTATGACAGTCCCTCCTCGATATTGATTCTGTTTCCCTCTCCTTGGCAGGCAGGGATAGGAGGCACAACAGAGGAGCCATCTAGAATGTCGGTGCTACGTCTGACGCGCAGCAAGTGTCGCGTCGTGCCGTTTTTCTGTCGTGCCCGAGATTTGGGCGTTCAAAGCGCAGCCTTCGCTTGAGCATTCCTCTGCACCCCAGTGCCTGCAAAGGAGACCGAACCCAAATGCTGCTGCGTTTCCAACCAAAACGTCGACGAGTTTATATTCAGTGATCAGAACCGGAAGTCTGAGGACCAGAGAGCTGGGAAGACATGTTGACTGGTTTCCTGCTCTGTGTGTGTGTGTGTGTGTGTGTGTGTGTGTGTGTGTGTGTGTGTGTGTTTTTCCTTTTGTGTACTCAAAGTTTTGGCTTTCACTGTATGCCCCAAAGCCTAACATGAACAGTGCGAAGAAACACAGCAAGCTCGGGTCTGAGCTGATGTTTTCTTCTGCCGCTTTTCGGTGTTCTCAACTTGCTTTTTGCTTTTGGTTTTAATTTTGTCCTTTTCCACTGAATTTAATTACGGTTTAATTAAAGGCCCGGAAGATCGCTGACGGGGAATAACGTGGAGGCTAAATGATGATCTGTAGATTTTTTTTTCTTTCTTCTTAGCCTGTGAGCCATTAATGAGAATTGTTTCTGTTGGGAGAACCTCAGGACCCTCTCATGTGGAATTCTCGGTACGACTTCCCAGCACAGGTGTTTTTAATCCATCAAAATGTCCCTTATCATTTAATGTCACATCAAGAACATGCCGGTCTGCCTGAATGCGGCAGGGCTGCGAAGCTAGCATTGCAATGCAATTACCATTCCCTTCCAGAAGGTCATCTCAATCCCTCTGCCTCTTCTGCTGGTTCATTAGTTCAATTCATTTGAACATTTTAAGGATTTTCATTTGTTTGAGGAAACGATATAAGGGTTGTGCTCAAAAAGGCTGGATGGACCGGCATCACTGTCTGTATTCAACTTATTCACCTATTTTCACCTGTAATTTCCAATAACCGTCGAGCCAGTGGCAGCAGTAACAGTATTTAGCTGTACTCTACTTAAAACACCAGTTTATTTGGCTGGTTGTTGTATTGTAAATCCACTGATGGTCTTTTTAGGTCTTTTGCACAACTAAAACATTAAAATAATATATGTTCATCCCATACTAGCAGTATAGGAGATAACAAAAGTACAATTAAGTTATTTATTCTTTGATACAGTTGATCCTCATTCCAGTGCAACAAATAGATTAAGGTGATCCGATGAGGCCAATAACTCAAAAATGTACATTTTGCAATGATTTATTCTACACAAATCAACAGAAATGCAATTTCCTGCAGCGGAAAAAATCCATCCCTCGATTCATCATCTCCTAAAGTCATTAGATTGTATATTAGGAGCACAAATAAAAGTGATTAGTAAGTTAAACAGTAGCTTGAAGGATATGGCTTAACATTAAGATGAAAAATTTGGTCCTGTTTGTTCGTAACCGTACGGGTGAGGGGGAACGTGGCATGCTAAGATCAACAGAGCTCTTGGACACCCCGAAAAGAAGGACTTCTGCTTACAACCTGCTTGTGAGGGGTTTTGGTACAATTTGAAAGGGTTTTAAAGTGTATCACTTCACGGCGAGGTGTATTATTTTGCAACTGGAGAAAATTCCTGATCGCTTCTCTAACGCCAGACAGTCCTGTTGAGTTCAACCTCCATGTAGATGAAAAGATGCTTGAAGAAGCTTTCAAGAACGTCAGGTTCAAATGAAAGGGTCCATTGCTATCCCTTTCTTCAATATCTGCACGCAGGGGTCAGCGGTTGGAAAGTGACTGAAGAAACGTAATGTGGACAGGAGGCCAGGAAGCCAAAACGGGTTTTGAACAGAAAAACCCAATACCACCTGTAAAGCATGCAGGTTGGAGCATTATGGTCTGGGGCTGTGTTGCTGCTCCAGGCCCAGTGCAGCTTGCTGTTACTGAGTCAACCATGAATTCCGCGGTGCTCCGTACCTGAGCAGAATGTGAGACCATCTGTCAAAAAGCCAAAGCTGATCCGAAAACGCATCTTCCAAGGCGACAGTGACCCGAAGCGCTCCAGTAAATCCACACCACAAGGCAAAAAATGATTTTCTACATTTTGTCACTTTCATCGCTGGCATTGAGGAGGAAGAGGTTTATCCAAATATGTTTAAAAATACTAAACTTTTCACCGGGTGTACTTATGCTTTCGCGTCGTGTTCATACAGGAACAGTTACCAAAAATACAGCTGCCAAATGATCTCCTCCAGACAACGTGCTCCAGAAGTGTTTGCTGTATCTGAGGAGAAGCCATGCTGTGAGAAACGCAAAGGTTGACCGTAATGTTTTCCATCATTAGTAGGGATGCACGGTTCTGGACATCATCTCTGTACTGGCTGATAATTGTTTAAATAAATTTTATCATCCAATATTTTAGGCCAATATTTGATGACAGAGTCATTGTGTTCCAGCATAGAAATGTCTAGTTTCGACAGCAGTGCGGTTTCCAATATCGTCACGGAAAACTGAGCGGATTTCTTAGCAGGCAGAGGTGCTCTTGTTGGTAAACAAAAACGTGACCATCATGCTAAAAAAAAACAAAAAAAAAAAACATCAAGTTATTAAGTGGTGTTATTTATCAATGTATTGTTTTGCACTTTTTTCAATCTTCATTATTTCAACTGATTGTTTCCTAACCCCGAGTGAAAATGATGATGTTTAGTTAAACGGTTATACGTGGTTTGTAGAACTGAAGTGTTACCTTTGTCTAATTCTCGTCCAGACAGATCTAGTCCCTTTTTTTCTGTATTTTATTAATGTGTGTATCGGCGTGAAGGCCGGCTGACAGGTACATAGGAATTATCGGATATCGGCATCGGTACGAAATTCACAAATCATGCATCTCTAGTCTTTAGGGTCATTCCTGAACCACTTCCTCTCCTCTGTTCAGTTAAAGAAGCAAAGAACCTCGTGCCCATGGATCCCAACGGCCTGTCTGACCCCTATGTCAAGCTGAAACTCATCCCCGATCCCAAAAATGAGAGCAAACAGAAGACAAAGACTATCAAGTGTTCCCTTAACCCGACGTGGAATGAGACTTTCTCCTTGTGAGTCGGTTCCCCTTGAATTCACTTTTCGCCGGGTGATCGTGCTGTTAGTCTCTTTAGTTCCTCCATTTTTGTAAACATTCTGAATCGAGCAGTTTCTGTCATCTTTTGTAAAGGCTGAATGGTCAGATGTTTTCTTCTTCCTTCCATCTTTGTTCCAGCAACCTGAAGGAGTCGGACAAGGACCGCAGGCTGTCTTTAGAAATCTGGGACTGGGACCTCACCAGCAGGAACGACTTCATGGGCTCGCTGTCATTTGGGATATCCGAGCTGCAGAAGCAGGGGGTGAACGGCTGGTAAGGGAAGGGGACCACATCCCAACACGTAACATCAGCGTTGTGCTGGAGGACCTACCTGTCCTGTAGACAGACCCCTGCGAGAGCACATCCTCGTGCACCAGGCAGTATGGCACACAAGCGATGGAGTCCCACCACATCTCTGCTGTGGGTTGCACGAGGCCCTCACCTGAGAGCTGTTTCTACGCCCAGCGAGCGTTTGGTTAATCGACACATCCATGGGTCTTACAGGGCAAAGTGTGTTAGCTGTGTCTGGAGCCATGCAAGGCCTTCCTCTTGAATGATTAAACACAACCAATTGTTTCACTTTACCTTCAGACCTCGCTGCTTCAGCAGCGGAGCCTTGCGGCATGTAGCTGCACGGAACAACACCGCGAAGGAAATCCTTTGCCTCAGGCTCCTCTTCATCAAATAATCATTTCGAAAGCATTTCATTACGCTTTGCATAATGTTATTGCACTGTACAGGAGCTCGTGCTGATGGAACTAGACCCTGAGGGTGAGTGTTTTTCCAAGTCTCTCACCTAACTGGAACTGATAAGTGTTCATGCCCTTCACCGAAAAGAAGCCTCAGCGCAAGATCCCAATTTTTTGACCCCAGGTGCAGTTCAGTAACTCATTTGGTTAGGTTGTAAATTCTCTGCAGTTTTTTAATGTGTTATTATAATGTTGATAAAGAGCATTATATATATATATATATATATATATATTTTTTTTTTCAGTTCAGAACATGTGATTTCTCTGTGTAATTAACAGCTTTTCTTTATTTCTTTCATTGAAAGACCTTTATTTTGCTGCTCATCTTATCACTTTCAGGCTATTAATTTTTGGGTCCTCTTTTTTTTTTTTTTTTTTTTTTTTTTTTTTTTCTGAAAACGCAAACGNTTTTTTTTTTTTTTTTTTTTTTTTTTTTGTTTTTTTTTTTTTTTTTTTTTTTTTTTTTTTTTTTTTTTTTTTTTTTTTTTTTGCTGACAATAAAACATCACTGGCTTTGAATGAGGAGCGGGTGTTTGAGGACGTGCGCAGGACACGTGAACCCCTCTCCCGCCGTTGCCTGTTTTCCAGAACAGCACAACGGAGTTAAAAGGAGGAGTCGGAAAACCGAAAGCGTCCGTACCGCTGTAGCTCTGCGCCTTTCGGCGCTCGGCTGCCGTCGGCTCTCGAACCTTCAAAGCGACAGCTGTATTTCTGCCAGTTTGTTCTGTTCCAGCTCTTGCGGAATATATCTAGTGGCTTAGCCGTTAAGGAACTGTCACAGGTTCAAGGCTCAAGAGAGGACTCTGTAAATACCCTGCAGGATAGTAATAAAGCACGCGTGATGTCGACATTGATATATAGTAAATAGCTCTGGGTAGGTGTCTGCTCAGCAGGTTAATAATATGCCATTGTTTTATTTCTTTGTTTACTGAAGTAAACAATCTAATTTCAGATAATTTATGTATCGCACGGCAGCCACCATAAAGGCATGTTAAATTGGGAGCAATTTTTATTATTATTTTGATATTCCCGCATTTAATGGGCTTCGCACTTCCAGTGAAGGAGCAACGCTGCCACCCATTATTTCATCATTCAGGGCACTTAGCAATTAGCTGCCCTCTTTTATTCATATCGATTGCTGAATTACTGTCACTCGGAAGGCAATCTATTGAAATTCAGCGAGCAGGAGAGAATCGGGGTCCAGTATTTACAGTGCGTAATGGGCATCCGACGGAGTTCTCGCTGTATAAACACCAATTAGCCCCCCGCTCTCCCGCCTGCTTACCTTGAGCTGAGCCGTTCTTTCCTCGGAGCTACGATTAACATCAGATTAGCTCGCTAAATAATGCGCGCTTATCTGAGCATTTGCGTTTAATAACAGTTATCGGAAACACAAATCTGCTCTTGTTGGATTTTATTCATGCGGCGCCGAGTTGTGACTTTCGAGGTAATTAGATTTACGGAACACGGTACAAACGGAGCGGAAGGCAAGCGGAAGTAACCGAAACTCAATCCGAGCCCGGATCCTGCAGAGGTGGCCATGGAGGAAGGCTTGTGAAAACCACCACCTTTTTGTAGGGCCCCTAGATGTTACTCGCCGTTGAAGGGCAGTGCAGGTGGAACAGTGGACCGGTGCACTAAATGGCTGCCTCTTGCCTCACCACTTGCCGGTTAGTTTTTCTTTCTCACAAAGAAAAATATGTGGGTGTCAGACAATATTATAAACTTGGGGAATACGGGCACCGGGCGGGTTTTCCTGAATAAGCCAGGAGCGGAAGCTGGCCGGGACTTGCAGGTTGCCACGCGCCACCAACTGATAGGGCAAATTTAATGTGTTATCAGGCCAGCCAAGGCCTCTGCTTCCCAGCGATAAAAGGTGTTATTATTGCTAAACGAAAATCAGAGGCACTTGTGACCTCATGTCATTTTCTTCACCCAGCGCAGAGTTTAAACGCAGTCATGTTTAGATGCAGACCCCCCCCTCCCCCCCCCCAGGAAAACTTACTACAGCAACAGCCGCGTCGCGTTCAAAAGTAACTTTGACGTCTGCTGTGAATCATGACATCGTGGCTGCCAGTTGAGGTTCCCATGTTGTCTGTCTACATACCTTGAGTCGGTTTGGTCTCCGTTGGCTTGGTTAGGAGAAGGATTGCATTAAAGAGAATAGGGCTGCAGTGTGCAGTATACTGCAACTTTACTAGTGTATTCCTGTGTTCACTTTTCACACGCTTTTGTGTATGGTGGTGAAATCGCACTTATATTTTAAAAAAATTTTACATCCAGTCCATTCTGGCGCCCGCCTCATACTTATCAGACTCTGGATCACAGCGCTAAGTTGCTAAGTAGTTACTGACTGTGTATAAATGTATGACTGACGGTAAATGCGTTTGTTTGTATTCGTACTAAGGATCCTGTCATGTTCAACTCTGATGAACGCGACGTAAAAGAACTCAGATACATCCTTCTTGCCCTTACTGCCGCTGCGCACCTTCTCATACCCAGGTTCAAGCTGCTCAGCCAGGAGGAGGGCGAGTACTTCAACGTGCCTGTGCCACCTGAGGGCGATGACGGCAACGAGGAGCTGAGACAGAAGTTTGAGGTAAGGCGCTTATGGGTCGTTGCCCGATTGAAGCCCACCGCGCCAAGTCACTGCAAGAAGCGCACAACCACTCTGGCCGGGCCAATTCCTCTTCATCGAGTGGCATTCATATTTCAAACGTTGCAGCTTTTGGGGTGGTTTTTTTTTTTTTTTGTGACTTTCCACCTATCGTCAGTCCTTTCGCCTGGGTATCTCTCACAGCGCACACTTATCCTGCTTTCAAGGCTCTTACTTAATGAGCCAGCTTGAAGCTATTGCTGGCAATGATTTTTCGTCGCCTTATGTCCATTTCCTTTTGGAACCTGTCATTCATTTCTAGCACTCATCAGTGTTTTCCACAAGATAGCAGGCTAGATTAGCTGGAAGCCAATGTGGGCCTTTTTGAATTTGAATGGGACATCTGCTGCACCATGTGAGCATTTTGAGGGCTAGCAGAAAGTCAAGGATGGCATTAGGCAAATGAGGCAGTATGTGGGGCATGGCAGTGACAAATCACAAGGTTTGCTTGTTGGATCGCGTGGAGTTTAGGGATCTTTAATGGCTGCTGGATCCAGGAACTTGGAATGGGTGGAATATGGCCGAGCAAGTTGGAAAAGCTCGTCCTAAAATGTTAGCGTTCACACTTTTCCAAGGGCGCTGGGGAAAGGAGCCATTTACAATTTCCTTGAGATGTAGCCATGTTGCATTTCTTGTACGCCTTCTTTGCTTTGACTTTAGCCTCACATTTTACAGACTGTTGGGTAGCGCTGCCTTTGCTCAGAAGATTCTTTTTTTTTTTTAACGGAAATAGTTCGTTGTTCTCCTTGTCATGTTTAGTCAGTCAGGAAAGGATTCGTCTTAATGGGTTTGACTAAAGTGCAGGTTTTCCAGTTGAAAAGGTAGGTTTTTCCCCCTCTTTTCCAATTCATTTCTCCTCCAGCAGAAGTGGCTGTTGAATTTTTAACCAGCACCTCCCATGCGAGGCAGCGCAGATGTGCACGATAGCATTATTTATAAACGGCTCTCTGAAACCGTGAACCCCCCCATACACCTTTCAGTGGACACAGCGAGGATCGTCTTATCACAGAAAGGACCCGTAGGTCCGTTTAGACGTCTCGCTTTGGTTATGGTAAGCCCTTCTTGAAAGCAGGTGTCCATTTAGCAAAACTTCTCTGAAGGGCCCAGCTTTCTGTTGTCCCAGTGCATGATTCAGCCATTCAGAAATATTATTTCAACTGGAATGTAGGTAAGGCTTTGTCACAGGACAAGTAGAACCTGCTGTATCAGCTATATGTTAATTCAAATTACAGTTTTTCTTTAATAACCCTCGGACTTTTAAAGCAAAAAGAAGCAGCCAGCGATAAAAACGCATCAATATTTCCCGCCACACTTATGAGCTTTCTGCCACATGTGCAGAAACTGGCCCAAAGTGAAGACGATCGTCCGCCGTGATTGGCGGCATCTTGCCTCTTTTGCCTTTTTTCTTTATTTGTTTGTTTATCATAAAAATTGCAGAGAACATGCTCCCCTCCTCTCCTTTCACAGCCTGCCCCATTTCCATATTCTATTGAGAGAGGGATCTTCTGAAATCATGCTTACTCGGACAGAATTTCACTGTGAAGTTTTATTAAGATGTTGAGCTCGGCCTTGTTGAGTGCCATTTCCACGGCGGGGCTCCCCCTGCCCCCATCCCCTTTGAGTGTTTACCACAGTAAAGGTCCGTCACTGATACTGCTGAGCTGGCTTTCACGTTCAAGTAATCACACAGTATCTTAGACGTTTAAGTACGTGCCATGTATTGGATATATTATTGCATCACCCATAGGTCTCCCGCAGGGTCTTGTTCAGCTGTCCTTTGCGTTTCTTAACTCTTCTCGCTCTGCATAGTTTGTCAGGCACTAAGTAAAGAATAGCCACGGAGGAGGTATGTAGAATAAAGCAGGCGTTGCCGCTGTACCCTAGAGACGGGCATTTAAAATAGCTTGAATTCCTCATTGCAATAAGTAGTCTGTGTCTGTTCTCTCACTTCTGAATTCTCTCCCGTTAAGATGGCAAAGTGCAGAGGAGGTGCCCTTCTTCCTGGTGGTTTGGACTCAGAACCAACAACCTGTCAAATCAATATGCGTTAATATGGTATACCCCTGCCCTTTTCATGGCGACACAAATCAATAGGCCTGACCTTTGCAGCCTCCCTGTTCTTCTGTCAGGGTGCAGGGGTGACGCTTCCCGCTTGCAGGAGGAGAGGCCCATGCTGAGTGATATGCAGGTCTTTGCAGGCCATGAAGCTGCTTGGACCAGCAGGTCATGGGCCAAATGTGGCGCGGTAAAGTTGAACCAATTTTCTGCAGTGGAAGTGACCCAATCATGCAAAGTTTCCGTGCAGAGGGCCCTCTCTTGGTGAAGACTTCATAATCCTTCACTTGAGTTGGGGGATGAAGGGGAGGAAACAGATGCATCAGCTGAGTGGGAAAGAGCTAAATAATGAGTGGGAAGAAGCTCTGGGGTGGAGTAGAAGTTGCCATGCTCTGCTAGTTCCGGCGCGTTCTCCAAGGCCGCGCTCCAAGGCCGGTGAAAGGAAGGGCGAGGAGAAGCAATCTGCTGTTAGAGGTGCTGAGGCTCCCATCACAGAGGAGGCTGGTATTTCTGTCATGCTGTCGTCCCGTTCTTTGAGTTGCAAAGTGTGCGGAGCTGTTGTCGGCCCGGTCCAGCACGGCCCAGTTCAGCCAAGCCGAAGCCTAACTGGCAAGAAACCAAGTAGAGGGAACATCCCCAGAGGTGTGCCCGGCAGCTCGGCAGAAACGCAGCATCGTCTTTGTATATTTATTTTTTCCTTTTGAGCTCATCTCTAATTGGCTGCAGTGAACGGAATGCCGAGCGAATGTTCGGATCCCACGCCGCCCATCACAGCCTGAACGTAGAAGCGTTAATTTGTATTACAAAACAAAAGCGTTGTACTACCAGAAAATATCGCTTTTTTCCCTTCTCTATCCCTGTGTGTATCCAGTAACATGTTGGAAATAATGTGAGTTCTTCAGAAAAGGGAACCAGACCACTTACATGTGAAATCTTTGCTTGAAGTGGTCATCGTCCTTGTTCTCGCTTCACAAAGTCTCAGAAAACCCTTTCTTGTACCATTCAGACTTCGGGATCCTCTTTGTTCTTTTGATGTTTAAATATCACAGTGGACGGGGAAAAAAATGTCTCCTAAAGAGAGCATTTATTTACTTCGAGTGTCTCGTTCCCTCAGTTCCCTCTTGTTTGGAACGGTGGCAACAAAAATTCGGTGACCGAGGATCAAGGGCTGTGCAGAAGGGATTACATCACATTGCCATAATATATGCATATTTTTACATATGTCTGAATAAGCAGAGCAGTTTTGTGATAAAAGACTTACAACACTCCATGGGCTATTGTTATATGCAGCAGAATTTTGGAGATAAGAATCTGTCCAGTGGGGTGGGAGGGTGGGACACAGATTGCAAAGCCAAAGATCAGTGTGGGTTTCAAATGGAGTCTTTTCCAGACTCTTTAATTCCTCCCATCAGATGGCATTCCCCTGTGGCTGTGTCTCTGAGCAGCTCCTCGTAGGTGACCTTGAGCCCAGAAGGATCCGTACCAATGAAGAAGGAGACTGCGTGCGGCGTATCTCTGTGCGCTTTGGGGGTTTTTTCTGGATGTTCCATGCCTGTTTGTGTGCCTCTTTTCTGTGTGTGTCAGGTGTTGAAGGCTAAACGAAACCCTAGGTTGCAGCCGCGGTTCAGGGAGAGTCTGAAAAGCGGAGAGACATTAAAACAGAACCGTAGGAAGCAGGTTAATGGAATTTCATGCTAGACTGAGCTCCGTGCCCGCGCTGCAGTATGGCATGCCTCTTCGAAACGATTTCAGCATGGCAAAGGTGGCCCACACCCAGCTCTGCGGGGTTAACGCAAGTAGGGTGTGAATGTGCGAGGGCCACAGGGATGCTGGGCTGACCGCAGGTGCCAGTGGTGGAGAATTCGGCTCTGGTCCTCATTCCAGGCAGCAAACAGCAGGAAAGGGAGGGGAACCAGCACTCCTCTCACTCCTCCGCCAAACGCGCTAAATGAATGGAGATTAATAGGTGTGCAGCGCCAGCACGGCCGCGATTCCGCCGCTAACCGGACCTGGTCGCCGGCTGCCTGCCAGCCATTAGGCACGTACCCCAGGGGAGGGCGAAAATGTGTGCGGCTGTCTGCTTTGCACACCTTGTGTCTGTGGACCTCCTCTTGCAGTGTTTTAATTCAAAAATAGGCACACCAGTTCCTTTGATTCTGTTCCTGGGGGAATCCATAGTATTATTTTTGTTGCTTTTAAAATTACAACGGTTTCTGCAATGCTCAGCTTTATATTTCACTGTTTAACCATTTTATACAGACCTTTCAGGTTAAGCCCCTTGCTCACAGATTCCACAGGCGCGTCCACGTTATCTGAATCGCGTGCCATCCATAGGCCCCTCTGGGAACTTCAGTGTTTCATCCTAAATCAACAAAATAAAACCGCAGCCTAGTGTTGTGCTCTCTTGGCTGTGGGTCACGTTCTGTGACATCAGGAATGGCTTTTCAGAGCTTTTGAACATGTGTCACTCTGTGTTTAATAAACATTTTTACACATTTTACACGTTTCCCACCGGGTGCTGAGAACACGTACACAGAAGTGCCATGCGGTGATTTAATGTGTGAAGAATCAAAAATAGATGAGTTTGCAATGATCATCTGACATCAGCCTGATATCTACTGCAGAAAGGAAGAGCAACATGATTCAGCATCATTATGGCAACAGCGACCAGAGATACCATTGCCATGATGGGTAACTGGTACCATTCACACGAAACTATCAGCCTACTTTCATGCTGAATGCTGAGACCCAATAGTTACATCTTGTCACAGCAGTGCACCTGTGTGTACTGTTTGTTTTCACTGAAAATTATGTGTAAACAAAGCAATTCTTCATTCTTTCTTCCTTTCTCCACAGAGAGCAAAAATTGGCCCAGGCACAAAGAACAACGACAGCTCCTCCTCCAATGCCATCTCCAAATGTGACAACAATGGCAACCAGGACCGCGTTAAGCTGTCCGACTTCAACTTCCTCATGGTTCTTGGCAAGGGCAGCTTCGGCAAGGTAGTGTTGTCGGCGTTTCTCCTTCCTCGCTCCTTCGCTGACCCTTTCGTCCACTTTTTAGCTTGAAGCAAAGCCTTGTGATGACCCCGTGAGCAGACAAGTATGGATGGGGACAAAAGAGGCAGTGGGGCAAAGGTCGCTGGAAGTGCGCGCCAGTTCCGTGAGCTCAGCCATCACGTTTCCATAGCGACTGGTGTTTTGAATAATAACGATACGTTTATGCAAACGACAGACCTTCATTAGGCTCATTAGCTAAAGTAGTGATTGGAACCATTGCCGTGGCAACAGGTGAAACATCACTTTCTCCTGATCCACAACTGGGCTGCGGGGATTTGGTTCAAGGTGTTTCCAAACGTGGAGAGGTCAGTGTCCACATCGTGACACAACTAGCATCTGTTCGTTACCCTGACGACAAGAGCGGAACACCTGCTCCATGGGCGTTGTGTCAATGACATGGGAGTGACTTCTGTGTCCTTGTGCTGCTTATGCAAGTACATAATTTACTGTACTTTTTTTGGGGGGTCAAGAGATACAGCTGTTGTTTTGTGCCTTAGACAGTGCTCCAAACTGGAAGACTAATCTACCTTAACCTTGGTAAAGAATACAGGATTACAGGGCTGTAGTTGGACATGTTTTTTTTTTTTTGTTAAATAACAATGGTTTAATGATTATTATTTTAATTGCTGCCGCTTTTGCTTGATTCCAGCGACACCATTAAAGTGGTGAAAAGGATGATACTTGATGCAAACAGCCATTAGTTACCGTGTCCCACGTCCCCCCGATGGAGAGGACTGTTTGCGCTCTTTAGTGTTCAGGTATTAGCGAGTGCTCCTTTGAGTCAATAAAACAGCGTGTGTCATCAAAGTCCTTCTACCAGGCAGAATGTAAAAATATGCAAATGAGTTCATGTTAAAATTTATTCAACACTTTGGAAAGCAACTTATAGCCAAAAGCTTGCTTTTGGTTTAAATTTTTGATATGCATTGGCAGTAGTTTACTTATTTCTTTGGCTATATATATATATTTTGTTTTACTTTTAAGTTAAACGTGAAGATAATGGTGTCGTATAGCTGTGTTTTGCCCCAGTTGTGCGCAAGGGGAAGGCATTGAATATTCAGCACTGGGGCAGCCTTTCATTTAGTTGACAAGCAGATGGTTCCTTCTCTGAACTTAAGGTCTGGAGTTTTTTTTTTTTTTTTTTTTCCCCCTGTCAAAAACAAAACTTACTTATTTATTTATTTAGCACCAAGGACCTTGAAGCACCTTAAAACCAAAGTGTGAAAATAATCATTTTAGAAGAGTTAGTTTATATATAGATGTAGGAAAATAAATGCAGTCAAAAAACTTTGTATTCAGTTTTTACTTTTTAAAGATGCCATTATTTATTATTTCACCTACTAGTTGGTTAACTTAGCATTCTATAAATAGGGAACATTTACTAATATATATTTTACAAGTTTTGTTGGGGCCCAATAGCAGGGCCCTTCTGGCAACTTGAACTAGCAGCTTGTCCAATATACACCTTAAGAATTTAACTCTTTAACAAATTTTAATAAATAACGTGAATAAACATCCATATAATATTTCAGGTCAGCTTTTGAATCAAGTTACTGGCTTTGCTGTGAATTTCAGGTCACAGTCAGGAGTTCCATATATATCCAGCACTTTACAGGACGATGACTTTCTGTCATATTAGTTCTGTCATTCTCAGCTTTGACCTTGACTTGAAATGTACTGAAATGTAAATACTCCTAGCAGCAATTTTTGGTTTAAATGGGGTATGAATGTGGAAGTGCACCATGTTTAAATATATCGGTTATTTTCTGTGCCCACCTTTGAGAGTCTCCTTTGCCGTCTCTTCGGGATGGTGCCTACGAGAAGTATTCCACCCTTTTGGCACTTTATTTTTGTACTTCTTGCCACTGATTACCTTAATATTCTTCAGTGTCAAATTAAAAACAATATTGTACAATTTCCAAATAATCCATTTCAGTATATGCGCTGCCCGTATTGTACAGGCCAAGAGGGCAGTAATAACGGTGTGCAGTATATCTGCAGCTTTGACTCATCGAGAACAGTGAAATTTGTAAACATTCGTGCCCATTTTTTAGGAGTAGATATGAGGTGGCAGATGTGTTCACACGTTTCCCCCGAGTGAATAATATGTTTTTGATTTCTTGACTGCCATCTGCCAATCTCCTTATCGGTCCCTCTCTCTTTCCCCTCCATCGTTTTCCTCCGCTCCCCACCCCGCTGTCTCTTTCTTTCTACTTTTCCTGCCTCTAGGCTCAGTCTTAGTATGAACTTAATCAAAATTTACTTCCCAGTCACTCAGTTCCTCCATCCTTCTCAGCGCTTTGACAGTGAAATTTGTTTGCCATCTGCGGACCGCCTGAGTTTTGTTAAACATTTATCTTTATACCAGAATATCATAGGGCATCTTTTTGAATGTGGCCTCCTTTAAACTGTTCAGCATAATTATAAAATATGTCTTTCAGTTACTGCCTGGAAATGATGGATGTATTTTGTGCAGGTGCCATACTTTACGAACAGTCTGATGTCGTTGCTTTTTTGTAATCAGCACAATATGGCTGACAGGCTTCAAACAAGGTTTGAAACAGATATTTATCATTAAACTGATGTGCTGTATACTTTTTAATAGTCTGGGTGACGGATGTTGCTGTTGCTGCTTACAGTGGCTTCATATCTGGCTGTACAGCAGCGTGAAATGATGAATATTGTACTGCTCCGAAGGCCCCAGCTGAGGACCTGCACGCTGTATTAAGTAATTTGATGTGTCGACTTGTAAGTTTAGATAAGAGGGGCAAATACCTGGAATGGTGCTAGATAAGCCTGACAGGAATGTCAGAGACACGCGTAGCCGTGCAGGCCGCTTGTGAGTCACGCCCACCCAGACTTGCCCGGGGCTGTCCACAACCTTTCCGTGGCTCCCCTGTTCCGCCATCCATGAAGATAACCTGTGTTTTTTAACCTTAAGACTTGCCCCCATCCCCAGCCGCACTGGCCGATGTTGGCCTGCCCCCACCTCCCACGCGGCCTCATCCCTTTTAGGTTTTATTATTGGGTACTTTCTTTCTTGACAGGACCTTTTTATCCACAGGTTATAGTGTTACACACTTCTTCCATTTTAGAGTCAGGTATTTACTTAAGCATTTCTGACTTAAGTACAGATTCACTTGGTGTGTGTGTGTGTGTGTGTGTGTGTGTGTGTGTCTGGGCTCAGCACTACCACCCATAATGACACCCTAACTGATGAGTTAATGACCTTCGATAAGGTTACTGTTACGTACTTAGTCAACGGGGTGCAGCATTAATCCTTTAAAACCTCTTGAGATTCCTATTTTTGGGGCTTAGATTTATCTTGTCCCCCTGAATTGACTGTTGGGCCTTAATAAGCTTGTCCCCTAAAATAAGCAGACAAATGGAACAGGTTTCTTGCCCTATGCAAGAAACCCATGAATTATTTCTAGTTTATATAATAGTGGCTCCACGGTAGGATGTGAACACGTCTTCACCAGGTTCTTATTGCCGGCAAGATGAATCTACCTTTAACAGTCATCTCATTGCACTCTCCTCTTCTATCAAACACTCTCTTCTGCATGCAAGTTCCTTTTCTTCTCCTCCCCAGGTCATGCTAGCAGAGAGAAAGGGCACCGATGAACTTTACGCCATCAAGATCCTGAAGAAGGACGTGGTCATTCAGGATGACGACGTGGAGTGCACCATGGTGGAGAAAAGAGTCCTAGCTCTTTCGGGCAAACCACCTTTCCTGACTCAGTTACACTCCTGTTTCCAGACCATGGTACGGATGTACTTATCACGGTCCCTTGCGCCACATCCATTCTTCACTCAAGTGCCTGCCTTCTTCCAGACATCACACACAACACACTAAGTTACACTCTCTCCTTCTTTGCTCCTTTACTGTCATGTTTGTAAACTGTGATGTAGCCCACATGCACGACACTACTCTGCCCACCTTCTTCCTCGCTCAGTTAGACTTCTGCTTCCAACCAAGGATCCCCAGCACCGCAATGGTGTAATAAGTCTGACCGAGGTGGACCAACTTGTCTACATGCAGATTTTTCATTTCAGATATAAAATGTCGGAATTGTGCAATTTTCCAGTTATGCCAGTGTTTCCTATTGGTTTTACTTTGCGGTTGTAGTTGGTATGCCGCACGATCTCACGACTTTATGGGGTGCCTGCAATTGCTGCGCCTTCGTGAGAGGAGGCTGTGCCGATGAGGCAGGGCTTTATGTGAGCTTTGACGGCTCGGCTACAGCACTTTTATTTTTCTTTTTGTGCACCAACCAAGCCTTCAAATTATTCCATGTACACATACCAAGTTGTCTCGAAGGAAGAGAGAAATTGACGGATGGAGCGAACGGTGAACGGAAGGAGATGCTCGAGATTCTCTTTCATGATTTATGAAAAGATACAACGGTCCTTTCAACAGACTATTCTGTCGAATTGAAAGGACCCTCCGGTGAAGTCAGTCTTCATTTAACATATCAATCAGCGCATAACTTAATTGAGACATTAAAATGTGACCGAAATGTGAGACTTTACAGGAAAACAAATATGATTAAGTTCACGCGTTAAGAAAAAATCTTGAGTGAAGATTCTGAGCTGACATTTCTATATTCGCTCAAGAGTTTAGGATGACAAAAAGTAACAACAGCGTAAAAAACGTTAAATGCATGTGTCGGGACACCCGGTAAGTGAGAGTTCCTGTTATCACTGGCTTGTCTGGCCCTTCACTCGCCACCGTTATGGTTGTGCCCGAGGCGCCGACTCCTGGGATTGCTCCCCAGTGTTATCGGAGGCGGTGAGAAGGCGACCCGAGACACTGATGAGACCACCACTCCGGCAGGCCGGAGCGCACTTTTCTCCTCCAGGCATCTGACTCCCCGCGAGAGTAATCCCTCACACACTTTAATTCCCCTGACCAACATTTTCCGAACCGGAGGAATTCAAATTAGACGGAGGACGAGGAGGGGGGACATATCAGTAAGGCTTGGGGAAAAAAAGCAATTACGAAATTCACAGCAATATACATCATGCTCAGCTATCGGTTGTGCAGTATTTATGAGTTTCTCCTTAAGTTGTTACAAGTTTGCGCTATCGTGTCACAAATAAGAGTGCCATCCTGTCCTGCCGTGGGTAGGGGTCTAGGAATAAGAAGGTGTGTGGCGGGGCGGGGGCTTAATAGGTTTGCTTTGACCAGCTGATATTATGTACACGTTTCATTAATGGTTGAGCACGGTGGCTAATTTGCATTAGGAATTGCCTATAAAGACCACAAAATTACCCACTTAATCACCAGAGGGGGAAAAAAATGACCCCGTGCAAATAACAGCATAGAATGGCAGAAACTGGGATAATTAGCCTATCTGTTTCCCCCGACCTGCGCCTGGCCGGCCCGACGGAGCAGGACAGCGTGACCGTCACATTGTCCCCTTGCACCTGTCCGACCCTGGCCTGTGTGTCAGCCCGTGTCCCGCGACGCATCGTGTCCGCACACAGCCAGGCAGCAGAGAAATGCTCCGTCGACGCTGATCGTTCTGTAACGTAGTTGTGTCCCATCATCTAGCCCTCTGCACGCTACCATTCTGCCATGGCCAGCTACCAAGCATTAACCTGGCCCTGATCTGGCATGAGCTTCACAACCGAGCCACTGGGTTTAGCTGTGTACAGTTTGTGATGTCTGTGAGAGAACTTACTTTCTTGATGGTCTTCAACAGCGTGTGGGCTACACTTGTAGTGATGAGACATCCAATAAATTTCTGTCTGCGCTTGCTGTGTGAAAGACGACCTTAGGCAACCTCTGACCACGCCGTGTCTGCCCTGTTGCCCCACGCAGGACCGCCTCTATTTTGTGATGGAGTACATCAACGGAGGAGACCTTATGTATCAGATCCAGCAGGTTGGGAAGTTCAAGGAGCCCCATGCAGTGTGAGTATGATGCCGCCTTTTACTGAACATCCCTCATGCGCAGGTTTTATCTTGAAGGCCTGTGGAAAGCACAGCACCATGGTGCCCTGGGCCCCATCCACATGCTTGCTTCTGATGGCAGGGGAAAAAAATGATGTCATCAAAGGTGGTGTAGTCTTGTTTTATATACCTTAACAGAATCTGTTACAGGATGATTCTTTCACATCGTCCATCAACGTTGTCCAACAGCAGAGCCACTCTGCAGTCAGTCACTGATGCTTTTTGTGTTATTCGTGCTCTACTGTAACCTTTCCATCTTTAATACCTCTGCAAATATTTCATTATAATGTAAAATTTTACAGTACAGTGCAGCAAAACAATGGCTTTCTCTGATTGCCAAGAAGCTGCAAACATATAAGATCCGACTAACTGCTCCTCAAGGAAAAATACCAATGTGCCTGCAACCTGTTATCTGCTACAGGCAATTTTACATCTGCCAGCGTTGCTCGGTTTATTGCGATGCTATTCTTTTCGCATTGCATGGCGAGCTACCTCATCGCCTGCCAGACGTTTGGTCTGTGCACACAGATCACCACATTTGTGCCCTATTGCTGTGTGCATTGTAGTGATAATTGCAGGATAGGATCTGAAATGGCCAAGTCATGGGGGGCCACGCATGTGACAATTGCTTCTGTTTTCTTTGGCTTCTGATCTTGACATTTTCTAACAGTATGTGATGATAGGTGCTATGTTTTGATTCTGGAGCACTGAAAAAATAGAGGAAAAACCCGCCATAGAGAGCCAGATTGTATCAATTACACAGCACACTTAGCCAAGATCCTGGCTCTTTTTGCCTAGTTGACTAGGGAGAATTTGCTGTTAGATATTTCCGGAAACACAACCAAAAAAAAAGTATCACAACCAAAAAAAGTGCCAATATAATGCACTTTAAAATGTTTAAGACAGTGTGATTATATGATATTTAAGAACAAAAGTCTTTTATTATATTATTATGTTTTTAAAAAAACTCATTTATGGTCTAAAAGATTCATTCATCCATCCGTTATCAGTAACTGTTTGTCGCGGTGGTCCGGAGCACATCCTGGAATCACCAGGCATAAGGTTAGAAGACTATATCCTGAATGGGATGCCAGTCCATTGCAGGGCATGAACTAAAAGAGGTTTTTGCAAAAATAATTTAGCTTTGAGTACCTATAGAAACATTTTCACTCGAGCTCTTTATTCGTGAGCATTTTTAAGACTGTGGAATATAGAGAGCGCTTTCCCTAGCACAGGGTAGAACGGAACAAGATCAACTGTTACAGAACCCCACCAACAATTGTACCAAACACTCCCGCTGTAAATCTGTCACACAGTATTCACAACCCTAAACACATGAATATTGCAAATAAAAACAACTCCAAAATGTCCACAAAACAAGAACTTTGTGAGCGGCAGAGCCTGAGGGGAAGGCTTCTCAGTTTCCACGTTTCAGCTGAAACACATGTATTTGGACTGTGCAAGGAAACCTGGGTGCTGACAGAAATACAGGGACAAGATACCAAGTCCACACAGAATTAGCAGGGAGCTCCACACGGGGGGGGGGGGGGGGTTCATACATTAGGGGCCGACTTTTTATATTTCCTGTTTATACATTCCAAGTATCTGACCAAATAGATGGCAGGATGACTCCAGGAAAAAGACAAAGAGCTGAAAATGGTCTGTGTGCCTTTCAGTCATTTAATTTTCTTCTTATGGAAAAATAGTCCTAGTCTATGTTGTTTTAGTATAAGTGCCACTTTTTTGCTCTTTATTGGCCTTGTAAATTGGTGACCACCTCTACTCTGAGATTCCTGTGTACAAATGAAATGGCTGCGCAGTGAGAAACACTCATATTCAACCAGCAGCCTGTCAGAGCAACTCTTGTTTTTTAGTTCAAAGGGGCCAGCAGGGAGAAGACCCCCTGCTTCTAAGAATCTTTAGGGACATTTCAGCAGCCAAGACCGAGAGGCTGTGATGTTTATTTGTTTTTGTTCTGTAACGAAGAATTTCCCTTTACTATTAGACATTACTTAACCCGATTTGTCATAAGAGAGGCCTCTCACCCCCCCCCCCCCCCCCCCCCCCCCCCCCCNTGATCTCATCAGCACTGCTCACAATTATGCAGAAAGTGAACTAGCTAGTGGTGCAACCCCCCCCCCCCCCCCCCCCCCCCCCCCCCCCCCGTTCTGTGCACTGTGGACCTGAGGATCTTCATTCCGTGCTCCTTTGTATACCTGCTGGATAATGGTGTTCAACAGTACACAATTCATGATTCTTCATATTCGTATGTATTCATGAGCAAATGTTACAGAGGCCAAGTTGGGCATAAACACCCCTAAATGAACTAACCTGAGATGGAACGTCTTGTTTGCTGTCATTCTAGGACTCGGGTGCAAGGTAATACCTTGACTAGCGCTCTAGATGCGTTCTTGAGAAATGGGCAGTCAAAGAAACGATGCTGTAAGTTAACATAGTGATGTGGTACAAATAAAGCTTGAACACTGTGCATGCGCAACTTAATACAAAATAATAAAAAAATTAGTCCTTTAATGAATAGCACATAAACACAAAAAAACAGTCTGTTGTAGGAATAACAAATACAGACTGTCCTCAATGTACACCCGGGTTAGGGATCAAAGGCCACGTCATAAGTGACATCAGTTGTAAGTCAGACTGAGTGATTCTGTGGGACATTTGTTGATGTTTGTCACCTATTTTTTGAAAGTGGAGGGAAAAAAACCACAATGGAGAGTGCCAACACTGCCTGTGAGAACAACTAACACGAGAAGATGGTTGCGGGCTGCGCCTAGGAGCTGCCATCGCAGCGCAGCACGGTCTCATGTTCGCCGTACGAAATCGCTATGCTACGATGTCTCACACATGCATTCTGTGCAGATGCACATGTGCCGTGTTTTAATTCACTTTCGTGACATTTTTGTTGCCTTTCTGTTATACGGTATAAACTATAAGCACTCGATTGAGCTGTAGTATTTATTTTCGTACGCCAGTCAGCAGATGCTCCCGTTGTGCTACGATGGTGTACAGTACTGTGCAAAAGTCTTAGGCACCTGTGGGGAAAAAAAATGCTATAAAGCAAGGATGGTTCCAAAAATAATGCCATGAATACTTATTAATCAATAAACCTTCTAAAAAGTGCAGTAGACAAAAAAACCTCCATCAGATCAATATTTGGTGGGACCACCCTTTGCCTTTAAAACACCATCACTTCTCTTATGCAGACTTGCATGCAGTTTAAGGTGGAGGTTGGTAGGTTCTTCTAAACATTTTGAGCAACTGGCCACAGTTCTTCTGCAGACTTTGGCTGTCTCTGCATGTCCTCCCAGACTGACTTGATCGTGTTGAGATCAGGGCTCTGTGGGGACCATACCATCTGTTGCAGGATTCCTTCTTTTTGCTCGAGATAGTTGTGTATGACTGAGATTGGGTGTTTGAAGTCATTCTCAGGCTGCACAATGAATTTGGGACCAATGAGAAACCTCCCTGATGGTAGATAAGAATCTACCTGTACTTCTCAACAGACACTGAAGTTGCATGGCTAAGACTTTTGCACAGTACTGTACATGTACTATATGCTGTACATTGCTGGATGTTCATGTACATTTTAGTTAGTTGTAAGATGCTCTTTCACTTAGCAAAATTACTAGAAATCATTGAAACTGATTTTTTAAAATCGTTTTTGTCCATTTCACTTTTCTGTTGCTGTTATTATTATCAGAAGTGCAGGTCAAGTGCGTCGAAAGTCGAGAGCAGTCTGTATATAAAATTCCAAAAAACCTATTTTTGTTATTTTTAAATTGATGACATGATAAATTACTCAAAGGGCTAAAATTTTAAACCTCCATGGAGGTCTCACTGCATTCGAGTGAAGACGGTGGAGCAGCAAGAGAATGCGATGCTCGCTGTCAGTCCCATCAGCAGGTTTTTGCCCACACGGTGATGGCGGTAACCTTTCCGTCTGAGAGTGCTGTCCTCTTGCCTTTCCCCCACTATTAGGGCCACTCCTCTCACTACCGTGGGTCCTACCCTTCCTCTCAGCGCAAATGTACCGCAAGGCACTACAAGAATTTATTGTCTTGACGTTCCTTGAGACATCTCCCCCTCCCCCCTTTAGGGAGGACAGGGTGTGTGAGTAAAGAAAGCTCATTATTTATACTGCAAAGGGCAGAGATTATGGCTGACTTTTCCCTCCCCACCTAGTTCCGGGTGCACGGTGTTAGTCTTTGGTGTGAAGTCTAGCGTCTGGCTCTCGCTGTGTAGGGATAATGTGTGTGTATTTTTGTTTGCGTGTGTCAACACGCATGTTTTCCGCAGGACAGGGAGAGACATCGCTGGCTACCGTTGTGTCTGTGTGCACAAATATACACGTGAAGCATTGCACTGCAATGTACTATAAGTGCATCTGGCGGTGGATGAGTATGGTGTGTCAGACCTCTTCACAGGAGGGTCCTCTTTTCCCCTCTCTCTTTCATATCCTTCTCTTTATTTACTCCGTTCAGAAGTATTGCGAGATAAAAGCAAATAACAGGGCTGCAGCAGAGCAGAGGTGTTATATTGCTCTGTGCCCTGAAGGGGAAAGTCATTACTGGCTTCTTGTTGTTATTTTTCCCCTGACATTCTTCCTTCCCATTCTCTTGAAGGCTGGCATTCTGACACACGCTGAAACCTCACCGACGCCTACAGTCCGTGAAAGTGGAAGGAACACACACAAAGTGATGAATAAAAGACCACCCGGCTCTATTATTCAATGGTTTTCTTTTTCTGTCTTTCACTCCTGGTGCATCGCCTTTGAAGGTTTACTCCAAGACCACGCCTGAGGTGTTCGGTGCCTTCTGTCGTAAGGGGTATCTAGGCATGGTTGACCCAAATCCCCGCCCCGATCGGCCTTTGTGCTCCACTCTGCAGCTTGGCAGCCTGCTTTCACACACAAAAACACAGTCTGTGTTTAGAAAACCCCACCGAGTACTTCCGTATTATGAGAGAATTCAACCCCCCCGACGTAGATGAAGAGGTGCAGCGGAGTATGCTGACAAGGTATCCCCTCTGGCATTCGGCAGCCGCCCCCCTCTTACCTCACACAGGCCAGGGTCTTTGTCCCCAGTGACTCACACCCCCGTCCTCCTCGGCCCCATCAAGCAGGCTTGATGTTGCGTTGCAGGCTATCTGACCAGAACACACATTCGCCACTCCATCAGCATGAGAACAGCGGCAACGTGTCGGCGAAGGTCCCACCCCAAAGCCTTGTTTCCAGCACAGCTCTTCTGTAGTGATCGGACGTGAGCCAGATGCAGAATGAAGAAGGCGATTCGCACAGGAACACCTGGCTCGATTTTCATCGCTTCAGAACAGCTTCCTGCTTCTAGCCGTTTAGTTTGTTCTTGTTAATCCCGGAGTTAAAAAGATTGGCTGAAGCTTTGTTTGTGTGTTTGCAGGTTCTATGCTGCTGAGATCGCCATCGGCCTCTTCTTCCTTCACTCAAAGGGCATCGTCTACCGGTGAGTGGCTGCAGAGCCGCACAACTGCATCCCCATCGAAGTGACACAGGGGCGCTGTGGGGAAGTGTCACTGTCAGTGGCGTCCCGTTCCCCCAGAATGGGTGCAGACCCACCAGCAGCTGCTTCTGGAGTCAGCTGTCTGTTTTGCTGTGTATCCCATATTGCCCCAAACCTCCTCAAACACACCTCCACCTCAGACGCGGGCCTCCTCAGGTAAAAGATCATCCGCTGATTTCGTTCAAAATCCCTTTTAGCGTTTCACAGTCCAGATGACTGCGCATTTCTTAAGAAGGACAGTAGCCTTCGGTGTTATTCCTCTGTTTCCTTACAGTTACGAAGTGAACCCATTTCCTCATCAGCCCACTGAGGCTTCCTCACATAGGCCTGCGAAGTGGGCTGTCCTGTTGTGGACGGCGCAGGGGGTGTTGAGGCATGCTGCGCTTCCACCTGGAATCATTTAACTACAACTCCTACAAGAGAAACAGACAACGGTCATAAATAGTTTAACACCCCCCCCCCCCACGTTTTGCCGGTCCGTTCTGCTACAGTTAGCACTTCTGTCGACACGGCGACGCGGTCCACCACTACATACAATTACCCTCAGCCTCTGACTTAATAAGAATTTGCCACATGGCACGCCTGTCATCTTTCCCCCCCTTTTTTCTCTCTTTTTTTTGCCTGTATGCCGATAAGTTCAAAGCAGAACCATTAAAGCGTCCCTGATAATTCCCTGCTTTTCATCTGCTACAGGGACCTCAAGCTGGATAATGTGATGCTCGACTCAGAGGGCCACATTAAAATAGCTGACTTTGGCATGTGCAAGGAGAACATGTGGGATGGCATGACCACAAAGACCTTCTGCGGCACACCTGATTACATCGCTCCTGAGGTGAGGACCCTTGACACACCCTGTGTGTGTATGCATTTGTGTGTAAGTTTGCGTTTTGTCCTTCTTTAAGTATTTTACTTTAAATACAGCACCTCTGTACATGACATTATAGCTGCACGCTCAAGTAGCACAGATGCTGCTCCAAAGTGACGGTTAGCATTTTAAGGAATTGTTGTGGTGTAAAGAATGGACAGTCGCAGGTGTGACTGGACCTGCTAGCCAGCGTCCATTATTTTTATTAATGTCCTGATTTGATGGCCCTTCTTCCAGTCAGGCTCCAAGGAATGATGAGGCAGACTGCCCCCCGGGCACCCCACGTGGGTTAATGGCCCAGTGCCGAATCTGAACTGGTTGCCAGGACACGATGGCTCATGTTCACACTAACTCTGTCTGCACTTCAGCGTGCGGAGCTCAGCACGGAAGCTGCTGGTCTGAAATGTCCATTATCACCAAGCTGGCACAGGCCTACAGAAACTGGTGTGGCTCGCTTTATATAGACGCTGAAGACGTTTTACTCGTATATGAGCGAAACAAGTGTCATAACTGTGTGGGAATTTCCGTGCTGTAGGATAGTTTGGGGCCACCATCCATACACCATAGGTGTGTAGGTGGCCATAAAGCTGTTGACGCACAGTAGAAAATAGATCTGACTTCTCAGGCTTGTGGTGGAACCCTGAATGGCTCTGCGTCTCTTCAGACCACATAACTGTGAGAATGTGCCCGTGCTTTAGAGTTTTAAGTGTTAAACAAAACACACATCTGTTTCGTTTGGAATTTCCAAATTAAATTTGGTCAAAAAAAATTTCGAAATTACAGAGCGACTATTTCCAAATTTGGGAAACGCTTTCCGGGGAGCCGATGCACCCGGACCTGAAAGAGATGCGCGATAGGACAGGAAGCCGCTGTGGTCTATCATTTAGGATGAGGGGGAATGGCGGGTGGGAGAGGGGGAGGTTCGCCGGTGGGGGGTGGGGGTGGATGCTGCTGCAGCAGCGGCTCTGTAATTAAGTTGATTAAATATCACACGTTTTTTGACAGAACAACAGATGGTGTTGCCTCAGGTCTTGCTGCTCTAGAACTGGGAACAGAGACAGTATCGTAGACGCACACACACACACACACACACACACACACACACACACACACGCACGCAAGTAGATATGCGACAGACGAACGTGTGAGAATTTGTCGATGTGCTTTGAAAGCATCTGAAGAGACGTGTGTCGTAGGTGACCCACTTTAACGAATCGGAGGCCTTAGATATCGGGGGCGTACGTGCGTGCCCACCAAACAGCCGCGGCGGTCATTGCAGCCGCTTCCGATAATTGGTATTAGAACCGCTAGGAAGGCTTGTGTACTGATTCCCCCGGGTCAGGAATAAAGAATCCACAATAATGAAGTACATTCATTACAATCAATTTTTCTTGGGTTTTCGGCGCAGTTTAGCATGCGACACACACCGCTTCTGGTTCCACTTGGCTACACACTTGAAGGGTCAGAGTAGCTTCGGCAAAGTGCCGCAGTAGCACCACAACACAGGACTGAAACGGACCGAAGCTGGAAATCCAGCAACGCTGGTGTTGGGTGTGTAGACATGTTGTTTTAGTGTCTTTTGATCAAACACGCACACAGAAAACAGATCACCTCACACAGTGAGCAGACACACTTTATGGATATACTGCACCTTAATATAACTTACATGGAATCACAGACCAGTTTTGTATCCAGACCTCCCATAAAAACAGCTTTTATTTATTTTTAATTTGCTGTTTCATTGTCTCCAACGTACAAAAGGATCTGTTGTCCACGGGTTTATAACGTAACAGTAAAACTTACCGAGGAGCTGTTTGTTTCATGATTTAGCATTTGTCCGATAGCGGGATGCAAGGTTGTCAAAACTGGGAGCGGGTGGTGGGCTAGAGAGGGAAGGTGGCAGAAGACCCCCGGTTTAAAGAATTAATATGGAAAGGGAAGGGGAACTAAGTCACCATACACATTGGCATTTTTTCCCTATCCATATACTGGCACAAGTTAAAAAGAAGATGGCCTTCTAAACAACTGGCTGCATACATGAGGATTTGTCTTTCCTGGTTTTCTTCTTTATGGATATACTACACCTCAATATAACTTACATGGAATCACTTACAACCCAGTCAAAGGTTGGACCCCAGTTCCACCCCCATCTTTTTCATGCACTTCAGATTTAACCAGTTAAGTTAGACTAATCGGTCTTAACATTCGTATGCCTCTGAATTTATTTGTCTGTTAATTTATACGTTCATAATGATAAAGTGCGAGTTTTTTTTTTTAACTTTTCCAAGCATGTTCTTAACAATAAACCTCCAAGAAAGTGAAATCTTTCATTTCGCAGCATCAAAAAATAGTTCCGATTACCGCCTGTAAATGATTATTTTTGCTTCTTCGTGTGTAAATGTCATCATTTGTAGTTGCGTTTAAATTGGCGGTTTCAAATGGTCAAACGGGAAACATCGGTAGGTTTTTGTTAAAACATACAAACTCAATACATCGTGGACTCAATTATAACACAGTACAAAATTTTTGACCCCATTGCCCGCATTATATTGGGTTTTTATTTTATTAAGGCCCGGGGTGCAAATAACAATAGCGTGTTGTTAAAATTTAGTTAAGGGCTGATGGTAGCCTCAGCGTTTCAGATTCAAACAAGATCCCCCCCTTTTTTCCCCACCACTGTCTTGGCAGGAGATGTTTGCTTTGTACTGCCAATGCTCAGTTCCCTCTTGACCTGTGTTCTGCCAACTCTCCTTCCCAGATCATCGCCTACCAGCCGTACGGCAAGTCTGTGGACTGGTGGGCTTTTGGGGTCCTGCTGTACGAGATGCTGGCTGGACAGGTAAGCCTGGCTGTCATCCTTCAGGACACACGAACGCATCCAAATGTGAAGTTTTGTACAGTGAGCCTTGTTGCAGCTCTCTGCTGAAGAAATGCTGCTATCATTCATCCCACTGGAGGTCAGCTCATCTTCTATAGGCGCTGTGGCCCCACGCAGTTTTGGTGGACAGCGTTCCATGACTTGGTTTAATTAATGCAAAACCTGTCCAGAAGGTCACAGAGTTGCAAAACCCTTCCGAGTCGGTGCTGTAATCGTCGAGCGAAACACTTCACCCGAAATTTCTCGGTAAATATCCTCATTCTATACGCTAACAAAGTGACGTGTAAATTATCCTGTTCCCTCCACCCCCTCCCCGCCCCACAGCCACCTTTTGACGGTGAAGATGAGGACGAGCTCTTCCAGTCCATCATGGAACAACACGTTTCATACCCCAAGGCCATGTCCAAGGAGGCCGTGGCCATCTGCAAAGGGGTACGTTTTTCAAACCCACTTGCCGCAGCAGTGGCTGGTTTATTCACGCAAGCATCTCTCTCACAGCCAGGTGGTAAAACCCCAGCAGCCCTGTTTCCATCCTGGCATCTACCTTTCACTTGAATACACACCAGAAAATACACTTTTAAGTTGATCGGCATGTTAATGTCTTTGTCCATATTAATAAAAAGGTGGATAACTGTATGTTAAATTTCTAATACTATAATTATAATATGTGAGGATGCTTTCCAAAGAAGGATTCTTGTGCTTAATAGTTAACACCTTTAACCTGGGTTCCCCAAAATTTACCTAATTTGTTAATATTGTTTAGGATAGGATTTAAGTTATTTCTCTTTTCAAAAGGGGGAATGTCTATGAATACATACTGAGAATATGCAAGTTTTGGCTGCAGCCACAAATCCAGTCCAGTTTTGTATCCAGACCTCCCATGAAAACAGCTTTTATTTATTTTTAACTTGCTGTTTCATTGTCTCCAACGTACAAAATGATCTGTTGTCCACGGGAGCTGTTTGTTTCATGATTTAGCATTTGTCCGATAGCGGGATGCAAGGTGGTCAAAACTGGGAACGGGTGGTGGGCTAGAGAGGCAAGGTGGAAAAAACTGCTTACATTGTTGAAAGGTAATTGAAGGGCAATTGCCCACAAACACAAGGAGACTGGTGAGCAATATCAGGGTTGTGCCTTCGCCTCTTCAGCTGAGAGTTCTTGAAAAAGGTGCGGGCTCAGGGTCATAATTATAACATTTTGTGTGGTTGTACAAGTAATCACTTTTAAGAGCCGCGAAAGGCGCCGCTTGGGAGAAACATCTTCAGTCGTGCTTAAGATGTCCATTGTCTTCCATGCAGCTTCTTTAGTGAAGTTACTGCATTCTACACAGGTTAGTCTTTGCCCTGCTGTTTTTGTTTTGAGCTGCACAGCAAAAAAGAGCAAGTCAAGCAAGGGTACAGTAGAACATTAATGAACTTTTATTGAAAATCTACCTGTTGGAAAGACGTAAATAGGTTTTTCCGATTTATCCTCACGAGTGTACCGTACACCTCGATGAAGATTTGTAAGGGGATACTTGAAATGTTGAAAAGACAGTAAGAAAGAGGGCAAAGTAGGGCCTCTCGACGTACAAGTAAACGTAAAGCGATCAGCTCAATAGCCGTGGAGCAAGTAAAAATGGAAGGAAAAGCGCAGCGATTTCAACAGTAGCTCCATTAGCACTTCAGATGTTCTCTTAGTGAAACAGCACTGCAAGAGATCACTGATACAGTGAGCTGCGTAAACTGAGGTTTAAAAATTGCACGTGTGCAACATGATAAATAAATTAGTTGTACCTTTAAGAACAGCGATTTAACCCAGAAGACAAAATATTTTAGGGATAAAAAAACATAAAATTAGGGAAAAAGTAACATTTCTTAAACTTGGTAGATTATAATAAAGAATTACTCAAAGGCCTGAGGTAAATGAGGACTATTACAAAACAGAACTACAGGAGGTATATACTTTCAACATTGATATAACTGTGATAGGCTAACTAGATCTTGCCCGCCTGTCATGCGGGCCAGTTTGTCGGTTTGAAGCTGTGTCTTGTTTAGCGCTTCTGTTGTGGATTTTTCCATAAGCTCCGTGTTTTGCTACCATCTGTACAAAGGAAGTATTGTTCTTCCATCAAATAAAAAAAAAAAAATCTCAGTCACCTATGGAATGTGTAATGGGACAGAGAAAAGAGAGTGATAGCAGGGGCTCCAGAGGGACTTGGATTCTAACAGATTTATGCTAATTCCAGTATTAAATAATAAATCGACTGTATTGCTGCCTGAATTTTAATACAAATTTTTGTCTTACTACCTCGATGAGAATGCACCATTTTAATTATATGAATTCTGACAGACAAAGGATCTTTCTTAGCGTGTTGTGGTCATTTTCGCAAACCCACCCCCCCCCCCCCCCC
>UFQX01000523.1:987898-1086907 GCA_900497675.1 Arapaima gigas | reverse complement strand
TCATTTTCGCAAACCCCCCCCCCCCCCCCCATTCTTCCTCTTCTCATTGATAAGGAATGGAATGGCTGTTTAGAAGCTCTGTAGGAGCACAAGTCGATACAGAGCTCAGGGAGCTGTGAAACTGTCAGTTCCCCGCTGCTTGTGCGTGCCAAGCCGAAAATAGTTTTAGAATACCTAATTAAAACTAGAAGGGTAAACGCCTATGGAAAAGTGTGCATTTCTGGACTGAGGTGATTCTGAGCACAAAACCTGTGGCAAATTATTATTTTTCTTTGATCCGCTCCAATATTAAAGTGATCCGGTGTTCAGGGGTTAGAAGTTCTCGTATGAATAGTTTTAGTGCCATTTTCACGGTCCGGTAATGTAAACAACTGATTTCCACCGCAAAATGAATAAAGAGTGACGGTAGCCCACCCACTGGAGGGGCCCATGCAGATAATGAGCTTCCACAGAGGCCCGAGTCCCACCCCTGCTTCCTCCGGCCGCCGGACATCCCCGGTGTCCTCTGGGCTCGGTCCAGTCAGACTGTTCTGCCAGTGCTGCCTACTCAACAAAGTGCCCGGCAGAGGGGTGAAACAAACAAGGGGTTTTGGGATTACCCCTAGAACGAGGGTGTGCAGTGGCGTGGGACACATGAGGCCAACAGGAGTATGGTTGCAAGTAACCAAAGCAGATGCCAAAGCGGCAGATGATTCATATGCTTCACAACTGCCCACCGGTGTCCCTCAGCCACTGGCAACCAGGTCCGGATTCCAGATAAGCCTTCATTTCCCAACTGAATCATTTAAAGATATTAGCAGGCGACAGCTGTAGAGGCTGCCGAAGCAAAGTACGTGTGGCCGGGTTGGTGGGTGGGGGGGGGAATAGATGTCGACGGCCCAATAAATATTTCTCATTGAAGGCCAAACAAAGGACTAAGCAGTTTTATTGAAGGAAATCCATCCTTGTTACCCTCTAATATTGTAATGTCTTTCTTTTATAGAGGTGATGTTTACGCGTGGCTGGATGCAAGGGCATCCTTGGTGTCTTCGAGAACAGTGGCATGTCTCAGAAACAGTGCGTGTGATTTAAGATATGCAGTCCGTCAAGGAAAAAACACCACTTGTGAGGTTTTGAATACAAACAAGTATTTTAATGAGCGGCGAAGGGAGGCCACTGGGAGCTGGAGTGGATGGACCTGTTGTTTGATGATCCTGGTTTGTGGGTTTTAATCGCAGGCTGCGCAGCTCCTGGGGAAAAGTCCCCCCCTGCATGACAGCAGGGAGGGTGGAGAAGAGCAGCAATTTTTTTTTTTTTTTTTTTTTTTTTGTGCCGGATTTCCAGGTGTAACCAAAAAGAAAATAGCCAGTTGACCTTTGACTGCGCCCCGGTGAAAGTGGCCGGGCGGCTCGGCACTGCCACTGCCTCACCTTCGGCCACTGAGGCAGAAGACCCCCGGTTTAAAGAATTAAAGTAAATATGGAAAGGAAAGGGGAACTAAGTTACCATACACATTGGCATTTTTTCCCTATCCATATAACTGGCACAAGTTAAAAAGAAGATGGCCTTCTAAACAACTGGCTGCATACGTGAGGATTTGTCTTCCTCAGTTTTGTTCAAATTGTTTTCTAGCCAGTTTTGCTAATTTTACGTTTTTCGTGAAGAACTCACCCCTTCTTAAAACGCATCGAATGTAGCTGAATAAAACTGTCGCGCAAATGTTTTCTTGCCGGCACAATGTCGGTCCTTTGCTGTTCTTGTTTCTAGCACGCAATAGGTGGGACAAAACCGCGTGTTTTAACGCTGGTCTTCAATACCGGACGTAAACAAAGAGATGGAAAGGCCCCAAACCACAGGAAAGATTCCTTACAGCGGCGTTAGTTTTGTATAATGCTGGAATTAAAGCTGAATCAAAATCACACACAGGTGTAGTGTTACTTTTTGGATTTGAAATGCCCTTAACTGGTGAAATAGGAAACACAGGAGGAAAAAAACTTTTAGTACAAGACCATTTTCAGCCATGAGAAGCTTGAGAGTTATGAAGTAAATAAGATATATGGGTTTCTATATTATATTGCTGTGTCTAGAAAGTGAGAGAAAGCTTAAGAGCCTTGAATTTCACATTTTTATACAAGAAACTGTCTTGAGGTGTCAGCAGATCAGTGTTACGGAGAGCTGAGAAGAACCTGTCCTTTATGGACGTGGGATACTGAGATATTAGGAAAAATGTGCGCAGTTTTGATTGAGTGAATCTGTTTCATAGCAGTTTTGGAACAAATGTTGTTTGTTTCCTACTCAGTCACTCCTGCCCAGGCTTCTTGAACCAGCAGTGAAGCCATTGGTGATCCATTCTTCCTGCCTTTCTCTTCATTGCATCCTGGCTTCCTGGTCAGTGCTGTCACACTCCCCATTAATGGGGGGCTGTGTCATGGTGGTTGGAGCATCTCCAGCAGCTGTTCATGGCAAATGGGCCCTTCCTTGGCCAAGTGGGCAAAGAGCCACACAAATGAGGACTGACTTGGCTTCTTATTCCCTTGTGCATCATATGCTCCTAGCGTCTTCCCTTATCTCCTGGCATGAAAGGTATGAGATGTCAGAGGTAACCAGGCTGTAATATATGCTTCTCATCTGGACCTCTGTGAAAAATGCAGGCAGTCTGATGATACAGCTGTAATGACATATGGTGGGTGTCGTTTATTTATTTATTTGTTTATTCTTCTCCTTCTCACATTGATGTTGATGGCAGGTGATTCTGACCTCAAATGCTGCCCCAGACTCGTCCGAAACCAAGCCGTGCCGCTCGTGTCGTCGCTCGTGTTGTCGCTCCTTTGACCCATGGGAGCCACAGAGGTCAGAAAAGGGTTAAAATCGTAAAGGCTTGAGAAGCAGTCTGTTTTTCTAGTAAACTTACAAACAAAAGGCGCTTTCAACTTTTTGTTGATGTCCTTAGTTCGCGTGCCTCACGGTGCCAATGGGAGTGCTGCAGATCGATAAGCTTTCCCCTCATACTACACTACAATGTGACTGGATCTAATCGCTTGAATAAAATCTAACAACAAAAAAAAAACAAAAAAAAAAAACAAAAACTGTTCCTTTGAGGTAAACCTGTTATCCACCACTGCAAAAGAAGTTATGAAGCCCAGTCCTTTTATTAAATTCTTCTTTTCATTATTTTACACTTGCGTGGGAAATTGAATGGCTTGTGTTGTGTTGACCATGCGACTGAGCTGCACCAGTAAGCAGGAATTTGAAAAATTTAACAGACGAAAGGCTTCCGTGATGGAAACTGACGGCAGGTCCGAGATGACCCAGGCTGACCTTTGCCCCCTCTCTCTCCTAGCTGATGACCAAGCATCCTGGCAAGCGGCTCGGCTGTGGCCCAGAGGGCGAGCGGGACATCAAGGAGCACGCCTTCTTCCGTTACATGGACTGGGAGAAGCTGCAGAATAAGGCAGTCCAACCACCATTCAAACCCAAAGCAGTAAGTGCTCCCAAAAGCCCCTCCCTTTACTTTAGGACCATCATTTTTGTGTGCTGCAGCCATGGTGTGGACACAGGTGAGTACCGTGATGCTGTGGAACCGCAACGCTTCGCTGAGCTCACTTAGCAACCAGGATGTTCAATAAAAGCAACATGGCTTGTGTGCTTGAGGAGGATCTTCCGTCTTTTGGCTGGGCAGGGTTTCGGAGCTCTGGAGATGCTCTGCCCAGCTGAGCTTATGCTCCAACCTCAGTGAATTTGAAAACTTGATTCAACAAAACTTTTCAGCTCCCTTTTTGAGCTCTTGGTGGTATAGGAGGAGCTCGGAAACGTTAAGGCCCGAATGTCAGTGGCTGCGTAGCCCTTCAGTTCAGGGTCGTGGGGTTTGCAGAGACTACGGGTTTCAGAGGTTATTTTGCTCTTCATGGGTGCCAGAAATAGAGGGCGAGTTCGGGGGGACTTGCCTCGCAGTCATTATGCGATACTGATCTGTGTTTCTTAGTGTTTCCTTTGAGTCGAAATTCTGTCTGTGTCACACCTCCTTTGAGGTGCTAAAATTAGCGGCTTTGCAATTCAGGTTTATCCACGATGTATAAAATCAAGGCGTCGGATTTAGCGGAAAACAAAAAAAAAAAACCCCTCCTTTTAATTTACATTTTCTCTTAAGGCTTTGGACAGAAGTGTAAAGTTTTTTTTTTTTTTTTTGTACACGTTTTTATATTTGCTTTAAAAAGTAATTATTTCAGCAATCCTTGACTTTTTGACAGTTACACGCTGACTGCAAAGTTATGCTACAGGTAGAACGGTACTTCGAACATATTTTTAGCACCCCTTCTTTTAATATAATGTATATTTGAGTTTTTTTTCAGAAATTAATTTCAAATGCCGCAACTTTCTATGCTGTCTGTATGTGTTGTAAAGTCTGTGCATCTACTATGAAAATGTACTTAAATAATTGATCTTTGTTTTGACGCTGCTTTGTTTATTGACTAAGAGATGTCATTTTTAAACTGGATTTGGCAACGGCTGCAGGTACACGAGCGGTTTTTTTTTTTTCCTTATTCAGAAGCTCATTTATTTATTTGTTGCCGCTTCCCGTGGACCGTCTTTTCTAACAAAGTTTCTGGTGGAATTTGCCGAGGATGAAACCTGTTTCTGCTTCTACAATCTGTTGCTGCTGTTTTGCCGCATTCTGCTGATGAGTGTTTTTTCGCCGGTCGTCGTCGCGGCGTTTCTGTTGGCACTTTTGCCGTCCTGTCAAGGCAACGCACAGCATAGTCTTACTTAGCGGAGATGTATTTAGTGGTTTATTAGCTGCGGTGAGAAAAGCACGCTGATGTGACTTCTTTGACTAAACTGAGGATGACCGCGCGGGTCTGGGATCAGCGCTCACGATGGTCGTGGCGCCGGACCGCGGGGTGCCAAGCGTTGGCATCCCGTGGCCTGAGAACGGGGTTACGGTCACATTGCGGTGACGCGAAGCGACATTTGCACACTGTCCCCTCACGTCAGCGTTCTCATTAACACCATCGTCTCCCTGTTTGTGCCGCCACCACCCCCCGCTGCGGACACCCAGTGCAAATGGCAGCAGGCCAGAGGCTTTAGAGGGCTGTGGTGGGCGAGGCTGTTTTAAATCACCGCAACTGTGGAGGGCAGTGTAGGAGTGCGCGGCAGCGGTCTACAGTATACGTGGTCATCGGCGCAATCCTTGATGTTCAGAAGGACAGGGCATATCTATTCAGACGAGTGCCCTTACGGTGTCTGTCCTTCAAACAGAAGAGGCGGTCGTAACTCCTAATTGGCACTTATTTCGACAAAGGAGGAATGATGTGCTCTACATACAATGGAATGGAGTCATTAACTTCTGTCCAGACTGAGACCCCATTAGCATTTTTATTTAACGCTAAAGTCTAATGTGGCCCATGGCTGAAGAGGGACCTTGTGTCTCTGTGGCGATTTAGCTGCTCGCACTGCTTTCCAGGTATGGGTACAAAACACACTGTGAGCAGGGGGTTCCGGCGTGTAACCTTGAAGATCAGCGGCGTGTGTCCATCCGCGTTTTTCCTTTTCGTCCACACTGACATGATGGCGTTTCACGGAGCCGTTGCTACTTCCACAAAGTGTCGGCTCTATTCGAATGCATTTGACGCGGCGTTTGCTGGTTCGTGTTTTTATTAGTACTAAAATATGTCTGCGTTGTGAGATCCTCGGTGTTTTGAGTGGAGTGCATCGATTTTTCCAAGACGGTTCCTTCAGAGCCCAGCACGGCAAATAAACAGCGGCGGACGACTACAGCCGATAACCCGGGATCTGATCAAGTGGATAATGCCATTATATTGGAGGGATGGAGGACCTATCAGGAAAGCCATCAGAGTTGAGAGCTAAGATTAGCTGAGCCACTTAAAAGTAATAGAAGTTGCAATTTTCTGTGTGGTCTTTATTTTTCCATCTGTGGTTTTGCTGAGATAAGGTGATGGGGGGGAGGGGGAAAAATAGATCAAGTTCGATTGTACCTCCCCCCCCACCCTCCACAGGTGAAACAGGGATAAAGGCAGGCAGTTTATAGCTGTAAGCTGTCCTGACTGTGGCATGCCGGGACACATGCTTTGGCTGGCAGCAGGCTTGATTCTAGAAGAGATCCAGAAGCTACCCTTACCGCTGACCCGTCCGTGTTCCGGCAGCAGTGGGTGGAGAGCTGTTCGGCCTCTCGCATGTTGGCTTCAACGTGCCTCCATCCTGCAGCTTCTCTTCCACCCATTCAGTGTTGCAGTCATGTAGCAGAGACGTTCCTTGTTTGTCCAGGACCACATTACAGGAGTAGCTGCTGATAGAATTCATATGAAATAGAGGCGATTGTGATGCATAATGAAATGCAGGTTTATGGAGCAGTTAGTTGATCCGAAGAGAAGCGGGTCGAAAAGAGAGACGGTTTGAGACCCGTCTTGAATGTTGAAAAGGAGTCAGTATAACAGCAGTCAGAACAAAGGAAATTCGGCTTCCTCTCCTGCTCACGCGCCGATTGATGTGTTTGTCTTTTTTGTGCACATGGAGCGAAAAGCGCATCTCTACATGCGTTGCGTCCTGCAGAGATAAAGGGACTTGGGCAGACATAGTGGGGGTGGGGGGGAATAGTACAAAAGGTCAAGTGTTGCTCAAAGAAGACGATAGGAGAGGCAGACGAGGCAGCGTGGGGAATATGACGTTCTGAAGGTTATAAAGGACCTTGAGATGTTAGCCAACTAGAATCACGGGACTGTCAAAGTGAGCACGCGGAGGGGATGCGGTGGGGAGCGTCCAGGGGTCAGGAGAAAGGAAAAAGGAGAGCAGTGTATGGGTAAACACCACGGTTTAGCGAGCGTGACTGTGGACAGGAGGCTGTCACATGTGTCACGCTAACGGCCCATTTCCCGGTTACCACGGCAGCCCTAGTGACGCTAATCGCTCCTGACAGGTGTATCTGTGAGGACACTGAAAAGCTTTTGCCTCGATTTCAGGCTTTGATGGAACGCGGGGCACAGCGCTTATAGCCGGCCGGCCCTCGAAACCCAATAGATTCCAGCTAATGCAAGACAACGCGTAGATCATTACCGGCGCGGCACGGCGAATGGCGATGCAGCTGTTTTTCGCATAGAATCCAATAATCCGTCCTCTGCTCACGTGAGGGATCCACACTTCAGCCGGGGGGGTGGGGCGTTGCGGTCAGATCAAACGTACGGTCCGCCGCAGAGAACGGAGGCTGAAATTAAAAGTCGTGTCAGTTTGCTCGCCTTTTCCATTCCCGCTTGTCTTGTGTTAACCGGTGTATTTAACCTTTTCCTCGGCTGGATTCTGCCAAGCCCGGCGCACGCATCACGCACCGCGTGTCTGCCTTTCCCTTCGCTCAGACCTTGTTTTCTCCGTGAGCATCGACTTGCTTGCGAAAAAGGCGAGCAAGGAAATCACAGTCATTACCGAACGGAAACGCTCTTCCTTAATGTAGGAGAGCGCGAGCCTGAAGCAGCCCACATCTCATTCTATAAAGACCCCCTCAATGGCTCCTTTTTTCATACGCAGCCCTGCTGCCGAAACTCGGATACGTTAAGCAGAAAAGTGAAGGGGAGACGGCTTTAAATGGCAACGTGAAAGGGGTTTGGAAAATCGTGGGCACACGGAGGAAGTCAGTTTAATGGCAGCGTAAGATAAACACACTCCGCCTGGGGTCACACAGTCATAAAGGGCTTTGTAGGCTTAAGCCTTTATTGGGCGTCCAAGAGCCGAGTGAAAATTCAAAAGGTTTGGTTTTCCTCTCTCTTTAAGGGGATTCTAACAAAAATAACTGACTAACACTACAGTGTGACTACAGATGAGGAAGATGGGAGTTTTCGCAGTGAGATGCAGTAAGAGGAAATACCGCAGACACATGTCACTGTCAGCTGCTTACATGGATGAAGCTTCCGGAGCTCCAGGGCCATCGGAGCCACCCACACTGCTCAACAGTGAGAGGAGGAGAGCCAGAACCTGGGGAATGGTCTGGCCTTCTGTGAAGACCATAAATCTGATGAACCTCACGAGTCTCAGGGTTCAGTTCCTGAATGTCTGCACAGTTTGGAGAAAGAGTAGTTTGAAATATCCTCTTTGTTATGGTAGTTGGGCTGTAGGTCATGGAACTGGCATTTCATATTACACTTCTGAACAGGGTGAGTTCTACAATGCAATGCAAAAAAAAGTCACTGTGCAACATAGGATGCGTGATCAGAGGTGGAGATGAATTTTGGCGGAACGTTACCACAGCGGTCATGTTTCATACCTTTTCTAGCACTGCAGTACTCTTCCTGAAGACTAGCCATTGTAATAAGGTTGGAGTCATGGTTCACTCCACTTCCCATGACTGTCATCCCATTTCTCAATGCTTGCTTTGACTTCACATGGCAATATACATACATTTGTTTCTAAAATGTTCCAGGCTCAGAATTCAGTTTGGACATAATATGAATATACGACTTTATCAACTCATGGCTCCAAGATCCTCAATGGAGCCTCAAATATTACTGGATAATGAAGTGACAGGCCAACAAAGGCTCTCGATTTTCATTAACATTGTGTTGAATCACACCATTGTTCACATATTGCCAACAACCTCAGATCTCTACTCCCAGGTTTATGGGGTAAGCTATGTATGGAGATAGCTTGCTAGTTTTGCTGCTGTGAAAGCTGCCAGTGGTCTTGGTCTCCCACATGTTCAGAATTTTTCTGACCAGATTTTTTTGCATGTGTTTCCACCTGTTTGGTTATGTTCTGCCCCACCCACCACATGCTTCTCTTCTTCTCTCCTTCCCACAGTGTGGCCGGGATGCTGAGAACTTTGACCGCTTTTTCACCCGCCATCCTCCAGTGTTAACCCCACCAGACCAGGAGGTCATCATGAACCTTGACCAGACCGAGTTTGAGGGCTTTTCTTATGTCAATCCCCATTATTCTGATACTCCAGTCAAGAGTTAAGGACAGTGGTGGAAAAAGCCAATTGCTTGAGTTCCCTGATACGATGCATCTGTTTATATATATGTACCGTACTACGCTGTATGTGTATATAAACAAACAAAAAAAAAACAAGCAAACCCATGTAAGAACTTTTGGGATTGACTGTGTAAATTCCCATAAATGATTTCCCTTTGACTGGGACTAACATTGTACTTCCTATCACATTCTGATGCATATTGAATGTTAGAATCAAAAATATAAGTCAGAAAAAGATCTCCATTTCAGAAACTTTAGCCCTCATTGTAATGATCCTGGAGTATTTTTAACACTTCCATGACCACTTTCATCCCAGCACTGACTATAACCTTCACCCTGCCAACTCACCATTACAACCTGAGCAATGGCTGTTGCATAAACATTTAGTTTTCCCAGATTCTCATTTGGCTTCCACTGTTGCAGATACTGGCCTAAACCAAGTTAAAAAAAAAAAAAAGCCATTGATTTCAGGCTGGATGGATGACTGCTGATTTTTTTCAGTAGCTACATTGACCTTGAGCCTACATCAAAGGTCAATTTATTCCATTTTTTTCCCATTTAATTTTGGTTTTCTAACAAGCGAGTTCTGTTTCAGACCAAATTCCGAAGGAAAGAGAGAAAAGAAAATATCACGTCATTATGTGTATAAGCTTTTATCAATGCAACTGTTAACTAACACAACCTATATACTCACTTATTCGTAGATCTAATAGTCTTTGCAAAACTGTTAATACTTTTTTTTTTCCAAGCATGAGATATATGTTTACAGGATATATCAATCCAGCAGTTCTTGTTTGTTCCAACATTTGTGCTTCTGTCAGTGTGACTGTTTAATGGAACTCCAGAATACCTTCCTGCTGATAGATTGCTTCTAAAGCGTCAGCCCTTTGCACTGAAGAGATCCGTACATCACTCAGAAATTCAGCCACAGCAACGGGCAAACCCCTGTGAGAAGCACAATGTCGCTTGTACGCGTGGCCTTAGTCTTTAACTGCAGCACACTTCCCCTGCTGTGGAAGGCCATGGGACTGGTGAATGGTTAACCGAGCAGAAGGCAGGGGACGCTTGGCCTGGAATCAAAGCTTCACCCGGCAGCCTACACTCGCTTGACCTTGTTCTTATGACATAGACACACAAATGGTGCCGTTTGAGAGGAGACAGACCACTTGTTCACCAGAAGTGCTCATTTCAGCTCACGCCACGCTGTTAAATGCTGGTTGCTAGTGAAGAGGTCGCACGGGTTCTCAGCAGAGCCTGGAAACGCTGCCGGCAGAAGAGCACCACTACTGTTGATGCTGATGCTCGGGCATAAAGTTCAGTGTTGTGCAATCATTTATACAGTACTGTGCAAAAGTGTTAGGCGTGCAACTTCGGTGTCTGTTGAGAAGTACAGGTAGATTCTTATCTACCATCAGGGAGGTTTCTCATTGGTCCCAAATTCATTCTGCAGCCTGAGAATGACCTCAAACACCCAATCTCAGTCATACACAACTATCTTGAGCAAAAAGAAGGAATCCTGCAACAGATGATATGGTCCCCACAGAGCCCTGATCTCAACATGATCAAGTCAGTCTGGGAGGACATGCAGAGACAGTCAAAGTCTGCAGAAGAACTGTGGCCAGTTCCTCAAAATGCTTGGAAGAACCTACCAACCTCTACCTTAACCTGCATGAAAGTTTGCATAAGAGAAGTGATGGTGTTTTAAAGGCAAAGGGTGGTCCCACCAAATATTGATCTGATGGAGGTTTTTTTTGTCTACTGCACTTTTTAGAAGGTTTATTGATTAATAAGTATTCATGGCATTATTTCTGGAACCGTCCTCACTTTATAGCATTTTCCCACAGGTGCCTAAGACTTTTGCACAGTACTGCATATCGGCTTAATTATATTAGTTCTCTTTTTGTCAGCCCTACCAAGTGTTTGTAGTAGTCATATTCTGACGCATTTAGCTGTTGAGGCGTAAAAGCGTACGGCTTGGAAAAAATATCCCTTTAGAAGCAATTTAAAATACAAACAGGTTGATGAGAGAAAGAAGAGAGGTGCTGCTGATGCGTTTCTGAGTATCTTGTCTGCGATGACCAAGTATATGAGATGGAGAGTCGCAGTAAAAGGTCACGTCCAATTCAAAATGTCGGCCACGCTTGGAAACAAACAAATCCTGTGCTCTTTGGTGGGGTGATTCAGTTAGTTTGTGGGGTGCGGTCTGTCTCCTCTTTCCAAATGCCATCCAGGTAGTGTGTAACAGAGGCGAATCTGTGTTTGACAGCACCAAGCTCTGGCAGCGTGGATGCAGCCCTCAGCTTTCACCACAGCTCTGCCGACCAACAGGGCATAGAGGTCATTCCTAAAATAACTGGGAAGACCCACACATCCCTAGATGCTGGTAAAATTGCCTGAAATAGCTGAAACGGAGCGTAATTCGACGTCCATCTACGGTAATGTTTGTGCATATATTTGAACAAGTCAGACATGGACACGTTACCCGTAATTTACACCTTTTTCCCGTGTTTTTGAGGAACGGGGAGGTGTGCATCCTGAAAAGTATTCATTTTATTACTCATTTAAAACAATACATGGACATGCTAAGTTTCTCAGTACTAGATGTTAACTCGATTTATTACCATAGTTAAACAAATAAATATGAAATGTATGAAATTTCTGCCAAAATCGGTGAGTAGTTAGTTTTAGGATTTTATTATTTTTGTAAGTGTCTCCAAAAAAAAAAACAGGAATATATATATATGCATTGAAATGTGTTTTTAAAAAGTGTCAAATTGTATGCGATAAATGTACTAAACAATGTGGTCAGGATCCTATGTCTGTGAGCCTTACAGTATTGTACAAATTTAACACATTATTTTGTGTCTTTTCTAAACTGAGGATGCAATCTGGGTTTTGCATTAAAAACAAGTTAATAATCTTGCATGTGCGTTATTTGCTGAAGAAGAGGGTGAGGGCAATAGCCACTTCTGCTTATTCTTCTTTCACTCAGTTGTGTTAATGTGCCCAGGTATATTCCAGAAACAATAAAAAGAAGCCAATACATATTTACTGTAGCCTGCTAGTCAAGTCAAGAATGGATAATTCCAATAACTAACCCATCTGGAGGCTCTTCTAGGCGGTCAGGTACAACTCTTAACAAGAGGGCCACAGCCAAAATGAACATGAACTTCAAAAGGTTTTTTTATAAACAAATACCCTTCTCTGGTGCATAACTCCTCTCCTAAGATTTGAAACCCTACCTTCAAATGTATATCAAATTCCCTCACACCATGGTTTAAATTTTATCAGTAAAATGATTTATACAGTTAAAGTAAATCATATGCAAGTAAGGGGGCACCAAATCGTACCAGTCATCATGCACACCATCAGTGTAGAAGGCTGATGCACGAAGGGTTAAAGAAGAGTTTGTATTCTGGGCAGAAGAACCTGAACTTCTCTTTGTCGGGGGGTGACCGAGTGGCAGGGCTCTGCTGAGTGGCGGCTGAATGTGCTGCTGCGCGAAGCGAGTGGGGCGCTGAATGGACAGTGTGGTCACCGTGCGTCTGTCCACTTCATCCTCATCAAAACCGTGCTCTGGGTAACAGCACCAGCCAACATCATCGACATTGGGCGAAACTTGAAGAGTGACATTGGTAACAGAAGCCCTCGCGTGCGAAGGGGGCAAACACAGCTATGGTGGGATCCTGTTGTTGCCAACTGTTTAGCATTATAAGAGCTCAAAAAAAAAAATTCTGCTGAATCCCCACCCCAGTCCAAGCATTTCTCATGCATGTCCATCCATTTCAGCCAGTTAGCAACACACACACACGTCTCCTACAAGGAAGCTTCCAAGACCAGGGTGGAAGGTAGCCTCCTCCCTGAAGAATCACACCAGACCTCTTACTTACAGGGCGATTCAAAAAAAAAAAAAAAAAAACACTTTCATAAATTTGGCCAATCCCTTTCATGCCGGCATGGGCCGTGTGACACAAGGGACGCATATGGAGCATTTGTAAGGTTAAGAACAAAACTTTACATTTTTTTTTTTTAGACTGTATGCTCATGTGATACTGAGATGCTGAGTAATGACAGCGTTCAGTTGTTCATGAATCACCCTGCATTATGGAGCCTTCCTTGTTTGCGTGCCGTCGCCCATCAGGCTCACCTGTCGGAAAAGCATCGCTCACGACTGTTGGCCTCTTTGGGGTTTTTGTTGTTTTTTTTTTTTTTACACTCCTTTAACAGCTGGCGGAATGAAACTGACTACCATCCCTCTGTTGGGATTGAGATTATTATTGCAATTTGAGTCGTGATTAGAGAATCAATGCTGCCATTACCAGCATAAAAGCCATTATTCTTAGTCATATTGTTCTGTTCACCAAGCTCCCTGCCCTGTACATTTTTTTTTTTTTTTTTTTTTTAAAGTTTGTTGTTGCCCCTTATCTGTAGCGCATGTTCTGTGCTGTGGAGCCCTGGTTGCGCACGATTGCTAATTAATTCTGAATGTCACGGGTTCGAATTAAAACCAGCCGCTCGGAGTGTGTGCCCCTTATCTGCCGAAAACAGGTCACTGTCTGATACCGCCGCTCCTGCCATTCGGCGCTGCAGCCCCGCACACTGCCGCTGACATCAGCTCAGCTCTAATCCGCTCCTTCCTGAAAAACCCTGCGCCTTAATAGAGGGAGAAATTAAAGAATCAAGGTTGGAATTAAACTGTAGTTAGATTAGCGCCAGCGATTCAGCAGAAAGTGTGTCTTTAAGCGCCTTAGTCCCACCCCCCCACCCCCCAACCATGGTACGTTTAGAACGCAGCAGTCTCAGGCCTATCTCTGCTTCACATCGAACCCACGGCCGCAGGGCCCAGGCCGCCCCGCGACCCCCGTGAACCCCGGACGGCGTCTGTCAGCCGTGCTGCTCACCTTGCCCTCCAGCTCGTGTTATTTTGGGTCTGTCTGCAGCCGTTTTTATCCTATTGTTCTGCGCAGCTACATGACTCAGACATTGACTCAAACACCCCCCCCATTACAAAATCGGGACAACTGGAGGTTTTTGTAAATGCAGCGGACAGAAAGCGTCAGGAGCAGGACGGTCCCAACTGCTGGAACCTTCCAGGTGGAGATGGAGAAAAGGGGATCCCGCTTTGGGTTCGCCGACCTTCGTTCTGCTGCGTTTTCCCGACCTCACCCTCCCACACCAAATGGGAAACGAGGAAGTCGAGCTGAACGTCATCGTCATCTCCTTACTGCGGCAGAAGTCAGAACAGCCAGTAGAGGAGCGGCAGGCTGCCGTGACGGAATCCCGCCCGTTCGAGCGCGGTAATGAAGAACGGGGGGCGAACGCGGCTCTCCAGGTGGTGCGAACCGCGCCGCGGCGCCACCGTCCAAGTTCACCGTGACCTTTTGACTCATCGCGCAGCCAAAAGGCAAACGCTCCCGCCGCAATAATGAAAGTTAGCGAGTTGTGAAGGTTGTCGGGCTTTCCCGCGGAGCGGCGGCCTCGATGCTCCCGCTGCTTTTCCCTCCAAGTCCATTTCCGCTCCAACTGGCAGCGGATGAAACCGCGTGATCCGGCACAAGTGGATCGTTTCTCTCCAGTGGAGGGAAAGAGGAAAAAAGAACAGCATCTTCCGTTCAAGTCACTCGTCCAGTTACTCCACGTAATCTGCTCCGGATCGTTTTGTTGAGCGTCTGTTCCAGATGAGTCATCCACGCTGGAGAAGATCAGTTAAACCCACATATTCAGTGTTGAAATTAGCAACCGCTTGAATATATAGAATAAAGTGATTCCTTATCCCAGAATGTCAAATAATCGACTAACTTCAAAGAAATTCCCAATGTTGAAGTTTACCGTTTAAATTCTATGCATCCAGAAGAACGTCGCTTCATCTGTAGCTTTGCAAATGAAGGCACAAAAAGCGTTGTTAGTACTTACTAGTCAGTTACCAGTTAGTGATTTTTAGTTATGAAAAATGTCATTTACCTTTAAAGTCAATTTGTTTAAAACTGCATATTACTGGTAGTGATACAGGCAGAAATGCTGAGAATTTTGCAGAGTATCGTGATGGTCATCGACCTTTGGTTGAATTAAATCGAGTTTAATACATCGGGTTGCTAAGGGTGATGTGGAACAAGCAGCTGTGTTCAGGCCTCTGGTGACCAGACACTTGCGTGGAGACGAGGCCCAGCAAGGGGTCCTTGTGAGCAGGTCTTCCCTGGGGCTGCACCCACCTGAGAAGGTAGGAAATGTGCCTCTCCTTCAGCTTCACTGTGACAGTTGCTCCGTCTGTGAAACTGCTCCGCGCTGCAGACCCCTGTTACCCTCATGCCCTCTTGTCACCATTCATGGACCCTGACGCCTTTCTCTAACCTTCCTTTGTGAGTCGCGTCGCACTTCTCTGTACTTGTACTGTGGGCGACTTCGTGCTTTTCTGTGTGAGGTGTTGGGCCATCGTCTTTACTCTCCTGTGTGAGTGGCACCTTGTCCTTCTTCCTGGGGGGGAGCACAGCCTTTATCTGTCTTGTAAAATGCAGTTATGCACCGCCATATTTTATGTGATCCTGAACGTCTGTTCACACCATTGTTACTTCTGCCATTAACAAATATGGGAAAATTCAACATAAATGTTTGTCAAAAAGGGGTCATTGCATGCTTTAGACCACACACACACACACACACACACACACACACACACACATTTCCTGTCTCAGCTCCTTTGCAAACAGCACAGTGGAGAGGAGAAGAGAGGAATCCTCCACACAGGTCCAGGCCTGTGGGCCCAGTCGTCCGTCCCTTTCAGTCACATGTGACACAGGGCAGGCCAGTTGTGGGCTCTTGTATCCAAAGAACCGTGACTTTTCTCATTCACACACCAGTAAACATGCTCAGTTCGAACACGGGGGCACACTTCAAACTGGCGGCATGTTTAGTTTTCAGCATTTAAAAAGTATACAAACAGACATTCCTTGAAGTTTTGCACTTGGTGATAAATGTCTTTTTTTTGTCTCCTGCCTCTTTTTCTCACCGACCAGAAAAGCAAGAAGGACACGTGCAATTTCGACAAGGAGTTCACCAAGATGCCCGTCGAGCTGACGCCCACAGACAAGCTCTTCATCATGAACTTAGATCAGAACGAGTTTCAGGGTTTCTCCTACACCAACCCCGAGTTTGTCATCCAGGTGTAGGTTGGACCCAAACGTGCAGCATGTTCTCCTGCGGGATACCTCGACTGTCCGTATATGTGCGCATGTAACCTCAGGTGGCTATGACATCATTTTGCAATTTCTTGGGCAGCTCAGGAACTTTCCACAAGGGTCCTTGGGGTTCTGCCTGCAGTAGGGAGTCCCTGAATCCTTTCTTACTATGAAAGTAACTGGGGGGGGTCGACCCTGGTGAAAGCTCAAGGTCTAACCGGCCACATCTCCTGGCATCTTGTTCCTGCCCCACCATCATCAAAGTTTTTCCAGGCCAGATTCGAACGTGCAACATCTTAGACAACCTCTGTGAGGTCAGATTGCACAAAAGATAAGTGACTTCATAGCCTCCTACCACATCATACTTTAAATTTGGCGTCTCCGTTTTTCCATTTTTTTGTATGATACATGTAAAGATGCTTCCATCTCTGCTCCAGGTCACACCACGCTTCTGAGAAACACACACAAAACGTACAGAATTCAAACTGACCCCAAGTTGCCTTCTTTAACGCAACAGCAGTCACCACATCAGATTCTTTGGACTTTCATCATCTTGTCAAATAGATGGTTTCCGAATCACTTCCGTTTCCGGCTAATGTTTGAGTCCCGAGGTCCTGCCCAAAGTACCAGAATGCAATGGGCCAGAGCTACTGTCTGCAGAAGTAGTGGTTCTATTGCTGACGTTTAATTTTACCTTCTTTCTTGGATCAAGATACATTAGTCTGACTTTTCCTTTGCGTAGCTGGATCCAAATTGTACGCTTCCAACCCGACGTCCCTTTCCATACAAAAGGAGGAACACGGAGACGACGCGTAGGACCACAGGCCAGTTGCTCCAGCCAGGCTGCCAAGTTCACCCACCGCTTTCGCGGCGTTACGAATAAAACCCACCGTCGGCCGTTCCCTTCTCAACACGTCAGGTACGGCCTTGGCAGTAGTTATGAACTCGTGTTCCTCGCGCTTGGGCAAAGGACAACAACCTCCCCTGTACTCGATAGTCATTTTAGCCTTTTAGTTTTCCCGATTATCTGATGCAAAAAGAAAAAACCAAAAAACAAAAAAAAAGTCTACTTTTAGTGAAATGCTACATCTGTTCTATGCATGCCTGTTTGGTTTCCAGTATGATATTTAATGGTAGTACTGTACATCCGATGTTACTGCTGAAGCTGGTGGAGTTGTTGGCTGTAGGTATTTGTTTAAAAATGTCTCTAAGTCTTCCAGTTAGAGTAATTGCTAATATTAGTTGTTCTGTCAAGTATGCAGAGGCGTCGTGCAGTTCTGAGTGACAGCTGTGAACAGGGTTCGGTTTGCTCGACCCCCTCTTTCTCTTTGCGCTGCCCTGTCATCCGCCATTGCTTCCGTGCAGCGATCCTGCAGGAACACGCCAAAGATCACCACCTACTTTTTATTTAAAATTCTTTGTGCGTATTGCCCCCTCCCCCATTTCTGCTGGTTGTCATGGCCAGTTATCCATGTATCTCCCTTCACATGATACCCACGATACCCCCCCCCCCCCACAGGGAAAAAAAACACAGGTTCACAACACCTTCTGTATGTGCTGTGAGCATCTGTCTCCTCCCTTTTTTGGCAAGCGGCAGTGAGACCGTCACCATCTCAGCCATGGNCACAGGTTCACAACACCTTCTGTATGTGCTGTGAGCATCTGTCTCCTCCCTTTTTTGGCAAGCGGCAGTGAGACCGTCACCATCTCTGCCACGGGAACAGTTGCTCTGGGCCTCCTTACCACAGTCACGGGTACTTTGCCCCCCCCCCCCTCCCCACCACCACCACAACACAAGTACAAAATAAAGAGACTGTCCCTAAAATCTTTACACGCTCAACAGTAACAGGCAGCTAACAGTAGCATCGTCCACAGCTCATATGAGGGTTGTATAAATGACATGTTTAAATAAGCGCAGAAGCCCCCCCAACTGCTGCGCAGGCTCCCCAAACAGCAAAGTTACACCGTTCCGATGCATCATGCTACAAAAAATGAGATTGCGCAAAAATCAATCTTTTTATTTAAAAAAAATGTATTTTTATATAAAACAGCAGACTCAAGTGCTTTAACTTAGCCTAGTATTTGTTCACATATTCAGTTGCAAAAAAAAAAAATAGTAGAGAAATCTGATGGAACACAATATAACTGTCAGCCAGTCGCTCAGACTTCATTATTATCTAGGGGAGAAACACAAAGTGAGTCTTATCCCGTCTTTTCCGAGCACTTTCCAGGACAATCACAACTAAAACAACGGCCAGAATACTTTCAACTGTAAATCTTGTGCGTTTTTTGTTTTTTTTTTTTAAAAACTCGGACAAAGTATTGGAGTACAGTTTCCCTTCAGTGGAGGTCATGTGGTTTGCTAGAGGAGTGAATCCCGTAATGATTTCTTTAGTGACACAAGCCTCTCCTGCTCTTTTGTGTCACTCACGTTGTCAAGCTGTGGTTTTTCTCAGTGGTTAAAAAAATATATATATATAAACACAGACAGAATTTGTCACGTGAGTGTAAAGTCTGAAAAGGGAGAGACTCCTGCTTATGACAAAGGCCCAAATGCATGTGTTCCCCTGAAATGCCACCAAATGAAGAAGAGAGGAAAAAAAACCACGTCTATGCAAGATGGAGCATAATTTGTGTAAATGCATCTTCGCTCTCAGCAAGCTGCTGTTTACCTGAAAGGTTGTTGAAACAGAGTAAGAACTGCATATTTATTTCCCGATGAAGAAATATGTTGCATGTTCTATGGTTCATGATATATCTATATAAAATACAGTTTTTTCACTGAATCTGTTTCACGTCTTTTTTGGGTTAAGTAGTAACAATTGGTGGGTAGAGGATTACAGCTTCATATTCAACTGTGTGTGTGTGTGTGTGTGTGTGTGTGTGCAGGAGTTTATTTATTCTTTTCTTGTGTCACATCTGTGCCAGACTGGCCTTCAGGCACATCTGCCTTGGAAAGAAAAAGAACGATTTGGCCCCTGAGTAATTAAAATAGAAAGTAAGTCTCTCTCGGCCTGGATCTCCACCACCTCTACCTTTGGTTGCAGCAAAGCCGCGACCCCTTTGCAAATGAGTCCTTGAAAAAGTGCCTGCAGTGCCAGGCCAAGAACAGCCTCCGCTTTCATCTGGCTCCACCGCACCAGTGTTTGGTGACAAAAGAAGTGCTGAGGACAGGGACATTGCTTTTGACACAAGAAAACAGTCAGCTGTTCTTGGACCCGTTTTCCTTTCTTGGTTTATTCACAGTTCCGCAGCAGCAGCCCAGGTGTTACTTTTGCAGGATCTGAAGTTCCACATCGACTGTAGTCTCTAGTTGGCCCCTTACTCTGACACCCAGAGAAACTGAAGTATGTTTTTGTGACACCTATGTGGTTCTTTCAAAAGCAGGTGATATACTGGCTGCCAGAAGCTCCAACCACTAGAAGGACCAAGGTTTGAATCGCACCTCCAGCTGTACTACTGTTGAGCAACATACTTCCCATAGAATGTTCCAACAAGGCTGTACCAAAAATATTTATCACCCGGGGCTAAACCTTTCTTAGGTACTCTCATAAATACACCGTGCCTCAAAGTTTACCACTACTAACTACACACACACTCATATGTAAGGAATGTTAATATTGGGTAAAACCCAACTAGCCACCACATGATGTTGACTTTATCCAGAAATCTCCTTACCTGTAAACATTTTTCAAACACAACAACCCTTACTGTACAATGGAAACAAACTTTGTTCAACAAGGGCTCTGAATGAGGCTTGAACTCACAACCTTGGTATCACACAGCTATGATACCAACCAGCTGTACTACTGGGGCTTCCTTGCTGAGAGCAGCACTCAGACCACCCTGACTTTCACACATTAGGTGGTGAGGGGTTCAGCAGTCCCCCTATAAACAGTTTAACAACAACACTGAACAAAAATATAAACACTCAACCATTTCAGTTACATTATTGAAAAAAAATCAGTGAATGAAGAGCCAACAACTGGCATCGACTCATTGTACTCTGTTGATCACGGATACCTCGAAAAACAAGGTGGGTCGTGGAACAGATTTCCCAAACCACCACTGATGAAACCCAACCAGAAAGAATCCAAATCTCGGTTATGCTTTTTTGTATTTTGCTATTATTATTAGTATAACCCAAGAACAAAGCTTCTTCTCCAAGGGTAAGCAAAGCCAAAAAGACAATAAAAAATCCCCACCCTCTATTTACTAAACAAATTACCCTAACAAGCAGAAAACAAAGGCGCACAATCCTACCCCGGCTCCCTAACCAGAGTCAAAACCAGGAGACCAAAGGGTTCAAAGAAAATGACACTCATCCCTTTCCAGCCGTTGCTTAGTGTCTACAAAAGCAGCAGGTCCTAAAGATTATTTACCCAGATTCTACACTGTTTACTCTGGTGGCCCCTGAATACAACTGTCACTACACAACTGCTTCCTGGTTCAGGTGTCCTCATTTCTCCTCATAACTGGCTGACCAGTGGCAACTACACCTCCAATTTACACCAGAGGTCCACCTGTTTGACCACACACACACACACACACACACACACACACAGAGGCTGGGTCCTTTGAGAAAAGGCAGCAGCAGTAACTACTATGCCACCCGCTGGCCCTGCTGTTATACTACCTGCTGTATTATTCGTGACACTGAAAAGGAGAGATTTTCAGCACATTTCTTTGTGCTCTGCTACTTATGGTTGACACTATATTGCTTAGAATGACTGCAGTGAACGTTTCAAACCGTCTGCCTATTGAACACTTTCCCTGTCTGATTTTGGGCACGAGAGCCGCACACAAAGGAACAGAGTAAAAGGCATTTCATTTGTTCAGACTTCAGTTAATGTTTTTCTACATTTTGGGGAGATCGCTGATAATCAGCCTCAGTTCAGCAGAATCTGTTCGTGTACCGCCCAAGCAAAATCTGAGATTAAGGTTCTTTTCCTCTGCCAAATGAAATAAGGCTCACGTGCGAAAAATGATTTATTTTCTTTGTTTTACAGTAGAGTATTCACGGCGAGAGCAGTAAGTGTGACGACTTACTGCAAGTCTTTCGTACAAATTATGAGAAATGCACTTGCTTGTGTTCAGAGAGATAAATAAATGTTTTAGAGCCGATATTTTATCGCCAAACAAGTCATTTGCATCCCAGACACTCGGAACCACAAAACCGTGGACACTGAGCGGAGGAGGGGGTCTGGTTATACTCGAATTACACGTCTGACTGTATCTTTAATTTTGATTTTTTGGAGACTTGGTTTTGTAGGCTGTGAGTGTCGTGTTTAACACTTTACTTGGGCGCTATGATATTGAGTCTTAGGGGACGCTTTATATGGAGGTTGTCTCCCAGTTCGCCGTGTCCAACAGCGTTCGTGATTTGTGTGAGGTAAACAACTGAAGCAGCACTTTCTTTACTGCAGTTTCTCTTTCTCTCCCGCCTTGCTGTTCTTTTTTTTTTGAGTGGGGGTGAACTGTGGCCGCTGCGTAATGCTCCATTGGTTTCTTGGATCTAAACAGGAGTATCCGCTCCTAAAACTGACAAAGGCATTCAAGGACGAACAGGCTGCCACTCATGCACAACATTCTTTCATTTATTTTTTCCAAATTTTTGTTCTCTTATGTACACAAGAATGGTAAAAATGCCTTTTTTTCCTTTAGAAACTGTGTGTGTGTATGTATGTATGTATGTATGTATGTGTATATACACACACACACACGAGTATAAGCTAAACTTCTTTTAGTTATATACTTTCAGCATATATACAGCAGAGTAATTTTTACCGGCACACTTTGGGGTCAGCACCTTGATCAGGAGGGTTGCAGTAAATATTAATATGACTGCCTTGTATAGTGTCCTTTAATATTTTTTGTATTTTTATGCTACCTTTCCTTTTATGTGAAAATAAATCAAGATTAAAACTGAAAAACTGGTCTAATCCAAATTTAACAGCTCATCTACTGGTTGCGAAGGACTGTGTGCTTCTAGATTAGAGTTCCACTAGGAGCCATTCATTTAATAATGCCGTCTTGCAAATGCAATTTTTTTTTCTTTTCCGGTAGGAAAACAGAATTGTGTAGCCTCCAGTGAATGAAAATAAAAGTGAATAAAATAACCCGGTTTCATCGATCCTCAGGTTCAGCTCTGCAGTCGGCCTTCACGTTTACAGCAAAGAGACGAGTTCTGTTGAGATGCGCTGTAAGTAAATGGAGACTCTGCTTTAGGTTTCAAAAGTAAAGCCCGAGATAAAGCGTCTTATTCAATTCAGATGTGTGTTTAGCTACTGCTCGCTGTCCCCTCGATCCCTGTCCCTTGTTTGTCATCCGCAGTGACGTGCGGCTACTTCTCCTTCAGCGGCAGGGTCCCCTCAACACCAGTGTGTGTGTCCATCAGCAAGCAGCACTGAGCGCTGGAGGAGAACAAACCCACCGCCTCCCAGTACCTCACTTCTAAATAAACAGAACCGTCTGAATCAAATGACAGCTTTGAGTCTTGGAAACCAAGAATAAACCGATCAATTACCAGGACCGCAAAGTGAAGGTTTTTTTTCACCGACTGACTGGCTTGCGCTTTGTCTAAGTGCCAAGCGGCCATCCGAACGTGAGTGGCGGACAGTGGGTGACAACTGCAGCTACCTGCACATCTCCTCAAGATGTTAATTTTGTCAAGGTTTGAATAGGGAACGCGGACCCGCAGGACGGGCGCTGTTCGCTGCCGTGTTTTGAAGCACTGCGTGGAATGAAGCTACGCTTAATTCGTTGTATTTGCTGCATCTGATTGCATATTTATATCCTCTGTCATTTTCTATTTTACACAGGCTCCTCAAGTTATAAACACACCCGGGACCGGAAGCCTGTCTGTAACTGGATTTATTTGAAACTCCAAGGCTACTTTCGCCACTAAGTCACAATCACTAAATGCTGCATAATACAGAAGCCCCTACTTTTATGTACAGGTTGGTTTATGTAAAAAAAAAAAAACCTCCAGTAAAGTTATAATAAATGGAAAATACTCTGTAGCACTTCCATCCATACATGTGTATAGTGGAAACATGAGGCAGGGTGCATCCTGGGCAGGACACCAGTCCGTTGCAGGGTAATTTTGCACAAACTGCTTCACTTGCTGGTCATCCGAAACACATATTGGGACTGTGGGAGGAAACCAGAGCAGCCAGGAAACCCACGTGGACGCTGAATAAACATGCAAAACGTCGTACGGTCTGAGCCGGGAGCCACCAGAACTACCCGCTGTGCCGCTGTACTGTCAAATAAACTAATTTCAGCTTTTAAAAGTGGCAAATATATATTCTAAAGTTGTTTCCAATGACAGCATCCGTGTGATTTCACTGCATGATAGCAACCAATTTTAATTCTTGGAGCAGTAAGACTCCAGGCTAATAGGCAAACCGCACTCCTAGCATTCATTTATTATTTTCTTGAGCTTAAGTAAACAATAAAAGCGTGCACTTTCAAGTGGACCGGGATGCTGCAGGGTCACCCAGTGCCACGGACAGCAGAAAGTAGATATTTCGCAACAGACCTGTATTTGTAATATGCATTTTTGTGTGGGTAATTCTGCAGAGACTCAGAATTTTGCAGTACTCCTAATTGTGTGCCTCCCGCTGTTACGGATCTGTCTTTTCTTCCGAAAAGCCCGGTCAACACCGCGCTACTTCATTCCCACTTTAATTTAACCGTAACTCTTAATTCAATCATTTTTGCTCCGCTCCTCTTCTGAGAGACTTGGTACATGTGGAGGTGACAGTCATTAGCTAAGTTAAAGTGACATCCAGACGTCCTAACGTGGAAGAAAGTGACTCAGAGGCGGACGACTGCAGGGGGGGAACTTCTGGCTCGGTTGCAGGTATTTATCAAGAGGCGGAAATGAGCGGACACACTTTAGGTGGACAACACCCTGGAGGGAAGCTCATTTACATCTCCTGCAGCTGTCATAACTTCCAGCCACAACACAATGCAGCTGACAGTGTGGACTGGCTGCATCATTATTATTATTATTATTATTAGCAGCAGTAGTAGTATTAGGAGTAGTATTACTATGCATTGCTTAGTTGGCACCTTTATCAAATCAAACTTTTGCGCAGTTTAAAGTCTTTCCGAATGTTTCTACTGTTAAACACCTTGCTCAAGACCAACACACCCGCAACTTTCAGGTCACAGATTCCACCAAGGATGTTTAAGGCTTGATATTGAATCCTGTCAGAGATTTGTTTTTTTTTTTTTAAATATAATAATACATTTATGTCTTTGTAAGACCTCCCCATCCCTCCTCACCTTTTACATTGCAGCAGAAGCTGTTATTTCAGCATTACGGGGGCATGCGCTGTGCGCCTCGATAAGCACCTTCTCCAAGTTAGCCATTAAATTTTCATCCCTGCAATGAAGCATTTAAAGGTGTCTTTCTGTGAATACTGAGCGTGTCGCCGGGATTAGGGTGGGCGCTGGGCAGGAGAAGGACTACCCTTGGTTGACCGACTTGATCCGGACACACAAGTGGGTCATTCTGCAGTTACTCATCTACTGTAGATCTGTGCACAGCAAAGAACAGCACCTACAAGTACTTCTTCTCCAGGAGAAAGAAGCAAACCACAGCCCATATACTCTACATGTTATCCCAGTTCTCAAAAACCTTTGCATACATTTTTTTTTCAAAAGTGCCCAAAAAATATTTTATTAAAGGGTGTAAGCAAAATAATGGAAACACTTCACAAAACACTAACATTAAGGACCTAATAAGGAATAGGGCCACCCTTTGCCTTCGGACCATCTCCAGTCTTTCTTAGAATGCTGCCATAAAAGTCCTGAACAGTGGGTAGTGTGATATTCCACCATTCTTCAAGATGAAAAATCACCAGTTCTTTGAAGGACGAACGAGGTAGAATCTACTTCACACTCTGCACTGCTGAACCTTCTCTAAGGGCGCAGAGACGTTTAGATTTGGCAATTGTGGAGGCTATGGTAGGCATCAGACTTTACTATGAGGCCCGTGAAACCACTCGAATTTGTTTAGCAGTGTGTATGTGGACATTATCACCTGGTGTATAGAAGATGCTTGGGGGGGCACTGTTTGCGCCATCGGGTTCACCTGGTCCTTGAAAATGGCCTTATATGCTTTGGCCATTACAGGACCATGCAGAGAAATCATCCTACCAAATGACTCCTACAAAATGGCACCCTGTACCATTCGAGATCCCCCACTGTGTTTAACAGTTGACAACAGACATTGCGGGTTGAAGGCATCTCTGACTTTCTCCACACGTAATCCCCTCCAGATGTGGACTATAGGGTGAAACATAACTCATCAGACCATAGTGCTGCTTTCCACTGCTCAGGGTTCCAGGTTTTATATGTTGACTTGGGAAACAAGTGGTTTCTGACTGATAGTGCGGCCAAAAACTTCCAGCTTTGTGACGCTCACAACGTACAGTTTCTGTTAAAAACTGAGTCTCAGAGGTGCCGGTCTGTGGGCTTCGACTTGAGACCATTGTTTAGCATATACCATGAATATTTTCCAGACTGTTCCCCTTCACAAATTAAATAATTTAGCACTTTTGTGACTGATACACCTGTAATTTCACTATTTGTCCTCTTTGGAACTCATGTTGCTTTAAAAACTCACATATGAAAATGTTACTTGACAGATGTCTTTTATAGTGACACATAGTGCCAGATGTAATTGTGCTTTTCTTTTTCACCATGTTTTCACCTAAACACATATGGACTTTTATGCGTTAAATGAATGAATATGATACTTTAAAAACTGTCCCGAATGTTCCCGGCAAAAGTTTTTCTAACGTTGGTGCTCGTCTTCAGCAAAGGCTGCCATAACTTGGCAAACTCTGTAACCTCCGGTGGCACAGAGTGTCACTTTGTCCTTTTGCGGCTAATGCCCAATTTAAATGTTCTCAGTCAGTTTTATTGTTCTTTCTATTCAGTCTTCATGGCCTCTTTTCTTTCATTTTGTGCACGAGAGGCTGTGTGAATGTAGTACAAGTGTCGCAGAGTGGTAGGGAGGGTGAGGCGGTGGGATGAAGAGAGCAGAGGCTCTCAGGAGGGGCTCAGCCACAGTGGGGTGAACTGTGGAAAATCCCACACACCGGTGGCAAAGCGTATGGCGCTGTTTGCAGACCGACTCCAGTTCCACAGAGGTTCATATCTGCCGTGCTAAACCGCCGAATGACCTCCTTTGACCTCACTCCCATCACACACGTCAGGTTCTAAAGGAGCATCTCCATTTCCTTGTTTTTCCCTCGGGCCGAGGTTCGTCAAACGAGAGCCTTTTTGAAATAGGTCTGCTTTCCCTGTTTTACAAAGAATAAATTATAAAATAGATGCAGGCTGCAAGAATGCATTTTATTTCTGAGTTCCGTCGGCGGCGGCAGCCAGGACTACTTTTAAGTGTCGTTTCTGGTCTTTTTGGTTTTCACCATTACTGTCACTCATGAACCTTTGCTATTTTAAAGGGTAGAAATCGCGTTTAATCACTTCCTTAATGGTGTCAAACGCAGAAAATATTTATTCCAGTTTTCGGACGTCAGCCGTTTCATTGTGACGTAGGTCCTGATAGGCAGCGATAATGCTTCTGTCCCATCATTGAAAATATGACGATAGAATTATCCTTCCAAACAGCTACTCATGTACATATCCTCCCCCCACAGCCCCTCATGGACTCAAAGCGGGGTCACGCCTTCTGTGGTTTCAATCTTTCTACCTTTATGTTCAAAAATACTGTAATTGTAGTAACCGTCTGCTGTGGCGTCTTATAGCTATACATCCTTGCAGCTGCCGTCGGTGCTCAATCAAAAAAGCGCGTTTACCTTTTTCGCCGCGTCCAGGTGGTGAAGTAAATGTGGAAAATACCAGACTACTACAGTATTCTTTGCAGAAATGGGGGGATCCAGATAAATGGTCTCTGTGAGAGTTCTGGTTAGGCTTCGACATATCGGACAAACGACAGCGTCTTTGTCAAAAGCACATCACACCCAATAAATAAAAAAAATTGCCTGTCAACCTCACTTAGTGATGTTCTTCATAGCTTTGTGCATGAAATTATCCATTTGGGAGGTTAAATTGTGCATCCAGCTGATATAGCTGATATCAAGTTGGTAATGTGTACCATAAGTCACAGCGGAACGACCGGGTTTAAAACAAGTGAAGTCTATAGCGTAACGAAGCTTAACTTTAGCGGTTTGTGGGGGGTAAGTAGAAAACCGTGACTGTAAAACTGAATTGGTCTTCCCTAAAATTTTACAGTGAATATTGTCGGTCGTGATATTTGACAAAGCGCGGTCTGCCGGATTTTCTAGGGACGATACAAGGGAAATAACAAGGAAATGTTTCCAAGCTTATGAAACCATACCAAGAAAATAAGTAAGCAAACCCGAAGTCCCTGAATGTGACTTATGAACGATACCGAGGAGATCCTCGGCATTCTTCCTCCTCCTTGTTCCTTCATGTACATGAGTGATAGCTGCAGGGAGCTGCGTGCTGAGAATGGAGCATATCGGTCATTTCTCGGGGAAGCGCTGCAGCCAGTCCCCGCTGACGTGCTCCATCGGAAAACCTTGGCAGCAAGGCTGCTGTCTAAACAGCATGGTGGCCACAAGCAATTAAAAGTTTGTCACGGTGAAAACTGAGATGACAGTAAGTAGTAAACAATTACATTTGGAAGGCTAATGAAAGCCAAAAGGGAGTCGTGGCATTGAGGGGACATGTGCGGGGGGTCTCCACGTCTCCTTCCCGGCTTCTCCTCGATGCTCTCACCGTGCCCTGCTCCCGAAGCCGCCTGGCGAGCAGCCCAAGACAGGCCGCGGATGCCTTTCACAAGAGCACCCTTCCCCTCAGGCTCCAAAAATAATTACTTAGATCAGTTTAAAATGTATTTCCCTCCTCTTTTCCTATTAATTATCAGGTAATAGCAAAGACTGCGGCTGCTGGTGCTCCTAATGCTCTTAAACAGGTCCGTTTGCGGATCATTACAAGGCTCATTTTGCCGTCTAATTGGTGTCTGTTGTGGTGTTCCCAGCGGAGGGGCTTAAAAGGGGTCCTTGCATTCGTGGTGCTTTCTTCATCCATGAATGGCCTCGGATCCATACCTGCCAGCTCTTGCGCGGGACCCCTCCCTCACCACGTGCCAACGCTCCTTTTGCCGTGGCGATGAGGCCCGGTGTCTTGATGGACCTTCGCTGCGGGTTTTCAGGCTCACGATTTCACCAGCCATCCACTAACGTAGCCTTCATGAGCTCCCTAGTCCTGCTGGACACTTTAACAGGTCAAGAGGTTCTGGGTGAAGGTCCTCTGCAGCTGGTAGTCGACTAAATTACATTTGAACGTGCAAAGCTTTATTTGTTTGCAAGTTTATTCTTCGTCCCCCTTAGTTTCTGTTTAAACAGGTGCCAAATTTCTCTTTTCTCTCTTTATTTGTCTTTCCTTTTCTCTTGTTCTCTCTCTGCTTCTCTCTCTCTCCCTCCCTTTATGCACACTGCTGCAAGAGTTACCTGTGCAAGGGCGAAAGTGCTCTGCTTCTCTGCCTCTAAAGTAATTTCTATGCTAATAAGACTCTCAATAAGATAAGACAGTCGGTGAAGAGATGCCTCTCTAACACAGGCTCGGTGATGGGGATGGGCTGCCAGAATTCAAAATGGCTTTTTAGCGCCTGTTGTATCCATTTATTCAGACCAAGATGTTTGTTTGTCTATGCTTGGTTAAAGCCGACATCCCACACAATTACATTTCCGTCCCACTTTCAAAGATGGGGTTTAAGGACAGTATTTCATACAAATGTGCAAACGGTTACAATGGAATAAGTGGTCAGCAGGAGTGTAATCTTCAGGCTCGGATATTGATATTCATATTTGTGTGAGGACACTGTTTGCGGTGAATTCCAAGTCTAGGAATCTGTTCGACTCACTAGTAGATATGTGGCGCTTTGTCGATTGCAACGGAGAATAAAAAGGCTAAAAACTATGCGATTACCGCTCCATAGCGCTGGTACCTGTATGACTCGGTGAAAACCTCGGTGACTGACAAGCCATTTGCCTGTAATTTTTACTGTAAGTAACTACATATGCATGTCGAGCAGAGTCTTATAAATTGGTTTTATGATAATGGAATTCTAAATTCAGATATATTTATAATGTAATCCAGTGTGAAGGGGAAAGAAAATGCAAATGTCGCCAAAAAAAACATCCCTGCCAAAGAGTGTCATTTTCCTAATCTGTGTGTCTAAGAGTCTGAACGTGTGTCCATAACGCATGGTTACACGAGTGTCATTCTTGACACACCGCGTCAGAATCTAACCGCAACAACATTTGTACCTGGTCGCACTCGGCCGTGCTTTATTTATTTTTTTATCGATGCATTACAAACAACATGTAAGGAAGCATAAATGTACAATTTCCAGTCTGCAGCGAAGGCCACGACGAAAGCTAAATAAGGTGTCGCTCCTGGCAGCGGGAGGCTTAGGTGTTAAGACTGCCCCCTTATAACCTGAAGGTTTCTGGTTCAAATGCCCCAGTAGTGCTGCGGAATAAGATACCGAGTGTGAATGAGTACCATAAGGATACCCTGCTGCGTAAATGTATGCAGTCTTGTAATTCTGGTTGCCTAACGTTCCAAGCTGGCTTGGATAAGCAGTCAGATTAATAGCAGTTAATGCTGCTAATCATAATAGCACAATGTAGGCACCCTTCTGAAAGGGTACCATAGTAGACAGCTTGATAAATGAAAGAACATCTCCATATTAAGAGCCTGGCAATAATCAATGCTGATCCACCCCTGCAAAACGCCGGAATTATTCTCACATTAAACAGATAATGATATACCACACCCCCACGCACGCATATTCGACTTGATCTGATGGATGTTGACATCATATGAGCGATTGGTTTTGCGGTCCCACCAGTGCTGATGCTGTCACCAGCCCACAGTTATGTTTCACGTCCTCCTTTCGGGCGGCGGAATCGCAGTAGCGGTTTTACAAAAGGGAGAAAGAATGGGCTCCACGGGCCAGTCCCATCGCTCCATCCATCAAAGCTACAGCGGGAAGAGGAGCCTCATTAATGCCCGAAACATTGACCGGGGACCAGGCTCAATGCTGACTGACCTTCATACAAGCAGTGGTTCCCCTTGCTGGCCCCTCCTGGGCTGGCTCCCCTTTTCCCTCATTTGCATCACAATCCACCTGGCTCATTATGCATTATCCACATCCATTCAAGCAATTTTAGTGGAATCAATCAAATATGAGGAGCCTTTGCAGGTAAATGGAGAGAACCAGCCCTGGAAGCCAGAGATGTGCTTAAGGACTTCTGGGAGACCAGCTTAAAACACGCCTCTCTTATTTGAAGCTCCTTGCAGTATTTATAGATTTCATGCTTGTCTTGCCTTATTTCATTTTACAGGCTTTGATCTGTAGGATACTGAACGCGAATTCAGTCCTTTGTCATCACATCATGTGTGATTCATGAAAAGTTATTGACTCACCCCTAAACTGAGCTTCATATAAAAAGTGTGAGGCAGTTAAGGAAAAAATAACCTGATATAGCTGTTTAAAGAGCAGTCGCTGGGCTGTGGCAATATTTGTAAATGTTATTACAGCTCCATTGTGTCGCAGCAAATTTGCATATTTGTGTTTACCAAGGTGGTTAGGAAACTGTGAAATGAAACGTATCACATTTTCGAGTTTTTGGAACTCCTCGGCAGTGACGGTTCAGCAGAACCTCTTGCCTCTTTTTCTATGTTTCGTGTGAACATGAAGAGAGACCAATGCTGTCTGCCAATGTTTCCCACTGCAGCGCAAAACTCAGTCTTTTCTGTCTTTTATGCAGCAGACTTGCGAGGTGTTTTACAGCCGCTGACAGGGATCCTCTCTCCAGTCCTGTTAACCAGCTGACCGCAATGAATGCGGAACACAGGAGCGTGCCAAAATCCATCAGATAAATTAATTGACTATTTAAATTGCATTATCGCTGTTTATCACACCGCCTGACATGTCCGCACCCTGGGTTCATGTTTGCCATTCCGGGGAACCCTGATGGATGACTACAAACCAAGCTAAAATGCTTATAATCATAATTTCACCTGTCCTCTTAGTCCTGAGCACACCTCACGGAAATTCTCAATTTTCTTCATTTAACTGCAGAATAACGGAACTCATATGAGGTATTTAATCCAACTTAAGCTTGGTTTAAACTTAGTCGAAACATGGCGTTGACATTAAAAAATATGTATCCGTATATACTTGATCCGTCGCATCAGGCTTCCCACAGGACTGAAAATGTGCATATTTTCTGCAATACAGAGGACACACCGAGCCACACCTGATCATGTAGTGGACGGATGTAGGTAAAGCTGTGAGGAGAGACCCAGAAATAGGACAATGCAGAATTACCACGGAAGAAATGTGCTTTTTCAAGGACTAGAGAGGTCAGCTGCAGCTCCAAAAGTGGGGGAGATAATGGCAAAAATGTCAACAGCCACTTTTTGCTTATCTGCCCTCCCGCAGACCCTCTGCATTATGTCTGGCCTTTTTTGGTTCTAAATGTTCATGAGAAATTAAATGGCTTCCCTGTCAGAAATCCCCTGTATTTTGGGTTGAGAAACAGCAAACTTGAGAAAGAAATTAAATGCATAATGTTAATTTAATGAGATTTTTGATGAGCATCACGTTGCCAGAGATCCTCTTGCAATATAATACACAAATTTACTGAATGAATTTGCTTTTAACCATGACTGACAGACAGACAGACAGACAGACAGACAGACAAATACAGATACAGATAGATAGATAGATAGATAGATAGATAGATAGACAGGCAATGAATTTTCCCACAGAAAGCAAATCATTTATCTTGCCTCAGAGATGGAAGTAGTTTACTTTTTATCTTTCGACAGAAAACAAAGCTTTTATGTGACAGCTACAATGTACCACAGAATGAACACACTTTTAATGTATTTAAAATTGAAATCAGTTCACACAGAAATCAATCTTATCTCTTATCTAAAACTGGTTTTAGACATGGCAGCTCGGAGTCTTAAAACCGAGCTTGTTCGGAAACCAGATTCCTTTCTGTTTTGCTGAGATGAGATGCTAATGCTGTTCAGCTGGTAACTTGAAAAGGATCTCCTAGTGCAATACCGCTGTCCCGTCGGGGAACCGGCAGAATAAGATGCTGCCCGTATGCCTGCTCACCATCTGCTGCTGAAGCGCAGACATTCCCCAGGTTGCTGATCCTGTTGTTTTCCTCAAGATACATCAAATGAATCTGGATTTTTGATATGCTGCCCAATTAAAAGAAAGTGGCTGTTCCGTTTAAAATGGTGCTCATAAATATCTCGAACTCAAGAAATAGCAAAAAATAGATTCCTTATTAAAGTCAGTGAAATATACAGGAAAATTTTCTCCCAAATATTTAATATAATTTGCTAATTTTTCATGTGTGGCATCCAAACACAAACAAGGGGCTTCTGAAGTATCATAATTATAAGACTGTTTTTAACTCCATTCCAGTTCTCCAAAAAAAGCTTTGAATGATAAGGGGTTCATCTCAGCAGTGTGACATCTGTAGGACTGATACTGGCACACAGTTCTCCAGAGTACTGCTGTGCTTTGCAAAGAATATTTATTTCTAAGCAACGTGGATGCTGGGAGTGGGGGGGGGGGTCATGATGGGGTTCTCTACCTCCTGAGGTACAAGCAAGGCTGCCTCCTCTGACACTGCACAGATTTAATCCATTCATCTCCAAGCACGTCAGACATACAAACTGACAAGCGCTTCACACTGGCATTTGTAGCCTCCTGTGCTCCATCCTTCTGGATGACAACATGGCAAAGATCACCAATAAATATTGTATCCTGATACAAATGAAAAAAAACAATTGTTTAGGATCACAGGCCTGGGAAATGAGGACATAAAGGTGTCACGGGGATGGGAGATCTTCTCACTCTTCAGTCCTGCGTTACAGACCCTTTCCTCTAGGCTGTTGATGGTTAAATGTCTGTCCTGTCTTTATTATCATCATTAAGCTTTATTTAGCTGATTGTTCAAGGCGGTTGACACTCTGTAAAAGGAACACAACCTCCTGCCCCCTGTACATTATTATTGACTTATCTCTCTGATCTTTGAAGTTACAACTTAGACTACTTTGACACTATTACACTAGTACAGGGGGATTCAAAAAGAACGGAACCCTTTCATAAATGTTTTACTCAGCAACTAATTATCACATGAACATGGAGTCTGAACCAGTTTGTAAAGTAACTCGCATTTTTATTCATCTTACAGATGTTCAATATAGTTCATGTTCACATAATATTTAGTTGTGGCAGATTCGTGAACCACAGGTGTTTAAGTGAAACACTGCAATATAACTAACAAATATTCAACATGGATAGCTACACGTGAAGACTACAAAAAAAATTTTAGAATTGAAATTTCAGATTTTTTGTTAGAAAGTATACTTTCTAATAAAGTACTGCATAGCTTCAAGTTCCTGGGAGTGCACATCACCAAGGACCTCTCCGGGAGATGCAACACAACCCTCCTGGTGAAGAAAGCACAACAGCACCCCCAAATCCTGAAAAGAGCTGAACTTCCATCTCCCATCCTCACCAGCTTCTACAGATGGGCCACAGAGGAAAGGGGAAGCTGTGATCATCACTGTGGGCCTCTTTCTCCCCATCTCTGAAAAATGCTATCGCAACCTGCAGGCCAACACCACCAGGCGCAGGAAAAGCCCTCTACCACAGACTTCCCAGCTGCTGAATTCTAGAAAGCACATGAACGACCACTACCACTACCACTGACCACCCCCACTGTTCCATCAAAACTGTTTGCAGGCTGTATGCAAGCGTGTTTGACCCTTATTCATTCTCTATTTATATTTAATCTTGTTTATCACGTGACTATTTCTGTTTATTGACCTATTCTTCTGCTCATCTATTTCATTTGTCTGTCTGGTTTCATGCCCTCATGCCGTCTGTTTAGTTCACTGTGAACCACTTGTCCAAAACAACATTTCACCCCCCCTTTTGTACATCTCTATGAAGCAGAATGACAATAAATTGAACCTTGAACCAGAATCCAGACTAACTGCACATCCATGTAGTCCATGTCGTCATCATCTACGAGCATTTGTGATACAAACACATTTGTAATATTTACGGGCAATTTTTGGGAGAACAGCGGTTAAACTGAACTGAACAAATTTGCGGCAAAACGAAAACATCCATCGTGTTTCCCACGAAAGCAGACGTGCAATCCTGAAGTAAAACGGTAAGAAAATGCGATAAAAATACGTTATGTTCCCTGTTTTAGGACCGTTTAGGATGCCGGTAACTTCCCGTTCTTCGGGGCTCCATCGGCCGCGGGGGGGGTTTATTCGCGAACGCGGCTGAACGACGTCACTGGCTCTTTAAGTGGCCTCTGTTCTTTATGCATCACTTGTCAATATTTTTGCAAACGACGGCCTAAGCAGCACGTGCCGGGATGCGGATGGCGGACCCCCGATCCCATTCAGGCTCGCGGAGAGCAGCAGTACTGAAGGCTCCACCACCCCCCCCCCTCCGTGGGCGTGGCTTCGCAGTGGCGCGCGCGCGGCGGTAGGAGGCTCGTGCCGCCAGCGCGAGGAAAACACACGAAATCGGTCGCTCTCCGTTTCTCCGCCAAGTGCCTTCTTTTTTTTTTACACCGCCGTTCGGGAGCTCGAGAAACACACGTGTCAGACAGAACACTAAAATAGTGTTTTGTCGGTCGCTCCAGTAGGATATTCGTCATTTCATGCTATTAAAAAAAAACAAACTGAGAGGATGTATTAAAACGCCTCGCGGGAATAACGGCGGACGAAGCTGTTGAGAACAGCTGTAGGAATTCATTTTTAAACGCCGGACCTGTTGTCCTCTTAGACTGTTTAGCAGGGCAGAAAAAAAAGCAACAACATTTGTGCGTAAGTCATAACCTGTGATTCGAATTCCTGCTTTGTTTTAACGCGGGAAAAAGGGGGGGGGGTGGTTCTGGAGAAGCAGCGCTGGAGATGTATCATACTGTGTGACATCGCGTGTATGATGTTAGCATGATGTTTGTATGATGTTAGTAGTTCGCGGTGAGCTCACAGCGGGCTCCGCGCGTCCCTCGTCGGCGAGAAGCACCAATAAAAACACGGTCCCCCGCGGAGGTCTCTGTAGTAGCGCGCGGCTGCCGAGGACGAACACTTCAGCCGGCGAGGTCGAGCGGCGCGCGCCCCATGCGGACACGGATCGTCGCTCGCGGGAGAAGTTCACGTCCAGCGGCGGCGGCTGATCGTGGTGAGGGAAGCTGAAGTTCCCGCGATCGTGAAGACTTGTTACCAGGCGCCCCCACCCTGCGCCCCCTCCCTCCCCGACCACCACCCCCCTCCACGTTTGCTCCACGTTTCCGCGGCGGAATGAAGCATAATGAGGATGTGTGACAGAGGAGTGCAGATGCTGATCACCACGGTGGGGGCGTTCGCCGCGTTCAGCCTCATGACCATCGCCGTGGGCACCGACTACTGGCTCTACTCGCGAGGCGTGTGCAGGACTAAGAGCGCGAACGACAACGAGACGAGCCGCAAGAACGAGGAGGTGATGACCCACTCGGGATTGTGGAGGACCTGCTGCCTCGAAGGTACCTTCTTCCCTGCTCCTCTCCTCCGAACCGCGGTGTTAAAGCGCTACATTTGCTCCCTTGCCGGAACGTCACAAAAATCTAACATTATTGTTTGATGTTTTTTTAAAAAAATTCCAGCATTTCGACTGAAAGTAGCGTATCCTCAAATGACTTTGTGAGCCGCGTAGAAGGTTTCGGGGCCGTTATTCGTGAACGATAAAGTTGTGGGTGTGGAGAGCAGCTCGATGCCTGAGATAACCTGTGGATTCCAGCAGCACCTGCTCTCGCTCCGTCTGCAGGCCGCCGCTTCAAATATGTTTCTTTTTATTTACGGATGATATTCTTGCAAGAAAGTTACTGGGCTGTCGTGTCACGTTTAAGAATTTCCAAGCCGTCTTAAGTACTTATGTATTTATTTATACTCGGGGTACGGAATAAACGGGGAGCCAGAACTCTGCCCCGCAGTCCCTACAGCGCCTTGTCTGCAAAATACAGAAAGTATTTTAATTCTGTTCGTGGTGTGTGTGTGTGTGTGTGTTGTAAAGAAACGTGTTGGTGTTTTCCAGTGGGAATCTCGTGTTAAGTTGCGTGACTGTGATGCAGGATTTGGATTTTCCTCTGAGTCGCATGAAGGATGAAATCTTTCAGATTATTTGTGAAGTTGTAGGAAAAGGACGCGCGTCTTTCTTCTTCTCCTCACTTCCTCTCCTTTGGCAGATGTGTGACTGGCTTCTCAAACGCCCTGTGGTGTTGGTTACTGGTAACTCCGTGCTGGTCTGATGGAAGGAGACTTTTTTCTTCTTTGATGATATTATAAATTACCCCTGGCATTGTTATGAGAAATAATTCTCTTTAACCTTGACGTTTGACCTTGAACCGAGCTTATTCTGCAGTTCCACTTTATGGTCACGTATTCAGTTATATCATGGACATTTTTGAATTAGTTCTATATGAAAGATCTGCCTTTAAGCTTTTTCTGTTTAGTGTTTGTATAAATGCAATGTGTGCAGTATGAATTCCAGCAAATGTAGACAGTTATTACATATAATTTGAAGGGAATATTCATTTTACAGACCATGAACAGTCCCGTCCATGAGAAGCTGCCTGAAGGTAGCAGATGTTTAAAAACTAGCTCCAGTGTTTTAGAACATGTTCACATCATCACATCTTCAAACCCCAACACCCTTTTCTTTTACTGTCTTCCCTCTCAGCGTTCTCCTGCCCCTAATACAAAACACATTTAATACCAGGCAGTGTCAGGTCTGCTGAACCTTCTTGTCATCAGTCTGACATGCTATGGTTTACTGTCAGGTGCTGAGGAAAAGATATAAGAACACAAGTCAAGCAGGGGATGTTCCTTTTGATACAGGAAAACCCTTTTACCGGTCCATGTAGCAGTGGAGCCTTTGGAGGGCGTAGAACCGCCGCTCTCTGGGTCTTGAACCTATTGCATACAGAGCCCAGTGGAAGTCCACTGTGTTCTTCAGGAGGTGCAGCAGCTACTGCGGAACTGACAGCTCAGCCTGCAGGATCAACCACTCCCTCATCGGCTCCACAGCAATGACTGTGTGAAAAAAGGTCGGCGTGTGAAAATAAAGGTCTAAAAAACTTTTAGGAAAACAAAAGCACAGTATATAGGACGTAGTAAGGGGTCGAATTCTTGGTGCCTGTACATTTTTCCTGAAATGTGGCTCTTTAGGTGTAGCCGTGTGTGCGGCTAGCCAAAGATGACACGCCAACACGTTGCTCCTTGAACAAAACTGGGGTTCACGCCCACATGCACAGTGTGTGCGCTTCTTCACTGTGTCAAAACGTGTCATCAGATATCCTTGCAACATATAGCAAATCATAGGGAAAATGTGACCTTTCAAATATAGTACAAAACCCTCTGACACTGTTAACAAGGGCCCGATAAAGACGTTTATATAAATGTAGCCCTTGGCAATGTCTGTGGATATTTATAACTGAAGTGTCATTTAAATGTGAAAAGGTAGCATGTTTAGTTTCGCTATTGCATACAAAGAAGGCAAAGGTTAAAAACGATTCCTGAATGCGTGTTTCGATGTTCCATTTGGTGTCGGGTATTAAACTTTAATTTTGACAGTAGCATCTGCGAGCGTGATAACTGATTTTTGTGGAGGTTTACCAAACAAATGGCTGCTGTAAAAATTGTACTGGATGACATAAATTTGTCCAGCTTTAATAATTTTTATTCCCTATGAGATGTGTTTTTCTGGACAGTGGTGGTCAGGCAAAATTTTCTTTAGTTTGGGGCATAATTAGCAAATAGAAATGTATACAGACCGGCTGCATACACTTTCACAAGCTGTTTACAGGGTGTTACTATCAGATGACTGTCTGCAAAGCCACTTTTCTTGCATCTTTCCCTCCTCTGACCAACGGTTTTCTTCTCCAGCCCCTCATGTACAACAGCGGCTCGGAAAACAGACATTTTCTAACAGCACATCCTCGGTGCACAGTTTTCCAGATATGTAGCCTGTTCCATTGAGTCTTGGGTTCCAGGGAAAAGAGCTGGCCTCAGTGGTGACAATGGCGTGCGCTGCCAGTACAGGTGAGCATCCCATCGATAGTGTGTCTGAACAGGTGCAAATACGTCCCAAATGAACAAGCGCCTGATCGCAGAATAAGCAATGAACCTCGAGAGAAAAACGAGAAAAACCGCAAAGAGCATCGTACCGAATGCTGAGGGATGGCAGCGCTCCTCTCGGCTTGTGCACTGATGTAGAACTTGTCTTATACAGTCCCATCAGCCCTCTCCTAGGCAACCAACTGCCCTGGCATGGCTAAAAGGCCGGCAGTGTGACTCAGTGCCTGTGTCCCATTTCCCTCCTAATCCGTGGAGGACATACTATGACAGCTACGCATGAGTGAAAACTGGCTCGGCTGGAAGGATTATGGATCGTCAGAAAGCTATCCCAAACACGCCGTTTGCGGTGTGGCTCATCGGCGCCGCTCCTTCGCAGAGCGGCCATCGTGAGGCTCTGTGCGTAGCTGCGGTTGAGGACAGAGCCTTCACCAAAGTGCTTTACCGCAATCGCTCGGAAAAAAATACCCTGCTGTGTAAATGGGATAAAATTGTAAGTCGCTTTCCATAAAATGTTGACTAAACAACAAAATAATAACAGTGAGTTTCTTCTGGCCAGAAGGCCTTGGAGTGTGGCGGTTTGCCCACACAACATCTGTAAACCACATCCCTAGACATCTTGGGCATCTGTCACTCCGCGAAGGATGTAAAAGCATCAAATAAAGAGGGTGCTTACAATGAATAAATCGAATAAATTTATGGGGTGTTGTTTATGTTTCGTACCGTGGCATTCGGGGACAGAACTGAGCCCCAGTTTCAGACAGTTTAGTTTTGAGTGTGCTGTCCATCTTGTAATGGGTTCCGTCTGTACCGTGAGCCAGCATTGTTGACACTATCACTTCTCCACACATTTTTGGCTCCACGCTGTAAATTATATAAAGTGTAATATGTGCTAATGAAGCAGCTCGGCGACTGCGGAGTGGTGTTTTTGTGCTGCTCGGCTGAGGAGAGGAACGGGAAATGGCTGAGTGCTCTTCCAGCTGATCTTGTTGGAACAAATAGGCTTTGATGGAACAGCTCTCCCCACTTAGCGCACAGGACTCCAGGCTGCCGTATTAACACCGCAAGGGGTCAACAAGCGACGGCGCAACCATACTAAACAAGCAATTCGGAAAACAATTAAGGTAACTAATAAAGTGAGCTAAGTACATAAAAAGCAAATAAATGCCTGTTAATAAGGGCAGACATTATGGTGACACTACTTTAATGTGAGTTTAATGGATGGCAGTTAAGAATATACAGTATTAAATAAATAAAACTTTTGTCATCTGTTTCAATTCAGTTCAGTTCAATTCGATTCGGTTCATTTTTACAGAGTGCTCTTCCCACCGGGGTGGCGCACAATGGTACAGGAGGGAATGGTAAAGTGCAGATTTTCCATTTCTAAGGCGACAGATATAGTTATGTGTCTGGAGAGTCCAGTTGGCAACTGAGGAGTGGAAAATAAAAAAACGCCCAACTGCCCAGAAGGGGAGACAAATAAAATTCTAGGGTTCCCATTATCAGCTGGCTGAACGTTCCTCCTGGGTTCCCTATTGTGGTGACAGGGGACCTATGTGGAAATGTCTGGCACAAAAGACCAGTATGCGATGGTCTGAGGACTTTAAAGTCATTTTCCAGGCTGATGCAGATCTAATTGTCAGTGGTAGGCAGTTGCTGGCTCCTGACCACAGAAACCGGTGGTTGTTGTTGGCAGCAGTTGCTAATAATAAAGCTGTTCTGAAACACTTCACCTTGAATCGCACAATCAGGACATCTAATGTGTCTATTTTGGATGTGGCGAGTATGAATAAAGCCGTGACTAAGTAATTTATCAGTCCATTTTAATCCAGTTCGGTCGATGCAATTATCCGTATGAAGGAAGGCTGCCGTACGTTTCGTCGGGTGTAGCAACACATCGACATCCCCGTATTCAAGCTCCAGGTTTTTGAGTTCTCAATATCGCAAGTGGTAGATATTCATACCCGACTCGGTATCCGAGTGGTGGAGCCCCGGGATAGTGAGTCTTCGCCGGGTGAAGGCAAATCACATCAGAGAAGTATTCCAAACTGCCATTTGTTTTTGCCTCATGTGGCCCGGGTTCAAACACAGTTTTAGTCATTTTGTTCGCTCTTGTTCAGTCGGTAAGTTCCCCAGCAACGGTTCATTGCAGAAACAGCCCATTACAGTAGGTAAATTGTAGTTTTTTCTGTTTTATATTTTTTCATTTGTTAATTTTTTTTTGCATACATTTGACTATTAAGTGTGTGTTGCTATTACTACTAGTAAGGAAAGAAATGTAATGTATGACATAAATTTAAAAAATAACTGCGTATAAAACGTACAAATGCATATTAATTACCTAATTAATTAGTTTGCTAATTGTGTAACTGGTGTTTAAAGTGTTCTTTGTCACGCTGAAAAACGCACTTTGGACTGTTATTGATATTTTGGGGAAATTAATGTTTCTCGGATGAACCCAGAATAAATCATAATTGTCCTCATAGGAAATAATGGAAACGGCTTCCTGATAGGCGAGTTTACCATATTCGCGCGATTTCTAGGAACTAATCACACTCGGTTACCGGGGTACAGGTGTAATTTGCTGAGTTAGGGTTTATAAACGTCCGCAGACCGCTGGCTGTGTAGAGGGGGGGTAAAGAGACTGTGTTGTATTTATGGCCTGTGAGAGATTGGGGTTCAGCCCTCGGGCTGCTTTTGCGGTGGGATTAGCTTAATGGTCAGGTGGAGGGAGACAAAGGGGTCCGGTTTTGGGATTAGCTGCTGGTCAGTAGGAAGGGAAAGCATTTTGTCAAGGTAGTTAGTGACCCAGCAGGATTTTGTGGGCTGCAGTGATTTGCTCTGCTTCCTATCTTTAGTGGGGTCAAACCTCTGTTGCCATCCTGTACTTTGTGAGGCACGAGTAATAGGGGAATATTGTTTAAAGAAGCTATTCAAAAATAAAGTGGGCTCCAAAAGACAACTTGAGCAAATTAACCCGCCCGCCGTGTCGACTCGAAACAAACAGAAAACGTGTCTCACTTGGAGAATGTGTCAATAATTAGTAAGGCGCAAGGATCTGTTCTTCATCTGATGCAGAGCCAAGAAAGTACCTTAAATGACTGCAACTACTCAAGTAATACAGAACTTTCATATTGTGGAATCCATTTCCGTAAGACATTATAGCTCAGCACCACATTATTGCTTAACACCACAGGGTTCAAAGTATCATTACACACAGATGTCTTAAGAAACACCGTGAATGAATGAGGGAAATTTTTTTCCAAACAGCTATTTGAGACACTGAGATTGTACTCTCAGGACTTGTGCCCTTTCAGTGGTGTATGAGAAGGTGCTCAGGTGAATCCTTTATGGAAAATCAATATGTCTAATAACACACATGATCACTTTCCAGTCAACGTGACAGACAGCTATTACCATGTTCGCATTGTAAATACACTTTGGAGTCATCTTTATTATATACAAACATCTCCCCAGACCACAACCAAACAACCATTATTGCTTTATATGAAGAAAATTGCTTTATTTTAGGTCACAAGCCATGCAGTACAGCAGGTTTTATAAGTCCATAAAGCGAAGAATTTACAGATCCCCTTTTATGGTCTTTGCTTTATTTTTGGCGTCGTTTTAATCACTGCTTGAAAACATTAGAACGCAGTATTGTGCTATAAGAATACATTCAGTTCTGAAATAACTGTTTAAGGTAATTTCTGAGTTTTTTTTTTTGTTATGTTATTCCTGCTTGCTTTATAGGAGTGCTTTATAGGGGGATGCAGTTAAAAAAGAGTTGGATTTCTAATATGCCGTCCTGTACAAGTGTATTTCTTCGTACCGATTTAAAACAACAGGGCAGTGGGTAGCACAGTGGTTACAGATGTTGCCTTGCAGTCAAAGGAGCTCAATTTAAATCCCAGCTGCCAGATGCTTATTCAAAAGTTGAGAAAATATAAAAGCTTAATTTAATATTGCATACTATTATTATTGTCGGCCCCTCAAATTTTTTGCTTTCTGGATTTCTCCATTGTCACCAAAAAAAAGTTGTGGAATTATTTTTGTGACATACATCCTGTTAGTATGTGTCCTCTGCCAACATCTGACCAAGGCTGAAATGACAAATGTAATCATAGTTTCTGTCTAAAAGTCATATCCCAGCATATCAACCTACAGCAACAGCTGCAATTTCAGTTTGTTATTTAATTGCATATTTGTCTGTTCAGTTACCGTGGAATAAATTTAAATGCCCTGAAAGCACATTTCACAGAAAAGAAATCTACTGTTTAAATCAATACGTACTGCTGGCTTTTGAAGCTTTAATGTTCTTTAACAAAACTCGCAAGATTTATTTGTTTTATTTGCATTGTCCAAAATATCATGCATTGTGTGACTTGAAAGACATCACCGATGTCTAAGTATCTGTTTCAGGATCATTTAATACTGTACATTTTCTATTTTTCCACCAAACTGCGAACCGTATAATTACACATTAAGTAGAAATTTAAAAAAAGAAACACTGGAAACGTTGATATTTACAGTATGTTAAATGATGACGTATGTAATAAAATTAAATCTTACTTGGCAGCTGTATGACAGCAAGATAGCCTGTTCCTTGCTGTCGTGAAAGCTGTCGTATCTGAGACCTCTTCAGAATTGTTGTGACTCTCAACCGTGCAATTGCCCGTATTTAAGTCTGCCGACAGTATATATCAAATTTTTTATTGGATTATTTGTGTGACATAACAGGGTTTGGCTGGTTCAGTGTGGGCTTGCAAGTTTTGTTTAGTTGTTTTGTACTTGTTATCTAGTTGTTTTCTGCAGAATGCCTTGAACAATGAAAAAAGCCATTCATCTGAAAACAAAACAAGAAGAAAGGGAACAGGAAAGCCTTTTTGGACCCCTGTACTACTGGAACTGAAAGATAAAAAGTAAAACTCACAAAAATTCAAAGATTTAAAAAAACAGCACAAAAATGTTGAACATATGTGCAACATTGCTGGATTCTCATGTATAACATTACTGTGGTCTGAGGGGAGCCTCCTATATAAATGGGTGAATGAATGGTCTGTTTGTTTTATGTTTTGGGTTTTCATAGTAATAATAACAGATGCTGAGAGAAGCCAAAGACAAATTTCCACTGCAGACAAATACTGTTAAATCGGATGTTACATAATGTCTCGGCTGAAATTAAATAGCAGCACCTGAACTCATATTTTGCATTTACCATCTTGTGGACATGAGTCAGAAAGGTTGTTTCCAAGAAAAGAGAAACTCAAACTGAGCTAGATTTGAACTCATGTTCAAAAGCACATGAAACAGAAAGTGGTAGCAAGATGTTATAAATTAAAATCATGTTTAAGAAAGCTGCAAATTTCTATGTCGATCAAGCTCAGTTGTCAGTTTGTGCATCTGTCCATCTGTCTGTTTGGTCTTTATGCAAAACATTATTTTTCATGCCACAGATCTGAAATCTGGCACAGTGGTATATTTCACCCTAACCGAGGTTTTTTGCAAATTCAATATCACACAGTGCTACAAACATTAGTGAAGTGTGCCTCCAGGCAGTTCCCCTCTAATTCTTCAGAATGAGAACACACGGGCCAGCTCTCTCTCTCTCTCTCTCTCTCATCTCACACACACACACACACACACACACACACACACAGAACAGTGCACACATTACTAACTTAAGGGTAATAATACAATTTCAGGATATATATTTTTTTCTTTCTACCTTTATACTGGCCTATGACCAGCACACATGTCCCTTTCTTCAGTATTTGCCTGTTTGACATCACTAACAGTACTTATATACTAAAAAGCACGACTATTTACCACTTTCCACTCTCTGACCTGGGCAGCACAAGGTGACTCAGTTTGTACCACACATAGGTAAAAACAGGGAAGAAGTAAAATCTTTTAAAGGAGACCAAACATGTTAATTAGCCAAGAAGATTAATGCAGTAGTGCTTTACACCCTGAGTTCTTTGGAAACATCTTATAAACAGAGTTATTGCATGTGTCAGTGTTTTCATTTGTCAGTGTGTAGGATTTGGCCGTTTCCCAGCATAGTAAGATAAACAATTCCTCTAACAGTCTGGCCACATGTGGAGTGGTAAGCAAACAATCCATCAGTGTCTCTGGATCTATTAAACAGTCTGACCCCGCATGCATGGGAGAGCTCACGTCTTTCAGGCACTCAGAGAAGCGATTGATCCGACCAGTCTTCACAGCAGTCTGTTGAAATATTATCAGCATTGTATTAACAGTGCCAGCAGTAGTTTATTTGCTCTGTCAGCTCACAGTCAATGAAGTAATTGCAGTGACTTTAGGTAAGTGTCCTTCCACAATTGTAAAAGTGTTATTGTCTACGGTGAGTCATTTGCAATGACTATATCTGTATAGTCACTTGTTTTCTTCCTTTGCCATGAAAGTGAGGGCAGTCAGAAGTACCACTGTGGATCATAACTTAAATCACTATCCTGACTCGACATCCCAGGGTTCGCTCCAGTGTAATGGCCATGGAGAACACAGGCCACATACTTACCTTGCTTGTCTGACCGCAAGCTTCTCACAGTCCAAACATTTGTGAATTAGTGCCAGGCTAGAGCATGGTTTCTACATCTGCAGCCAGATTCTTTCCAGGGTGCTGGCTGTGTCCTGGGTGGGCCCTCTTTAGACAGTCTGGGCTTTAACACGGAGGCAGCGATTCTCTCAGGCTCACCCATGTCATAGTTCTCCAACCGGTTCTGTATCAAGGCAGTGTGATGAGGAGTTGCATGAGGCACCCTGTTGTGACAAGTGTGTGTCTGCGAGCATGCGTGTGTGCAAGACCATAGTCTAGGCCGCAGGGTAGGTTTCGTACCACACGGAGCCCAGCAGACTGGCTCCCCACAGAGTAGACTTGTGTGTCATTAGTGACTAACATTGAATCCCCTCAGTCGATGCTACCAGCACGTCTTATGGCCTCAGATTCCAACACAAGCTGGGGAAGGGGCAGAAGCCGGCAGATGTTGAATACCACCAGCGTTGTTTGGACTAAATTTTATATTCACCTGACGAAGCGTCTCCTAAGAGACGGCCATATGGTGCACGAAGAAAGGTATCAAAAAACTTCTGATGTGAATGATTTTCGGTGGAACGTATGTGTGCCACTCTTTAGGAGAAACAAGGTGTTTCACAGTGGAGCAGCTGCAGTCACCCTGCGCATGTTCTCTGCGTGGACATGGGTTAGTTGGTCAGAGTTAATTGTTGTGGGATTTTGGGATGCGGAGGACAAGGATTACAAGCGATGGTGTTAGATTGCAGCAAGCATCTGTGTGGTTGCAGTGGCTGCAAACCACCGAGACCGTTTGCTCTTATGTCTCTCCTCCAGTTGCAGCACCTGTTCTCTGTGCTCTCAGCATATATATTGGTGGGACTGGTTTGCTAAGCTGAGCAAAAAAGCATTAGGAACCACCCACCCCATCCCTGTGGACCCCACTTTAAGAGAAACAACTATAAATAAGAAAGAGCCAGAAGGAATTGAGATATAAGGGAAGCGATAGAAGTTGAGGGTTAAATGTGTAGATATTTAATCACTACAGACCGCTTTGCCATCCTGTTTGACGGTACAGATTATGAAAATATACAGCGTTACGACAATGAACTCCACAGCTGTACACCTGAATTTTCCTACACTGAAACGTGGCTCAAAGAATGTTCTGCCGTCCACCTGAAAATACAATATAGTGGTCAAGCGAGGAATGGGAGAACTTAGTCATCAGGCGTATCTTCAGGGATCATTCATTAATAGATTAATAAGATTTACAAAAGATTGGCCTCATTTTGTTCGGTTTACATGAACGTGTAGTCATGGGGTGTTTAAGGAGATAACGGAATTCTTTTCTTCTTCACTTGTGCCTTTAATGCTGACGACATCTGCAAAAAAAAGTGGGGGGGGGGGGGCTGTGAAGTCTTTAAAAACAAACAGGAAACATCTTGGTATCTTCAAGCAGTCATTACAATTACTACCTCTTCCTCTGTTAATGTGTACTTTAGAGCTGGAGGTGTAGAAGAGCAGAGCTGGCAGCGAATCCACGCAGAGTGCTTTGACAGTAATCGTGGAAACGCGCGAAACAGAACGATACCATAATACCGGGCTTTCAGGGGTACAACAAAGATATGCTTGAAGCATTAAGGGGTGGCTGCTAGACATCCTTGCCGTAGAGGTGAACAGCAGAGCTCTGTCCACCACAGCAGAGCAGCACGCTGTTACGGATGTGACACCCAACGTCAGGCCAGTTTCCCTTCCGCTGGGGCTTTTTGTAGCCTGCTGTGGCAAAGCACAGGGTACACAGACACATTAGAACAAAAAAATAAACATGTCACACAGAGAGGAAGGTTATTGCTCGCCGGTCTGTCTCAAGCAGAGATGAAATGTGACATGGAGTTGACGGCGTACTTTGACGGGAATGCAGGTATGACGGTAAGATGGTAAGAACGGTGTCCTTTGAATGGTTTCATTTTCTCACTTGACAGTGTTTACGTATGTTGACCCAAGCAATTCAAAATGCACGCGTAAAAAAATCCCGCAGGCTGGAACCCGGCTAAACCAAGGCCCAGACTGACTCACACACAAGCGTGGATGACTCTTGTGAAAATGAACGTCATGCGCAGCTAATTGAATTGATCAGACTGTGTCAATAGAGGGATGTGGAGACCTGGAGAGAGAAACCTCTCTTTGGACTGGATGGAGGTTTAGTGATACCGCTGTAACTTGTTAGACTTAAGAGACGTGGTTAAGTTTGTGTTTCTATTTGAGAGTTTTGGCGTTTCTTCTTGAGGGCGACAAGCAAATTCCTATCTCTTTGTTGCACTACCGTGGATTTTGAGAATAACTGTATTACCTGTAACACCCTTGCACACTATACATCTCAATGTTGCTCGTGACCGGTGTCACAGCACCATATTTCTAAGCACATTGCTCTGCCTTTTAAGGCTTTTCTCTTCTGACCAGCAGGACACCAAAGGGACATTCGGAGCCTTGCAAAAAACGTTAAGCTCCTTGACCAATTCTCTCACTGAATGACAACTGGTACATTGAAATTTTGTTCCCTGTGATATTTTAGTAAAAAAAAAAAACCCTGAGACTATTCAAAGATTACATTGTTCTTATGTTAGAAAATATTTCACAAAAATCAAAGCTCCTATATACTTTCATGTAAGTGTTCAGTCTGTGCAAATGAATACATTTTGCTGCAGTAAAAGATTTAAGTCTTTTGGCGTAAGTGTATCTCAGCTTTGTGCTCTGCTGGGATGTGATTTCGGCCAGTTCTTCTGTGCAGTTTTGCTACAAGCTGTTCAGGTGTGTTGGATGACGGTTGTGGGCCGCAATGTTCAAGCAGGACCACAGATTTTCAAGGGGACTGAGGTGAGGACTTCGGGAGCGTCACTGTAGGACGTTCACCTGTTTTTTGTTATCGTGCCGTTGCAGTATTGCTTTGGCCCTGTCACTTGCAAGGCACCATAACAGTGTGAGTCTTGAGGCTGTCAAATATGTGGCAAGCTTTAAACTTCCAGTTTATTTTACAAACATCTGTTCAAAAAAGAAAAACACATACTGAGTACTGTAGGCAGAAATTGAGACTTAGGGTTTAACTCTTTACCTCAGTGTGAAGAGTCAGACATGAAGAATAATGTATTTAATGTGAATTTAAAGATACAAATATTAATTTTTTGGCTATGTGGTCATCCTTGATTTATAGAAATGAGAAGTTTCTTTTCATGAGCTACTGCAAATGGCCAGCTTTTCTCTTTGAAGCTCGGTTATTCAGCCTTGGATGAATGTTACGTCACTGGAACTTTTTTATTATTACTGTCCAAGATTACTGGGGTTTATACAGCAACAAGCGACACATACTAATGTACCTATCGTGGGTACAGCCGAGAGTGGGTACATTTCCCAGGGTACTACAGAAGGAGTCTGGACTTGAATGATGGTAACCAAAGTTTTCAAAGTCATTTGTATTAACCTGTGTGATACAGGTTAAACTATCCACTGCCAAGCCAATGCTTAAAAAGTGCTTCAAGTCAAGCAGCACATATAATGTATGTCTGGTTTAAGAGCATGTCAACCCAGTGAGGATCCTGCCTGGTATTTAGAGAAAATCAAACCAAATTTTAGGGTCTGAAACTGCAGTGGTTACAGAAAAGTGTTGATAAAATGGAATTCTTCCTCTGTTGTCCTCTTTTCTTTCATTTTGTCTCTGCTCTTTTCCCTCACATTGTCCCTTGTCTTTCTTCTCTTCTCACACTGAATAGCACAGAGGGTCGCAGTGTGGGAGCCCCGACGGGCATACCGAAAGAAAGGGGTGCTGATGAAGTGTGTGTGTGTGTGTGTGTGTGTGTGTGTGTGTGTGTGTGGGGGGTAGGGGGTGTTGGAGGCAGTCTTGTGCTCCCCTGCACAGAATATCTCCTTCATCTGCGTTTAATTTCCCTGAGTCCCTTCCAACAAAGGCAGCGTCTTTTAAGGACATCACTGCTGAATTATTCACTTGGCTGGCTTTCCTTGAGTGGCTTGTTCTCTTCGCCCCGAAAGCCCTTACACCCAGCGGCGCCTCCTTGCCCTTTGCTTTCTGGCAGGAATGAAGCCCACAGTGACAGTCGAGACAGTGCTCTGGTAGCCCACAGGCCAAGGAGTCAGCAGTGAAGGCCCTCCCTGTGAGCTTTTGCACCCCCATCAGTGTCTAAAGCTCTGCATCCCATCGGATGCAGTGTACCATGCAAATACCACAGCATACAAATGGTTCCAAGGGTTTTATGTATATGAAGAATGTGACTATAGCAAGAGAAGCTTCCTCGCAGTTCCCAGCTGTGTTTGTCCCTCTGCTATGCGAATTTTGACTCATGAACACACAGATCATAAGTTAAAGCATCAGAGACTATAGTTACACTACGTGGCAGTAGCATTTATCTGCTGATCCTTTACCAGCGTTTAAATTTCTTTGGTTTAGCCAAAGCCTTTTCTCCAGATCATCTAACGGTGTTAAGCTGCTTACAGTGATTTACCCATGTAAACAGTTGGGTCATTTTTACTGGAATAATTCAAAGTAAGTGTCTTGCTCAAGGTAGTGAAAGAAGCCTGGGTCATTTAAATATTTATTTATTTATTTATTTATTTATTTATTTATTTATTTATTTAATATGGGGCAGCATGGTGGCTCACAATGCCGCAGTGCCTGCAGAGTTCAAATCCAGCTCAATCTGTGTGGAGTCTGCATGTTCTTGTTGTGTCTGCATGGGTTTCCTCTGGGTGCTCTGGTTTCTTCCCACAATCCAAACACGTGATTCGTGTTGACTGGTCACTCTAAACTGCCCATAGTGTGTGTGTGTGTGTGTGTGGTTACCCTGTGGTGGTCTGTGCAGTGATCCGGATAGGATCCTCAGGGTGAGCGGTTAAGGATAACACGTGGATCGTATGGCATGTGTTTTTAATCGTTTATTTTAACAGGTGAACATTAAGAATACATGATAAATGATCTTCTCGTAGCTTTTTTTAATTGGTGCACTAATGTGACAGCAAAATTGGGGTTTGTGTAAAAAGAATTGCCTTTTCCTTTAAAACAACTGGTTATTTACTGGTAGACGGAAGAGAGTGATGGCAGAAAGTGATCAATTTTCTCCAATCCAATTTACACTGTTAAGCTCCATGTAATTATTTATATAGCTGGGACATTTTATATTTATACACCTGGGTAAGTTGAGTAAATGAAGCTAAGTACCTTGCTCAAGAGTACAACAGCAGTAAGCGGGATGCAACCTGCATTCGCTGTCCGTACATCACTGCGCTGCTTTTTTTCCGAATCAAAGACGGTCGGCCTGTTTTAAGCATTACCAGGTAATAGAAAGCGATGAAGTCGTCATGAGGCGCATGAAACATCCTCAGACAAGCAGTGGGCAAAAGCTTTCATTCACAATCCCAGCTCCACCCAGGACCCAGAACTTCGCCGTAATTGCCTGTTAGGTACGTCCACTTGTGGGAGACAAAAGCCGGAGAAGCTGCTCGCCGGCATTTCGTGGCAGCGCGTGGAGCGACTTTAATTGGAGCCCATATCTTTCCTGTCTCATCTCCTTTTCAAGACATTTCAAGTGGGAACGATATTTTTTCTTTTAATTTCTACCGAGAATTTCCATTTCTTCCACTTTCCCATTGTGTGTAAATTTGTACAAAAAAAAAAAATGAGCTTGATAAGAGTTTTAATCCTTCCAGCCTTGTGCTAGTTTGTGGTGCCTTTAGTGTTTTCATATTTTTGTGTTGGTCTCAGATAGGATCCAACTCTTTTGCTGAGCAGCCATTTTGTCCTGCCTTCTGCTCACACTTTTGGTGAGATTTTGCTTTGTAATGGCCCTTTTCTGAACCCTCCACAGCCTGCTGTCTAAGGAGCCCGCAAACTGAGGGGCGCAGGGGAGACGGAACACACACGCAACACTCTTCACAACGTATATGGAATGTCCCACATACCTGCACCTGGGCCCACCCGAACACACATGCCTAGATACAGGCAATAAACACCCGAGTGCCGTGACTCCCCTGTTTAAGCCCCTTCGGTCCACAGTAAGAGAACCTCCCCGAGCGACAGAGAAGACGGAGAACCAGAGACCTGTCCTGGTCCATTTTCCCTCACAGATCCCCCAGCTTATGAACCCAGGGTTTCTTGTCCCACAAAGATGCACACATCTGGCTGCGTGTTCTGTGTGATCTGTTCCCCCGCCCTCCTCAGCCGTGCTCCTCAGCTCATTGCGCCCACGATGGCAGTAACCGCAGCTGTCCTGCCGTGGGCACCGTGACACACCACGTGACCCCAGGACCCTCCATTCTTCACTTAGCTACATTCTCTTTTCTGTGGTTGTTTCACTTGCCATTCCTCTGGGTCTCTGTAGCTATTTTTGCATTTGCTCCATCCTTACTGGCGATGCCAGTAAATTGTACTAATGTGGCATTATTTCATTTATTTGTAAAGTTTAAAATATTTCCATGATTAACTGATAATTCTGAGGAGGGTTGCAGTGTTCTGGAGCCTATTTCAGAAGCAGAGAGCACTAGGCTATGAAACAGGGACGTCAGTCCGTCGCAGGGGGACCACACACACCCGGTCACACTCACAAAAGGCTATTTAGAGTGACCGTTCAATCTGAATCACACATCTTTGGACTGGAAACCCAAACAGACACGGGAAGAACGTGCAAACTCCACACAGATGTAGCCAGATTCGAACTCACACCCACCTAGCCTCGCTACTTGGCGAGCCACTATGTCACTCTGTTTAAAATATATATTTTTTAATATAACTGACCTTATTGCTAGCAGTCACTGTAAATTATGTACACTGATCCAATATGTGCAGTTATTAGATTTAAACTGCAGCTATTATGTACCAGTAAAATAAGCTCTTAATCAATACGTGAAATCAATAAAAGTGAAAAAGAAACGTTATCTACTTTTCCAGCTATGGTCTAATGGAAAGAAAACCCACTGGTTTGTGAAAAGTGATAAACAGTCTCTCGCTGAGGCCTAGTTGGATACCCACAAGCATCGAGTTTATTCACAATGGACAGTCAAGGCCTTTCGGTAGGGAGTGCTGATACAGTCCGTTCTTGACCTCCCGGACTACATGGATGGAGGAAGTGTCTGTATACGGTGAAAACTGGGAAAATCAAAACCATAATTTGTGTTTTTTTTTTTTTTTTTTTTACCACAGTGCTGGATAGTTCTTCACTATGTTAAAACATTAACACTTTTATAACCTACTATAAAGTGTAATGAATGTGTAATGTGCCTAATAAAATGACAAAGTCAGTGCTGTAATTGTTCAAAAAGCAGTGAATAAAACAACTCGATCAGAACGCTGCTACTGGGGGACTGAGATGCGCTGCGCCACCTTCATGGCGACTAACAATGGAGACGGATGATTCTGAGACACGGTATCAAAATTGTTTAAAACGTTACTGTTTGCATTAATGCTGTTTTCTGGAGGAAGAAAAAAAAATCTAAGAATTGCTTAAATATTTATATTTTGCCTATATTATGCTTAAAAATAGTTTCATAATTTTTCTGGAATTTGTAACTTTTTTGGGAAAATCCAACCTGATAAGTTGAGGTTGGAGCTGTTAACACGTCCGCGTTCTGCACTACTGACTGCGTCCTTTCGCTGTATACAGGCACCGTTCTGTTGCTCATTGGTGCCACATTCATCTCCCATATGCTGCGCTGTCAGCTCATTCACACGGCATTTACTGGCAGCCTTTACTCTACTGACTGCCCAAACGCACCATGTTTACTACCATGTGTGCTGCACTGCCAGCCGGTCATGAATACATCTTGTAAGAGTCTTGAAATCCATACGTGTTTAGGCAGCATCAGTGCAAAGACCTAGTTTACCGTTTCCTTAGGCATGTATCCCATAGACAGGTTACATATACCGGGTACCAGGAGATGGATTGGCATCCTGACCAGCCTGGCACCTTGTTCCTCTGGGATAGGCCTCTGTGACCATGACCTGCACAAGAGGTCAGTTATGGTGAATGAATGATCCTGATTTAGTGTTCCGGTTTCTACAACATATCTATCTGCAAAGGAATACGGAGGCGTGATGCTGAAGAAACTTTACGGCCATCATAGCGTTCCCTAGTTCTAAAACATCATTATTTTTTACAGGTGCTTGAAAAAACTACGCAGAACAAGGACTGTCTCTTTCAGTGACAGCGATAGTACCATGTGACCAGTGTATTTTGAGCAACAATTATATACAGTTTGTTAGGTAAGAGCGTAGCTGCCAGTGACTTCTGGACAGGATCGCCACTCACCCTGATGGATGGATCTATGGATGGATGGATTGATAAGTAAAAAGCATTTGGTTTTCAAGGGACGTGGCTATTGAAACGTTTGCTCTTGTCTGGCAGATTAGTGTAAGAGCTTTGACCGCTCAGTCGTCGGTTGTCCGCTTTGCTAAGTTTAATTGCCAAACAGTTCCAAGTTGACAAACTCGTCTTGCTGCCACCCTTGTCTTCCGCAGACCATCCACACGCCTTAATGCCTTGTCTGAAGACAGGATCTCCAGCACAGCCATGTTCGCGTCTCGGCAATTGTGTGACGAACAGCTTACGGATTATTGTTTTCTTTGGGTTTCTTTTCTCCCCATCAGCGCAAACTATCTGTGAAAAGGTGATTAGCAGGGTGGGGAGATTTAGACAGTTTAAAGAACGTTTGGCCAGCAGGTGTGGAAGATTTGCTGGGTAATACATCCATTTTTAGCAACATTACCTCATTCATATTTTGGGGGCTGGAAAGGGTAAAAATCAATGAAAATGTTGCACATGTTTAGTACACCCTGCACACCAACGTGACATCGCCACCTAAGGTGGTGGAACAGTTACAGTACTGTGCAAAAGTGTTAGGCATGCAACTTCAATGTCTGTTGAGAAGTACAAGTAGATTCTTATCTACCATCAGGGAGGTTTCTCATTGGTCCCAAATTCATTCTGCAGCCTGAGAATGACCTCAAACACCCAACCTCAGTCATACACAACTATCTTCAGCAACAGACAGTATGGTCCCCACAGAGCCCTGATCTCAGCACGATCAAGTCAGTCTGGGAGGACATGCAGAGACAGTCAAAGTCTGCAGAAGAACTGTGGCCACCAGTTCCTCAAAATGTTTGGAAGAACCTACCAACCTCTTCCTTAACCTGCATGCAAGTTTGCATAAGAGAAGTGATGCTGTTTTAAAGACAAAGGGTGGTCCCACCAAATATTGATCTGATCGAGGTTTTTTTTGTCTACTGCACTTTTTAGAAGGTTTATTGATTAATAAGTATTCATGGCATTATTTCTGGAACCATCCTCGCTTTATAGCATTTTTCCCACAGGTGCCTAAGACTTTTGCACAGTACTGTAGAGGCATCGCCTGTGCAGTTAAAGGACTCAGGTTAGACTCTCACTCCTGCTGTAGAAACCCTGATCGAGGTACTTACTTCAAAACTGATACAGTAAAATAGCTATGTGTAAATATGTAAATAGCTAAATCATTGCAAGTAGCTTTACTCTAAAGTTGCTTTGGAGAACAGTGACCGGTAGATCAATGCATTTTTTTAAGTTGTTGCTACAAAAAGGAGATTTTTTTTCCATTTTCCTGATGGTTAAATGTCCTTCTTCAAAATACCAGCAATGAAATTTGTGTTTGTTGTGTGTATTTCACAGACGGCAAAATGGATTTCTTTTTGCCTGTTAGCGGTGTCCTTTCCTTCCTCTGGGTGGGAAAGGAATGATCGGAAAGGTACTGACAGAGGCCCGTCTTCGACATGACATCTGATGTGCTTAAAGGCCGAGACGGACCCGGTAATGCGTTTGAGACGGGCTGTTATGAGTTTGACAGCTGACAACTATGAGAGAGTAATGAAAGCAGTGTCCACAGCACATGCGCCGTGAGACACGTACCGCCCGCGGCCGCCGACATTGCTTGTGTCAATTTGTCATCATTATCCCAACAGCGAGCAAAAGAACGATCAATGGTCACTTCCTTTTGGAACTGCGCACAACTGCAGGAATAGAAGCCCATTTACCCCCCGCCGAGCCTTCGCACACGCACACAACAAGGAAAGGCGCCCTGAACGAACGCCCACATCTGAACTGCACGCATGTGGAAATGAGGATTCAGCAAAACATAAGGGATGAAGCCCTGGTTTCCTTCAGCACCTGGAAGCAATGCGCAGCAACACACTCACGCCCCGCACTCGGCGCAGAACTCAAACACACAGCAGGGGGCTAATGGCAGCTCTCACGGTGTTCTCTCATCACTGCAGGCACATTCAGAGGCGTCTGTAAGAAAATCGACCACTTTCCCGAGGACGCGGACTACGAGCAGGACGCGGCGGAGTACCTACTGCGTGAGTTTCCCCAGCGCCGGCGAAAACCTCGCTCACACACGACTCTGCATTGTGCTTCAGCCTCCCCTTTGCTACTGTCCTTCTCTCCGAGACGACCTTATTGAACAGATTTGTTTTTAATCACAGTTTGAATCCTATGTTGTACAAAATGAAAAGCAGTGATTTTTTTTTTTTACTTTATATAAATCAAATTTGGGAGGTCGCTGCATTTAACGGCCCATCCAGCAGCATTATCACTTTTTACTAAAAAGGGACTTTTGGGGGTCAAAAAAGCAGAATTTAATATGTATGGTTCATTAATTTGCATGCGTGATATATCCGGCTCCTCAGTGACTTTGCCCCGCATGTTCTGTGACTTTGTGCAGAAGTGGAACATGACGCTGCTCTGAAGCCGAACATTTCTAAACATTGCACCTACTGGGCAGTTCGGCCTAAATATCGGTGGAGCCACGGCTATGGTTTTAAATTTACAGTAGAAGTAAATAAAATTCATTTGAATTCACATTAGATTTATTTCAAAGTTAAATGTTTTGCCGTATTGATCGCCTTGGCCAACATGACTGACAATTTTCATGACATCCCGTTAGTTTGCTTAATAGTCTTTACCTTTTCAAATCCAGGAGGATGTGTTTCAATTGTTTGGTTGCTGAAACTACAGTAAAATCCAAGTGAAGTACCTGCCCAAGCTGTCATTGCAGTTAACTTAGTGACAAATATAGAAATAACACTGAAGGATCAGTGCTGACATGGACTGACATTATGTCATCATTGACTTGGAGATAGAATTAAATTTAAAATTTACTCCACGTACTTGGAAGTGCAAGAAATAACATGTATGCGTAAATAGTGTCAGATCTTTTATAAAGACTCGATTAATGCGGATATTTTTCTGGTTCTCAAACCTCTCATTTCCACGTGGTGCCCACCGCCACCCGCCACGTGGTCACGAACCACGACAAGATGATTTGTGATGTTCGGAAAATTGTCCCCGACTTCTCAGCGAGTGCGCACCGAAGAAAGCAGGAGGGTAGACACAAAATGTGACATCCAAGAAAGGCTCCTCACTGCCCTTTGAAAGCCAAGGGACCCGGAGTAGCCTGTCAGTCATCGTGGGTGAAGATGCAGTCAGGGACGCATGGGTGCACATTTTAAATGGAGGACGGATGAGTCGGGAGAAAGCAGCACGCGGAACCCCGAGCAGGTCATTAGCGCACCTGTCCGAAGTGTGGCTGGTGTCTTCAGACGGATGGATCTCCTATAGCACCGCCTGCTGTCCCGCCTGACAGCTGCTGTTAATCTGGTGGGCGCGCCTCCTCCCAGCATGCTCAGCCCCCCGCGCCCTGTCACTGCCGCTCGGCCGCTGTGCCGCGTGTGCGCGTTGGTGCATCACGCCGGACGCTCCTTCTAAACCAGGAATCCAGTCAGGCATTAATGACGAATCTGACAGCGTGATTAAATATGCCCAGTGAATTAAGGCGTTTATGGATTTTTCTCCCACTATTCAGAAGCGTAACCATAGGTTTTAAGGAGTGGTAAATATTATGTAACCACGCTGGTCTTTGCGCACATGTTAGTACCCCAGATCTGTGCTCCCTGTGACCACCGCTGCAGCTGCGGAGGAACTGCACCTGTTATGGAAATATGTACAGTATCATAACAGTGTAATAGATGCAGATGTTACCTGATTTCTGTGTGATTTTATTATAGTGAATTCCTGCACCAGCGCTGCTTAGTCCACAGACACTTACGGGACCACAAGATTCTTTGTAAACTGAGTTGTTTGTAACTCCAAAGTCGCTTCTTGTCCTCGTCCAGGAAAGCTACATAATGCCAGTTTCCTTCTGCTTGTTCATCGGTTCGGTTCTTCTATAAGAAATGTTTAAAAAATTCTCTAAATCTTCCGTAGACCCGTTCATTATCAGTGTCACGTTCAGGGCTCCAGGGGGTCGCTGACTTTCCCACAAGACGTGTGGAGGCCAGGCCATCACCTCGAAGCGCAATTTATTATTATTATTATTATTATTATTATTATTATTATTATCATCTAACTTTAACCAACATTCAGTGAATACATTAACGTTGAATTAAAGGGGCTCAAAATGAAAATGTTTAACTTCCACAAACTCCTATTTAATCCTGGTTGCTGCCCAGCTCATCGCATAAACATATACAGTTTGTATACAGTGTTACATCTGCACAACATTCATACATGCATCACTCAAATTATTTACATTTTATGTTCGGTAATAATCTTAGGTCTATCTGTAATAAAGAAATAAGATATATGACTTTACATTTGAACATTTTTTATTAACTTTGATCGACATTAAAATTAATCTCAAATGACTGGGAATAAAGAACCCTGCCAAGGACCCAGGGTGTAGTTTCACAGGTTGGAGACAGGATAGGTGCTCCTGACCAGGAGAAAGCAGTTAATGATAATGGATGGATGGACAGATGGATGGATGGGAATAAAACACCATCTCACAAGATCCTGTTCAATGCTACTTGTTGGCAGATTCATCCCATAGATGTACATCGTGACTTGGCATCTTGCTATCCATCACCAGCACTGAGGAAAACACTGGACAAACACACAGACCAAATTATATCGCTCCTTTTTTACCAAATGTAGAGCTGTTAAGACCCCTGCTTTGCTGCAGTTAAAGCCACCGTTGTTTTCCACAAGAGATCTGAACCCCTCACCCTTTGTTCTGAATTCCAGCGATCTAAAGCCGTGCTTTTGGCTTCTGGGATCCCCTGTGGACCCGAGGCGTTGCAAAGGCCAGTGCTGTGGGACAGAGGGTGGGAGACCCTGCAGGACTGCAGGAGGTTCACAGGGGAGGAAGAGCGTTGCTGGCCTCACAGTCAAAACAAAACTGAGCACAAGGGGCAGCTGAGCTATGACCCTTAAACAAATGTGCCCACACATGAGTAAGTACAACTACATCCACTTTAATTGCTGTTATCCTTTATTTAGCTGATGCATTTAGGGAAGAAAACATACACTGTTAATTTTTCACAGATTTATTCATTTCTACAGCAGTATACTCTTACTGTATCAAGTCAGGGTAAGTTTCATTTTTGTGGCCACTACAGTAGAGGCAAGAATCAAACCAGGGACCTTCAGACTGCAAAGCAAGAGCCCTAAGCACTAAATTATCTGCTAATGTTCAGAGCTCTTCATACAGTCACCTTGAAGATTTAAAACTATGAAAGACAATAGGTTTCTGTGCATTCTTGGGAACACCATCATAATCCTCTAGGGGTGGTGATCCCATAGTGTACTGAGACTGGAGGTTGTATTTTTCAATGCCCATGAGCAGCTAAGCCCAGTGCATTTTGTGTTTAAGGACGTAGCCAGATGCCCCACCCTCCGACAGCCACACCCCCTAACGCCCCGCCCTCTGACAGCCACACCTCTTTATGGCCCCACCCTTCGACAGCCACACCTCCCTACTACCCCACCCTCCAACAGCCACACCTCCCTACTGCCCCGCCCTCCGACAGCCACACCTCCCTACTACCCCACCCTCCAACAGCCGCACCCCCCTAACGCCCCGCCCCCCAACAGCCACACCTCCCTACTACCCCGGGCTCTGACAACCACACCCCCCTAACGCCCCGCCCTCCGACAGCCACACCTCCCTACTGCCCCACCCTCTGACAGCCACACCCCCTAACGCCCTGCCCTCTGACAGCCACACCCCCTAACGCCCCGCCCTCTGACAGCCACACCTCCCTACTGCCCCGCCCTCCGACACTCACACCCTTCGACAGCCACACCTCCCTACACAGTGCCACTCGGCCATTCATTCCTACTACACCCCTCCCTTGTTAAATGTGGTTCCACGCAGTGAAAAACTGTTACAGAAGCTTATGACAATGCAGCAAACCCTCCATTTCCAAAATTAATCCAATTCTGAAAACAGTACATATACTAAAATCTCACATGCTGATGGGCTATTTCCCATTTTATTTTAAACAGAATAAATAATCATTTCATTCCCAGCCCATCTGAAAACCCCAAATGCCACTTAAACACTGAGTGTGTGAGGCGATGGGGGGGAGAGTAAAAAGAGAAGAGCGTGTTTGATAAACTTGCACGTTCGCAACACCAGAGCTGCGTGTCATTTCCAGCCGGAATCAATAGCCACAGCGTAATGTGACATACCAGTACTGCACACTAGCGCCTCCTGCAGTGGATGAACGTCGGAATGAATCGACAACGGATATTTTATTTGTCGTCCTACAGACACGATGCTTCTTCTGTAAGGAAACCCTTGTTTATTCTTCCTATTATCGGTCATAGTGACAATTTCAAATCACAACTAAAGGAGCGGTTTCAGTACTAAGTTTCAGAAGTTACATATACTGTAAATATTATCTCGGTATTAAATCATATAAAAAGCATACTATATATATATATATATATACATATAATGCTAATACCTTTATGTAAGCACAAAAAGTGAAACTATTGAGATTTATGGCCGACAGCCCTAATATTTTTCACTGTTCCCGGTACCTGTTGTAATAATTTGGATAAATGTTGCTGTTATCATTGTCACACATAAAAGTGTCTCATTCGTAATTTTATGAGATATTTTTCATCCAGGAACACATTATATTCTTTCTCATAAGAAGTAATGCTAATAAAATCTTCTTACAATGGAAACTCGCCTAATGGGGTGATTTCATGAAACAAATTGTCCCCATTTGGTTTATGGATAACCGCAGCTAAAGCAGGGAATTATGGGCAATGCAGGCAGCAACAGTGAGAAATTTCGGAAAACAAAGGAATGCCGTAACCGCCCCCCCCACCACCACCACCTCGCCGCCGCTGCCACCCGCGGCCCAATATTAATGAGGTCTTCGCCAGGAGGTCGTACGTTTGCGGAAAGGAAGAGATAAATAAAACGGATGGGAGACAGCAGGCAAAAGCATGAGAAGGTGACAGTTTTCTCCTCTCCCAACGAAAGAGACGTATCAGAACGGAGACCTCAAAGGCCTCCCGTTGCAGGCGCAGAGGGAGATGCCTTCCTCCCAGATAGACGCGCGTCCAAATGTGCTTTTCAAGCACGGCGTCCCTGTGAATTGGGTGGCGTAAGATCGTTCCCTTTAGATATGGAAATCTGGATATACAGACGTCTAGAAATATAAAAAGCTTTGGGCGAGAGGCTTTCTCCAAAGTGAATTGGTAATGCCTGTGGCTGACGGCTATCGCCTCGATTCCTCTGATGGGTTCATTCTTGTCAGTGATTGAAGGGGTTTATCCATTTGGCAGTTCCTGCGCGCCGCTGTGGGTCCGTTATTATTGGAAATGGGCACTGAGAGGATCGGCGTCAGTGTTAAAGCTCCGGATTTTGCCTTTGTTATTTCCCACATACAGCTTTATATCGCCGCACGTCCTCCCGAGATGACGTACGCGTTTCCTTGCCGAACGGAGGCCACCAACCTGTGCCACGCAATTTGCGGGCTGATCCCCCCCCCCCCCTTACAAATTTTAAGCTTCCAAGAGAAAGTCAGACATCGAAACAGAAGAAGATCCAGAGGTTCAACCCATATTTCCTCGAGGAATTTATATTTGCCCTCGAAAAAGTTTACTGGAGGGACCGGGATGGCGGCGGTTTTCGGGCGCCGCACCTTTTCTGCTCAGATAAGCTGAGTGCAGAACTGGGCCGGCGAGAGCTTTGTGCGTTTTGGATTAAAAACCACAGGGAGGCCGTGTCGAGCCGGAGCCCCACCGCCAGTTACTGTCGGCAAACGTGATACAAGTGATACGTTTCCGTGGCGTTAGAGGATACTGAAGTTTAAAGGCTGACAGAGGGGGATCTGTGTCTAACTTGGCACAAGTCCTGGAAGGGGCCCTGCAGTCACCGTGATTAGCTTCGGGTTTTTTTTCCAGCATAAATAAGTACAGTCCAGAGTTATCATCATAATCTAATCCAGAGCTGCCTTTGTTGAGCCTCACCCTAATTCACATCAAGAGCCTCAGCTTCCGGTGTGTTTTTTGAAGTGCTCAAAGCTCCGTTGCAGGTGCCGCCCCTAGAGAAGAGGCCCGTCGCTCACAGCCAACATCCCCAGTGCTTCCTTCTGCTCTGAGATGGGGAGGAAGGTCCTGAAAAGCAGTTTTACAGACTCAGGGTGTGTGATGCACACAGACACGTGACGTGAAGCAGAGAGAGGGACTGCAGATGGGGTGTGCATGAGGGTCAGTGGGGTTGAGGTCCTGTCACAGTTGATTTAATCTTTAGTGGACAAGCTCTGTTGGCCAAGACATTGTGGGATTAAACATGCTCATCTTTGTGCTCAATGCAGCAAACAGACACACACACAACCTGGATGTGCTCTCTGCTGACCTGCACCATGTCCGTCTGTCCTACAGGGGCTGTAAGGGCATCCAGCGTTTTCCCCATCCTGAGCGTGGGGCTGCTCTTCATGGGGGGGCTCTGCGTAGCCGCCAGCGAGTTCTACAAGAGCCGCCACAACGTCATCCTCAGCGCCGGGATCTTCTTCGTTTCCGCCGGTGAGAGATGCTTTGTCTGCAGCAGTGTGGACAGCTAGAGGGGGGCTCACGGCACCTTTACGGGTGATGCGAGGTCTCTGGTGTAGCTCAGGGGTTCGGGGGGTAGCAGGCTGTGTGTGTCGGGCCCCCCGCAGGACACTCGTCCAGATAAGTTGGATTACTAGGGCAGGATGCCAGCGGTGTGTCTACAAAAGTGTGAATAGAATCTTGTTGACCTGCTTGAGGGACGTTGACTCTCACAGTGCATTTTCCCAGCCTCCGTGTTGATGAAATATTCACACCGTCTCATTAGCGGCTAATAATGCAAATTTGCCTAATTGATAGTCGCATTTGCAACAACTACGTCGCTCGGGGTCGTTTATATACCGTGTTCTGGTGTTGTGAACGTACAGGTTTAACAACCAGGGCCCTTGAACACAAGGTTTCGTTTCCACACAGGACACCTTCCCATCCGTGTTCATTCATTCTTAATCTTCAGTGACCCCGTTTCTGCCTCCGTCATTTTGAGGCGTGAGTTTGGGATAAGTGTTGAATTGCAAAGTTTAATCTTTCATTTTGATTATTTTACACACAATCTTCTACCACGCCTGAAAAGACCATTTCAGCTTCATCTTCAAGCCATTTCAAAAGGCATCTGATGCATTATTACAAAAAGCAATGAGTGAAGAATCTAAAATGTTCAGAATGTCTTTATTTTTCAGACTTTTTTGAATGAATTTTGAATTGAAAATTGTTTAAAAGCAAAAGACAAAAACTGAAAATAAACAGCAACAAACACTGTAATGCAACACTTTAACCCATACTCAAACATCAAAATGCTCTCCATGTACCATTTTGCTCAAAGCAGGTTATTACTCGATTAAATTTAAGAAAATGCAAAAGTTGTCCCTGTTTTGGTTATTGTGGAATGACATCACCAGCCGTGTGACATTACCACCCCTCCCCTCCCCCCACTGCAGGCCTCAGTAATATAATCGGGATCATAGTGTACATATCGGCCAACTCCGGGGATCCAGGCCAGAGTGACTCCAAGAAAAGCTACTCGTACGGCTGGTCCTTCTACTTTGGGGCTCTGTCCTTCATCATGGCCGAGATGGTGGGGGTCCTGGCCGTGCACATGTTCATCGAGAAGCACCGGCAACTGCGCGCCAAGTCGCGTACCGAGCTACTCAAGAAGTCGGCCTTCGGTCGCATCCCCGGGTACCGCTACCGCTTCCGCCGGCGTTCCAGCTGCCGCTCGAGCGAACCGCGCTCGCGGGACGCCTCTCCCATGGGCAAGGCGTTCACGGGGCCGGCCGGCGCCGCCGACATCTCCATGTACACCCTGTCCCGGGACCCTAGCAAGGCGGCCATGAGCTCCCTGCTCAACTCGGAGCGGGAATTCCTACAGGCGCACAACTCCATCGCCAAGGACTTCAAAGACAGTGTGCACAGTAACCCCAGCAACCGGAGGACCACCCCAGTGTGAGCAAGTGGGCTGGGGGCGGGGGGGGACGACATTGACCCCGGACCCCCCAGCTACACTCACCACCGAATCCAAAAGCACACCTGCTCCCGCTATACAAATGGCCCACAGGGATTGATATTATTATAGAAAGAATTTAAATTATAAGGGTATATATGTATAGAGAAAATATAACTTAGATCATTGGTGCTTCCTTTATTTTTTTGTCTTTTTTCAATTATTGGTTTATTTTATTACCTCATCTGTGATCAGATATCCTGTAAGGACGAGCTGCTAGAAAGGACCGTTTCGGTTTTTCGGGCACCTTTCACAGAGCACTCTGAGCACATGTCCCCTTAGCGTGTGGGAAGGAGGGCCGTGTCCCGCTCCACCCGTGTCACCTTCGGCGCGGCTGCAGTGGTGCCCGGTGGGTGGTCCTCCTGCGTTTGCCCAGCGCTGCACCCCGCCCTCTCCTGCTCCACCTGGAGAGATGTCCACCTGCTGCCGTCTTCTTCCCGTCACTCACCGGTTAACCCCCCCCCACTTTCCCATAGAGCTCAAAGCCATTTTTGTTCTATGCCAAGTTAGTAGTATGACATTATGCAATAAGAAAATGTAAGTGGAGAAAAGAACAATAAACCGAGCCGCTCTGTAAATGCAAACGGGAACGCCATCATTTTCTGTCATGATCTGTGGCCCCCCCCAGTGACCAGGGAACTCCTCACATCTCCAGCTCACATACGGTTCCATCGTAATGAAATCCACAGGTGAGTCTGTACCTGCAGGGTCAGTCTGCCCATTTGTGATTCATCGCACCTCTTTCCCAGACTTCCTACCATTATTAAAAGATCGATGGATTAAACACAAGACTTTTAGTTTAACTGTCTACGGGGGTCATTTAAATTAGAGCAAAGTTATCACCCACTGACTGCATCTACCTTACATGCACATGCTGTCCTGCACTTGAGATCTAAAGACAGGTTTCCCTTCGGTTTCCTCTTGAAAAACCTAACATCTAGTTAGCGGGCAAAACGGAGACCACCTGTCAAGTCACTCGGCTGTCCCGCCGATCACTCACTGACACCGAAAGCTCATCTTTGGACTGATGCAGAACCACTACTGTTAGCTTGTGCACATTAAACACAAAGTAGGCTTGCCGATTTAACACTTTTGTTCGAACCTCCATGGAATCTTTCCAAGTCAGTCTTTCACCACCAGTGTCTAGTCCCATAATGCACTGCAAAAACATCAACTGCAAGAAAGAGGGGAACAGTTGCTCACGGTCTTTGCTGTTGTCCACATTGCTGGAACCCATTCAGTACAGACGTTAGATATTTGGTGGCTTCAGCATAACAATCACCCCCCCCCCCCTCCAGTGCTATAGGTTAGTGTTTCTAATCCCACTTGTGCCCAATGTTCAGGCATCTCCAGCTGACAGGCATGCTTGCACGCGCACACGCGCGCGCACACACACACACACACACACACACACACACACACACCAATGCCGGCAGAGTGAAACAGACCATCAGAGGGCTCATCCACCTCCGGCAGAGTTACTGCACAGAGCTGCCACCTCCTCCGGATTACAGCCTCCACAGGCGCATAAGGAGACTCCAGCTGGCTTTGTTTAGGGGAATTTGCACCAAATGTTGCGCAAACATCCATTTAATGCCGTGACGTGTGTGAGAAAGATGTAGCATTAATTCAACATGTCGTTCAGTGTACGTTTTGAAAAAAGGCCTTGATTGCTGATGCAAGACCCTGCACACACGGCTGTCAGGGCACAGGACAATCAGGCCTGCGCAGCAGCCGCCTCTGAATTACACACCAGCAGAGGTGATGCAGTAGTGAAGCAGGATAAAATGGCACAAAATTTAAATGGCATAAAACCTGTGTCCAGACAGGTATTTATATGTGTACAAACTGCCACCCCTAACTAGCAGGACACCACACATATGCCAGGAAGCCAGTCTGGACAAGACTCGTATGAAAAGGCTTTCATGTAAACGCGAAGCTTTCATATTAGCCTTGGAAACATACGCCGAGTGGCCACTTTATTAGGTACACGTGGCCAGTAGCAGACAGGAGCCACCCCCACTCCACTTTGCCATCAGGACACATTGTACAGGGTTTATGCTCCAGGCTGGTGTCACAGCCTCGTACAGCTTCTGCAGACCTTTTGGTGGTGCATTAATTCTGCTAACATCATGTCTCAACACACCCCAGCTATGCTCTACTGGCTGGACAGGTGGGGAGGCCACTGGAGTAAAAAATAAAGGAGCCACCGTGAGGTGGAGAAATTGTAGACTGGCCCTGAAAGGATGCAACTGGTCAGTAAAAACGTTCCGGTGTTTTCCAGCATTCATTCATACTCAGGTGGTACTAAAAAACCTAACAGGTGCCAAAAAATCTTCCCACACCATTACACCACCACCAGCAGATGGTGAAGCTCATCTTTGGACTGTGACAGAATGAGGTGGGGGTGGTGATGGTGGTGTAATGGTCTGAGAAATGAATTCCTGGCAAAAGTTAGATGATCTATGGATTTATTCTTCTCACAGATGCAAGAAAAAGTTTGTGAACCACAGTTTACGAATTTTGTCTGCAGGTACCTGGTTCTCTGCATTAATTACTCATAAAATGTGGTCTGATCATCAAAGTCACAACAGACAACCACAAGCTGCTTAATGTAATGACACAAAAACTGTATTTGTCAGAACTGAATACAACATTTCAACAATCACAGTAAGTTCAAGTATGTGGACCTCTGCAGTGATGGACGTCTACAGAAGCTAACTGGAGTCAGGTTTTCCAGTCAATGAGACTAGAGGTGTGGGTCAAAGAACTTTTTTTTTTTTTTTACTTCCAACCATCCACCAATATTCTAACCTCGCTATCGCCGTGCTGCAGCAGAACCTATGGTTTGACAGACCAAGCTGTGCTTCTTTTACTTTTTTACAAAATGTTCAATACTGTCGCTTTCTCATTACCTTTAATGAGTCTTGCAACGGTCCTTTTTCTCCCACTCACGGGGCTCCCGTCTCCATCACACCGTTCTCTATAATCGTTAGACAAGACAGTATGTGAAAACATCTCAGGAGAGTAACTGTTTGAGTGCATCCAGCACCAACATCACACCACATTCAAAGTCACTTAGATCACGTTTTACCTCTTGATCCAGTTTGAATGTTTTATACCGTAAGTCTCAAGCATGGGGGTGAAGTGTATGTGGAAATGGACAGTTGTACGTAATAACACGGCTGGTAAGAGTATAAGGGCTTTCAGTTAAGTTTAAACTTGAGGTGAGACAGAACCAACAGTCATCCCTCAGTTTAGACATCTAATTGGTTCCTGAAAAGGCCGCATTGTGAGAAAATGTGTCAATTGAGAGTTTCCCTTATTTCTAATAGGAAAAATAATGATGCTTTCTAGTCCATCCAAAAAAATCCCAAACCAACGTTCCTAAATATTACTAAAATGCTGTGAAACACCTTGTGGTACATGGGGGGGGCAGCGCGTACACACACGGATCTGTGTATAATTTATTACTTTTTAATGTAGAGTTGGATGAAATTGCCATGTTGAAATTTTTTCGTTTTTAAACAGATTTTGTTGGCGAGAGCACATTGTGTCAAGCAGGTCAGGGTGTAAATTGAGTTATGGTATTAGAAATCCAATCATGTTTGAGTGAAAATGCATAAATTGAGGGATGACTGTATATCACTTTCATTAGAATAATTCACTGAATGTTCACACATCTTTACAAGCAGGTTTCAATCACAGGAGTTCATTGCAGAGAGAATTACCTTCAGTGACATGGAGGGTCACTCACGTCCCGCTGAACTGCAGTGGATCCAGCGATGTGCTCCTGGTTACCTCTTCCATGACAACATTCACCCTTATTCTTCAATTAATTCATGCAAATACTTCTTCCACTTATTTCCATATATTTGCTGTGCTTATATATTAGATGTACAGTGTATCTGTCGTTTCATATAATGTCAAGATTGAGGTTTGCTGTGACTAGCTTTTTTTGTTTAATTCGTTTATACAGATGTTTATAGTTTTGACTATTTTCTTTTGGGGCTCATGTCAGGATTCCCTCCTATGTAATGAGTGCAATGGAAAAAGACATCTTTCATTTACTAGGAAGACAGAAACTGTGAGAGTAATAAACGGAATAAAACCTTACATAATGAGAAACCATGACAATTTGTGTTTGTGCTTCTATTGACACTTTAAAGGTCATTATAAGGCATCTATTATTTACACTATGACCCACGTGCAACTGAGAATGTTTACTTATTGCAGGTGGGAGAGCACTATCTGTTAATCCATTTCAATAAATCATACTCTTATCTCTGGTCATCAAAATATTTACTTACTGCTTTTTCTTCAGCATCCTTTAATGAGCAAAACCACAGCAAAAATAAGAGCAATCATTATTTCAGGAACCATTCATTTAAGTCAAGAAAACAGATGAGCACTTCAAAGAAATAAAACAAGTAAAACAAAGAAGAGCAGTCAAAGAGCAGGGGATAAGAGGTTTTAACAATAAATGCCATTTTCCAAACTGCATCAGTACTTAAATTCTACAAACGTCTTTAAGAGCAGTGAGTTAATCCAATGTATTAAACAACTAAAATGAAATTCAGTGTTATCTGGTCATTTTTCACCAGTGCATTTTAGTTCATGTTCTCAGAATAAATCATAATTAATTCTGCTAGAATTCATTTAGTCAAGTGACAAACAGAACTCAATGACAGAAGACAGAACTTCAATGTATAGTTGCAAAAAAATGAAAGGTGTCATATGTATTTACCAAAAGTTACTTTGATTCATATGTTCCACTGCACCAAGATGCTCAAATACTTCACAAACAACAATGTATAAGAAAATATTTTATTTCCCCATCTACTCCCATCCCACCCACTGCTCAGAAAACAACCCTCCCTTTGTCAAAAATGGCAACTAAAAATCTCTGCAACCAAATAAATATTTGCCAACATAAAATACATTCTAACAAGAAAAACGGTGAAAAATTTGCCATTAAGAAAAAAGTGCACCTCCACAAAAGGGGCGTTGTAGGTCTGTTCTCCTCAGGGGAAGTACGAATAAGATGGCCTGTTGTCCGAGTCACAGCTGAGGCCCAAGCCCTGCAGTAAGGTCAGGGGATCGGTGGCTGATGCAGGGGGTCCCAGGCAGCTTGTAGCACATGTCTGCAGCTCACCTGGCTCTGCAAGAGAAAGGAAGACAGAATATTCAGTACATCAAGCAATAGGGTGAGTATTCCTTTTGATACATAGTCTTGCTGCATTTACATCACGTTGGTTTAACAAACATTTTTTTTTTCCACGCGTTGCTTTAACATTGAAAAAGAAACTAAAGGAGAAAGAACAATGAGATCCTTGACATAGTGCTTATGTGCCTGTAACACAAAAAAAACAAGAAAAGCAGCCAGCTATAGCATACACTTCGTATGCTCGAGTGAGAATGAATGAACCAGATGCCTTTTAATTCCACCACTGCGAATGCATTTCAATCTACAAATCTATGCATTTAAAAGTAGGCAAACAACTCCAATAAAAAGACGAGGCAGCTGAAAGGGCACAAGAACATGAATTTTCACTGGCACCACTCAGAAGCTAATTTTACAACACCGTGGTCTCTCAGAACACTCACCGGAACAGGGCCTAGGGGGAGGATGGTTGCCGTGACACAAGACAACCTTATTTACTGGGCATAATGGGCCTGACAAGAAGGATGAGTGGAAGCAGTCAAGCTGTTTCATCAGCCACCCAAGTCTGGAAATTTAGTATTCTAAATAAATTCCACCATACTAGTCACTTGTGCTCTAAAATCAATTCACCTTTGGTTTTTAATGCACTGGTTGTGGGCTTTGCTTTTGCTTCTCCTTCGCAACTAAGCAGAGATGGAACATTGAGATATCATCCCTGATTGGTCCATGATGAGCTGGGTGACAGGGGCTTAAGCACTGGGATTCCTAGTTCCTTCATGAACACAGGTGGGCTGCATGCCAGGGCAGGCATCACAGTTCCAAAATCCCACAACCATTTGAGCACAGACATATGCTAGGTTTTTAAAATAAAGCCTTCCCACATATAATAATTGGTACTTATAAATGCAGTTTGGACTCTACAGATTAAAGTTTAAAAAACAGTAAACTCACACCTTACAAGGGAACACATTCAAAATGTGCACTTTGCTCATGGTCTGCAGTGCTCAGCATCAAACTTCCTCTTCACGTAGGGTCTGGATTCTACTGCACATGTCAATTGTCAGACAGCAGTACTAGCTAGCATGGCTACCACCCATAATAAACATATTTGCTTTAAGCGCTAGAAGTTGAAAAGGCAAAGGGCAGTCTTACCTTTCCTGAAACTTGAATAAAATGCAATATAAATAAAAGTTGCTGTGTGAATTATTATTCTATAATCAGAAATGATACTCTAGAGCTTACCAGGCTGTGATTACAGTAACTGGGAATTGCCTGACTCAGTAGTGATTTAATATTAATAATCTTTAAATGGTACATTATAATGCAGATTTGCTAAATGTTTTATCAGAAGGATACCTAGATTGTTACAACTGTAAACCAATTTAAAATGAACGCAAGCATTAAAAAATACAACAGAACAGAAAGGCGTAAGGCAAAGTATAGCATGGACGGACAGCAGGCCCAGTGCAGTCATTCACTAACACATGCACAAAAGTCACCAGCTCACCTGAAATGTGCATTTAGGCCCTGGAAGGAAACTGGATTATTATGGAGAAAAATGTGCTTCTTAATCCTGGATTTATAGCTGCATACAGCAGTTCTGATACTCTGGACACTCATCTGAATTTATTTTTTTCAGTGATTAAAAGGAAGAAATTCTGTATGTTTAGTGGATAATATTCCTGAGCCACAAAAGGTTTTATTTATATGTACATGTTTTTATATTTATTTATTATATATAAGTCTATATTATTTTCCATTATTACCTTTCTTTCCCATGGTAAAAAAAGGTTTTATGTTAGCTTACTTCATCAGCAGATCTTCAGCAACAAATGACACTTGTTGAATGTCTATATTTCCTTTCAGAGCCTTTAAAAAATTTTTTAAAACCTGCTAATTCTTTAAGTGTCCTTATATTCAAAACCAAAGTGAGCAAAAGGCTTCAAAAATTTGGAACTGGTTAAAATGGTCATTTCCTAAAAAGCCTCGCTTGTTGCATTCTTAGAATTTCATAAAGGCAAGAAATTCCAGTCACCCAGCAAGAAAACCACAGACCACACAAAGACTTGAAGTCCAGCCTCCAACTTTGATACTGTGTTGAATGTCTGACAAAAGACAATAATGCAACTAATTACAATTTTGTTATGAAGGGGTTAAATGCGTCGTGTTATTTCAAGATCACCACATTCATCATCAGGATGACACTTAAAAGGGACAAACAAAACATCATCTGGGCCAAGTGGAATCACAGCAAAAATGTTTCAGTGCATATTTAGACAAATTGATTCATTCTGCAAATTATCTCAAACTTACCGCATGAGGAGGAAGTCGCTGCTTTTTCCTGCTCAATCCCTTCCTGGTGTCCCTCTGTATCCCACACCAAGTTTAGGACTGGGGAGGGGGTGTTGGTGGAATCAAGAGCCCTGCTGGTTTGGGACAGGGGAAATTTTTCTGGGGGGCTAAGGAGAGACTGCCCTCGCTGGTACAGTCGCCGTCCACAGGTGGCCTCTTCCACCTTATTGGTAAATCAAGAGGGGCAGAATTATGACTGAGGGAATCCAAACCACACAAAACAAGCTCAGTCAGCTTCAGCATAAGATACCACAGCACCACATATGTAACATTCACACAGGTTACTTGTGTTACTAATGCCCACGCTCCAAATTACAAGTTATTATAAAGATACAATTAAGTGTGTTTATATCTAACAGGTCATCAAAAATCAAAATTTTTTTTCCCCTCAGTTCTGACAAGAAAGTAAAATTCTATTTTTTGGTCGAAACTCAAAATATTATATATGCACTAAGGTGCTACTGTGCCATCCACACACACACACACACACACACACACACACACAGAATCCCATCCTACCTAATACCGTCTAGTCAGGGTATAACTATTGTGTCCTTTTATTATACACTGAAGTAGTATTGTTTTAAAATAACCTTGTGCCCAAGAATAAAAGGTCTCATCCTAAACTAACTGCACATTGTACAAAGTTTATATCTTTTCGGACCGGACTACACCTTCACCCAGAAACTAAATCCCTAAGATGGAGAATTTAAATGTAGTTGAGCAATGCCAAATGACATGTTAATACACTAACTACACTACTGTCAACTACTGATTCACAATAGTCTATCACTGCACTAAATGTGGTATATTGATGCCACATCAAACATGTCAAGCTGGACTGTGTCAGACAAGCTATGCAATGGAAATAAAAGCACAGCAAAGAGGAAAGCTGTGTGGCAGTAGTCAACAACACAAACAAAACTGGTCCCAATGGGCCATACAAAGCATTTAAATAAAAATTTAAAAAAACAAATAAATTTAAAAAAAAAAAAACCACCACGTTATCCACCATCTTGCAACCGAATACCAGTGACACCACTGACACTAGACATATTTCCCCAAAAAAAATACATACAGATTACATACGTAGACTATTATTTAAATGACTATGTAGACTGAACCTAAAGTGTTTTAATTTTCTCATAATATGATGCAATCATAAAACATTGCCAAAAGTTTTATATGGTGAGGTTCCTTTTCTGCCAGTCTAAAGACCAAACATTTCACATCCTATCTTTCATTAAGCTGCACTCCTGTTAAAAAAAAAAAAAAAAAAAAAAAAAAAAAAAAAAAAAAAAACACATTCCCGTCGATCCATCCTATTCACAGACAAGCACAGAAGAGCAAGTGGAACACAATCCCGTTCAACTAGCTTTTCTGGTATGAGCTGAAAGATTCTGAGCCACTATTCTTAACTACCAAAATAATTTCATGCACGCTTGGCTTGAATTGCTTCAGAGGGAGATGAGGGCTGACGAAATGGCGAGTCAAATCGGTGTAAATAGATAAAGGCAAAGCCAGTAGCTGGAAAGCTGCATCCGCGGGCCAATGTAGAGGTCTGTAGCGTGACCATTCTCAGCTCATGTCCACGAGTGATATAAAAATATCAGGAAAGACGCCACACAAATATGCAATAACTCAGACAAACAGAGAAACTGACTGTGGTATCACATTCAAAAAAAAACCAACACATAATTGATTATTTTGTGCCTGAAAAAATGAAAGTTAGAAACAGAAAAAAGATCTGAGCTAACATAATACAAAAGTGCTGCCACATCTTCAAGAGCCGATTGCACAAGATGTAACCCTGCTTCAAAAGAACAGCGAGAAGGGGGGAGGGAATCAATGTGACAGCACCCATGGAAGCCCTCGCATGGAGCAGTGAGTATGCTGCAATTAGATGAAATGTGCAGTTTCGTTACATGCAAAACTGCCAGACATTACAAGAAATAGACTAAATACATAACCAGTTGGTCACATGCATTAAAAATGCCCAATGCCGTAGCTTTTAAAGCACGAGGCAGAAAGTCTCTGCTTACCCAAGACTTCCTACAGTGGCTTGAGGGTGATGCACTGCTGAGACCCATTTAGGAAGCCGTATGTAGGCAAGCACTGGGGGGGGGGGGGGGGGGTGCATTGTAAGGTTCCGGCCTCACCTTTGAGAACTAATGTGAGCAGACATGTGACCGCAGGCAGATCCTCGCTGTGGACAGCGGGAAAAGGAACAAAGTTGTCCTCAAAGCAATGGGAAGAGCATAGAGAGCGAGGAGCAGGATAGCGAGAAGGTGGGAGAGTGGGTCATACACTGAGATTAACTGAAAGCCACAAAAGGAGAAAGAGGGACACTGGAGGTCAATCCTGGAAAGAACAGAGCTCAAATGCCTAATTGTTCTGGGAGACCCCCACTAAATGAAGATAGGCAGTCTCTCCTGCATCTCCAGTTGAATCCTGGAATCACTATCTTGAATTCACCAGAGTAACAAAAACAAGGCTAAACGTTTTATCACGCTGAACAATTATTCTTCTTAACTGACACATTAAAAGACAAATAGGAGCTGCGAAATCAGTGGACAAAGTAGTACAGGCTCTAACCCAGGGGAGGAGCCATGCCCTCTTAGAAGACTGGCAGGCTGGAGACAGCAGTTAAATCTTTTAGTTATATAAGAAACTGGACAGCAGTGTCACATCAGGGGTTGGGGAACATTTCAGGACAGGTGTACACACACACACACACACACACACACACACACACACACTTTCTCCAGGCTGGTTCTGTCTGTCGTTCTTGCTCACATTCTCTAGCGCATTAAGGATTTAAAAAAGGGCAGGTCATTAGGAGCAGGTGTCCCAGGGCCCCACCTCTACCCCTTGCCAAAAGCACGCTTGCTATATGTAGCATGTCGTTTTGCCGAGGACTTAATGCTCAGGGAGGCATCTGCAGTCGTCCTTGGCAGCATCCATGTTCAACTGCACATGGGTTGCCTCACACTGGGTGCAGCTGATGCTATGGTTCAGGGTTTTTTTGTGGTAGATTTAGGGCAGTCAGCTGCGGTAAGCAAAAGCACTTGTTTGTCCCCTACCGATGACACAGCAAGTCTCCATCAACTGAGTTGCTTCCCTATAGCTATTGTACTCATTTTTTAAATCATCAGATACCAGAGCGGAATTGCAAAACTACAATATGTAGGTTACCACATGTATTTTCTGATGACACGTTGCTTTCATATGACCTGATATCTACATTTTCCTCAAGCATCAACTTAAACTCTGCTCTAAAGATCAAGAAAAGAAATAGCCTTACCACATGTTCCACAGCATCCAGTTCACTTGGGGAATAATTTTTCCGAGGCACCTGACTGAGTAAGGGAAAGGGGTCTCGATCTTGGTCTAGGGGCAAGCGGTGTACTGGTGATGAGGGACTGGTCTCAGTATCGTCGAGCTGCTGGGAGCTCTCTGTGATTGTCAGCATGGACGATGAAGGGGAGGGCGTATGGCTAGGAGGAATCCAATGCTGAAACAGTTTTTTGGGATTCTTGACATCTCTCCTTGCTGCTGGACTCCCAAATCTGGAAAACGGACAAATTAATCAATGCAACAGCTTCATTATTGAAACACAAAATCCATAAACTCATATTAACATTACCATAGCTATGTCACATTTTTTAAATACTGTACTGTATAGGCAGGGGATGGGGATACCACAGCCTAGCTACGGAAATGCTATGTCATTTAGAACTGTGCTCTTGGCCTACAGAAATATCAAGAAATATACCCCTCTCCATAAATGCAGGCAAGCTGCTGGGCTGGAATGGCAAAGGCCTGCAACATCTGTGTCCAGCACCACAGTGCTGAACTAATGATGCTCAGCTGTTCTTCATTAGACCATCAGACTGCACCAAACATCTCTGCCAGTCAGCACACTTTATATATGGGTGCGGTCATCACTCCAATAAAGAGCCGCTTATCAGGGGTTACCAAAAAATTAAAACATCAGAAAATTATTAATGCTACATAGATTTTATTTAAAGGACCCTGGAACATGACTTAACAGAGCTGAGTATTTAATCTGTTTCAAACTACTTTGTAGAAAAAGGAAAAGGGGAGAACAAGTAAACGCCAGCAAATAAGTGAGGCTGAGGCTATCCAGTAGGCAATGGGAGGTTGGCGTACCTCGGGGGCCTGAACTGAGCTCCAGCTGGAAGTCAATAGCTTTGCACTGTGCTTCATTTAGGCCCACACTCCCTCCAACGGCCATATACCGAATGACGGCAAATGAGGCAAAACCATTCTGAAAGACTCTGCAGTATTCTAATATCCACTCTGCCAGTTTTTTCCCCCAAGGACAACCATACTGCCATCCAGCTGTTATTGTATGCAGTATTAGAATGGTCATCTTAACCACCAGGGGTTGCATTCATTCATTCATTCATTCATGAATGCATTTACAGAGAGCTAGTGTATATGATGGTTTTTGCTCCAACTAATAACTAGTACATAATTAACAGTTTCTACACCTTTCCCTGTAATGCACTTTGTTTTTTGTGAATAATAAAAGCAAATAACTCAAGAGTCATCACATACCCAAGTCTTGTCTGCATTAAGTTTGATAACTGTGGGCCTAAACAAAAACCTCATGGCCATTGTGTGCACATCAGTAACACAATAATCTGGAAATGTAGTAAAATTGGAAAAAATAGCATGTTAAACAAATTCAGCATACCTTATTTCTTTAAACATTCCACACATATACTGAATCCCTGTGCCAGTTTTACTGCTGACAATATCTACTTTTACAGATATAATTGCGCACTAGTTTAAAACCTGCACCCGTATACAGGTTTCATGTGTACTTGTACTCTGGAGTACCACAAGGTCTTCTTAAATGTCTCAAACGACTGCAGCATCAACAGGGTACCACACACAGTCAGTTGTGCAGACATGCTGACAAGCATTTGAACAGCCCTTACTTTGGAGTGGCCAAGCTGCCCACCACCCTAGTCAGCAGTGCTGGTTGGGGCATCTTCCGTGGTGTGTACACTAATGATTGAGTGCTGTGTGGGCAGGGGAGTTGACTGCCTAGCTCCCTGGTTTCATGAGCCCACAGAGAGTACCTAGAGGGTCCAAACTCCCCACTCAGCCTCTCTCTCATACTCACTGCAAGAGAGAGAAGGTACTGGGATTACTCATACCATCAAGTATAAGTTCACAATTAGAGCATTTTAAGACAAGACTGTTTAAACTCCACCATCACGAGGCCTTCATAACAAATTAGATGCATTGTGACGGTGTCAAACACGTTTCAAAACTAGTTGTGATCCTTGTCGGAGGTTTTACAGCTGTTGTAAAAAGTTTTCATGGTATACCCATACAAGTTTTTGACAATTATCACATCAGAAAACTGATACTGAGTACAATGCCATACATGTATTTACCATACATATTCGTCTATACTAGGTATATCAGAAAGTTCCTGAGTTACAAGCATTTACAGCAACATCTCTGAAAATTTTACTTAATATTTGCTGATTAACTGTGTTCACTTAACGTGTTGCCCTACCATGGCTTCCATTATGTGCAGATGAAGGACAGGCCCACTGATTAGACCCTAAGGAAAGGTTCTTCCCAGCAAGCTCAAAATGAAGGGGACAGTCTGGCCTCAGAGAACCTCTGAACAATGAAGGGTAGTTTTTCAGGAAAAACACAGGAGGAGAGGGGCTGGAAGAGGCCTGAGACCCACAGGAATCTGGAGTGGAGGTCTGCTCCAAATCACAGGGTAATGGAGAGTGGCCAGCCTGGATATCAGAGGCATTGGTCAGGGCCATCAGCGCAAAAGATGTTAGAAAGCTTACATAATAATGGAACAAGCATCAAAAGAAAAAGAAAACACCCATTCAAAACTAGAGAAAGCAGTGAATATTTCTACAATGTGACCAATGAACAAACTGGTGACATATCAAAACACAGGAAAAGAAAAAAGCATGAAATCTAAAGGAGGTGGTTTAAGGCAAACTACAAAAACATTTAATACTCTATTTGGGTTAAGCACCCTGCTGAACATCTCACCTGGAATACTGATCCGCAAATTTCTATTCCTATGCCCTAATACTGCACCTCACTTGCACACATTAATTTTTCAGAATTGGATTATGCCATTCACACTCTAACTGCAATGGTTGAAAATAATACAGCCTCCAAACTGGGATTTTTTTGTTAATCTCAAACTTAGCTATCACTGACAAAAACATTAGGATCAGACTAGCGAGTGGTATTAGCTACTTGATGTAAAGCCTGTGAGAAGAAATCAAGACAGAATGGTGCACGATCAACAAGGAAGGGAAAATGGTAAACTGTTTCCTGAAACTCCAGAGTGCAGAGGAATGAAGCACACTAAACAAGCTGGTATTAGTTCCTCCAGACCGGTCCAGTGTCTCAGCACTGGGCCACAGGGCTCCCACCTGATCCATGTTCCCTGCACCTCCCCATAGATGTAGTGCCTCCAGGCTTGGGTATAGTTCTTCCATTCCTATGAAGAGCAGTTAAACACTCACAAAGATTTAAAAAAAAAAAAGTTTTAAAAACTAGCAGAGAAAATACATACATTCAATTTGAGAAATAGTCAAAAGTCCAAGCACAAATATGAGACTTAACTGTGCCAATTACAGTATAATGAAGGACAACCAGAACATGCAATAAAATAGAGATTATGGTAATGTAATATTTTTGGATACCACTGGTCAGTAGCACCACCTAGAAAGTCTGTTGTTGTTCTCCCTTTATGCTACCTCTACAATGTCTTAACTAGCTGCAATAGAGGGGAAAAAATTAGGGTAGCCATCTGCTCCTCCATGAGGGAGAACAGAAATTTTCAGCCTGATTTTGACCCCAGCTTGGCCCCAACTTAAATCTCAAATGAAATTACGAAATAAATTTGAACAGATAATCTCTACAAACAGGGAAAAAAAAAAAAAAAGAAATCAACCACCACACAGACAGCTATGGTAACTGCTTCAACTCACCTCGTCTCCTGAATGTCAGAGCACTATCACTACGGTTTTTGAATGACCGTGCAGAAACACGTGGGTGCTGGGGGACAGAACTAGGCAGGACTTTTGGGCTTTGCACCAGGCTAAGGTTGTAAGCCATCATTTGAGAGTTGGCATGCATACGTCTGCTGTATCTTGAACAAGGCGCCTAAAGTGGAAGGAACCAGACACCATCAGCAGGCAGTGGATGTACGTTGACTTGCAGAAAAAGTGGAAGAGGCCTGAGCAGATGCCCACGGCGGGGGCTGCATACCAGGCTGCCCTTAAAGAAGGGGTCCGTTGGAGAAGGAGGACTAGGACTTTTCCTGTACATACAGGAGTGGCCAGAGGAAACTGGCAGGAAGTAGGGTGCGCCACCTTCAGGGATATAGTGACCCGCTGCTGGTCCTATGAGGAGGAACACAGCCACAGACAGTCCAGCAACATTGTAGCCCCATCTCCTGCTCACAGCCCAAGACTCAAACCCTTTTTCATTTTCTCCTAGGACAGGAGTGGAGGTAGCTCAAAGATGCGTACAAAAAAAGGAAGACAAAAAAGGTCATGTTTATAAAGTTACAAAGGAAAAGCATACTTTTCATCAAAAATACAACCTCTGAATAATCCAAATACCCTACAAAGAGTAGCAAACAATCATGTTGTTTACGACCTTTCATTTAAAAAAAAAAAAAAAAAAAAAAAAAATCCCCAGTAAGCATTTAAAATTTTATTTGCATTGCTTGCACCCCTCAGCATCACGTGGGGATGAATGAGCTAATCAGTGTTGATCAGCACCATTCAGAGTGGCAGTGCCACTGCTGTAGAGACAGAGAGATCATGCTCACAGCACCAAAAACCAGCAAAGCAGATCAGCCCTGGTCAACTACAACAGGCACTCTGAAACACTGAAGGCCTAGGGTAACATGTGTAGCACTGTGCAGTGCTGCAAAGAAAAAAAAAAAAATGTGGGTTTTTTTTTTTTTTTTTTTTTTTAAGCTTGCAGTTATCACAAAATCATCCATTTTAAAGACCTGGACCATGGACACAGATGCAGAAGGTCAAAGGTATCTTACCAAAGTTGTCCCTTGTAATAGGTGGTTTGAAGTGCTGAAGTGGCGATTGCTTCACCTTTAGAAAAAGGGAAAGCAGAAGTAATAGCGCCCCAACATGCCCCAAACTCATGTTACCAGTACCCCTACCAAAATTATAGAGAGTCACAGTATATTCCTTTCAGGATATGAATGAACACAAACCACCAGAATCATGGAAGAGTTCATAAACGAACAGACCGCAAATGCACAGAGAATAACAACGAAGAGTACTGCTGCCCACAAAGTGCCTATTCTTGCACATGAAAATGGGTGCATTACAATGTGTAGATGTACTAGCCAGCAGAGTCCATTCGGTTTCCCTTCTCTACTCAACTACCATTCAATCAGCCCCCAGGGAACCCAAAGCTAAAAAAAGATCTCTGATCAGTGAATAAATGAATATACGAATATTTCAAAGCTTCAGAAAGTGGACCTGAGCCTGAGTCTGCTGTTGTGTCCTCATCAGGAATCTCAATCAACTGCTTCTCTGAAAGTCATTTTGAAGTTTCTGCCCCACTGATCCAGGAGGAATGTTAACACCAGGTTTTAGCCTTTGGCAAGTGTTTCAGAGTAAGAAAGAGCTATTCATTATAATCATATGCATAACCTGTGGTGTTCTAGCATCCTGTTCTTCTGCCTTGTTCCCTATGATTCTCCTGACTTGCTTCACCCCATTATGCCCCTCTACCGGACAAGCAGTTTCTGGAAAAAGAGGCATTATTATTGTCATCATGTATTTTCATCTAATACTTTTTTGCTTAGTCACCAAAAGTCACTCGTCCATTTGTTTTACTTCAAAAAGATAGCATGGCTGTGCCCTTAATGGGACTTAAACCTGCAACATCTATGTTTTAAGGCTCTGTTCTAGACAACAAGGTCTATCATCAACATAGGGTTACAGGGACCAAGGATCCAACAGGATCACAACCAACACAAAGCAAAAGATGGATTTTCAGTCTGGGTGCTTTGTAAATTTACTACCGATTAGCTGTAACATGACAAATCTGTTATGCTGAGAGAATTTTCTGTTTCAAGGAAAGTTTGGGAAGAGAACATTAACCCTCTAGGACAATCCCACTAGGGAGAACTGGGTTCTTAAGTGGGCATTGTGGGAAATCCAGAGCTGAGTTTTCTAAGGAAAGGCCATGACTGCTTCAAATGTGAGAAAAACTATGATGTGTGAATGCTGTAGCAGAGAGTGGAAGAGCAGTAGGGAGGAAGGATCTGCCTACAACTGAAAGCACGGGGGATTGCTACAGCAACATTCAGGGTTCATCTGCACCATTAAAAACACCAAGAACTAGCTGCCACTACTGTTTTTTTAAACCAAAAATCACACTTGGGGCACAAGGGTCAGGCACTGTGCCATCTGCTTGTAGTGAAGGGGATTTGAAGGCTATTTAAAGAGTGGGTTTGCCAAATGCTTAGGATACTGGCAAATCATAACAATGCATGTAAGCCACAGGACATCTTTGCTTTTCACATACAATTTTTATGCATGTATTAAAAATGCAGAATTCATTACATTGCCACAGGAGCCAGACCGTGACCATAAAACCAGGCAGTTCAAGTCAGCCAGCTTCCCTCATTGTTTTGGTTCACTTTAAACTTATAAGGAGAGCTAGAAACCCTGACAGCCTTAGTCCTCTGGGTCTAAGTTGAATACCCCTGTCCTAGACAAAGGTCACTGCAAAAGCTCCTAAGCTCTGATAGCACATATGTTCTCCATCTGGGATTGGTACATAAGGGGAAAGGGGCACCACACTGGCAGATTCCTTCACTTTCAGCCACAAATAAGCGTGTCTGAAGAAACTGTGCTCTGAAGCAACTTGGTACACAACACAAACAGGAACACCATTTGCCTGTATGAATCTTTTGACGGTTTCTACATAGCAACCTGACACAAATGCAAAATACAAAAAACACAAATATATCAAACCATAAGCACTCGATAAGAAAACATTCTCTGGTGCATTTGTCGGTCTTCACAAAATACATGGCAACGCTAGTCAATGACTGGGAGAATCCCTGTGCTGAACCAAATGCTGTTAACGATGAAATACGTGGGCGAGGGGAGGGTCTGACAGCAAGATGCTTCTCGTCACAGACACTGTCCTCCCTCGCCTGCAGGCTGCACTGAGGATCCAATGATCATGCTAAAATAAATCCCTCTGTAAGCCATCACTGTGACATCACCACTCCATTTCTATGCAAATCCCCTCCATACATAAGAAGAAATTCTGATATATTAGAAATTAAAAAAAAACAATGCAAAATTCACATACACTCATACAATTCAGATTACCTTGAGAGAGGGGTTTCACTTGCAGTGTGCGTACCAATTTTGGACAGGAAGACATTTTACCATGACTCGTGGAGGTGGGGTAGATGGTCTCCATGCTGGGGTGAGACTGGGAGGTGTGCGGGGGACAAACTCCGGTGCCAGGGGGTTGAGGATGCAGCCATGGCTCATCTCCACGGTGTCCATCTGCTCCAGCAGCTCAGGCAAAGTGGCACCACACAGCCCTCCCTGGGATGCACACAAGGACAGGAAATGCTGCCAGATCCTCCTGTGAAACCCAAACAAGAAGAGTTGTAGACATTCCCACAAATTCCCTTCACTGAGACACACAGTCCCCACACACCCCAACTCTTCCACAATCCTAGACGCTCATTCAATTCGCCGACTCACTGAGCTAATCTTACCAACAAAGCACTATTTACAGACAGATTTCACTCAAATCACCTGCACTTGCCCATGGTGCACAGTGCTACTGGATCTCCTACAACTGCCAGCAGGGACTGGGTACTCAGAAAGGCACAGTGCAAGGATCGCACTGACGAAAGGAAGCCCAGCGCCCGGTCCTCCACAGTCTCACTGTCTCCTTGGGCAGACAATCTGCGCTGGATCCCAGTCGTGCCACCCCCATGGCTGTATGTGGATGCTCTGCAGGATTGGTGTGTGCGCACTGTGCTGAGGAACACCACACGGAAGTGCCGAGCTGGATCCATCAGGAGGCAAAGTGGTGAAAGTAAACAGAAAGCAAGGAAAACAGCTCAACACCCCAACATGCTCTTCTAATTGCATAGGAATTAAGTATGCAGGACAGAACTGCACAAAAGAGGATCAGTTTGGTTGTAGACACGAGGAGAAGGATAACAAAGACTAAAGAAACAAATGTATTCATTTCATTTGCCCAGTGCTTTCCTCCAAATGAATGTACAATTTTTAACAAATGTTTAGCTGACACATTTGCCCAAGGTGACTTTAACTATTAGATACACTGCATTAAATCACTCTATAATCACCACCTGCCAAAGCATTTCTGTGCATCTCCCTGCCTCATCTCTCTGTACTGGTTTCCTGTAGCTGACCATATCAAATTCAGGACTCTGGCAATGTCCTCCATGATAGTCAAAGGATCTGCACTATCCATCAACACACCCCATCCAAATTGCTATGCTCATCCACCTCTCACTGCATGAAGATCCCTCACACAGCAGGGCCAAAAGTAAAAGCCTGAAGGTTCTCTGGCTCCAATGTGGTGGAATGAGCTCGTTCTCATTCAGAACTGCTGGATCCCACTCATTTAAAAAGGGTCTCGGAACATCTTGTCTCCTGATGTCCTACCTACTCAATAACCTTGCACTGTACTTTACACAAATCTACTCTTTTTCCAATCTTTGCAACTACTAGTATAAGGCATGCTGTCAAGAACAATAGTATTCAATTAAGCGATTGTACTTCAACAATCTTGTGTCTCCACTTGTTGATGAGATACTAGTATCTGATTTATACATTTCTTTAGTAAATGACATGCACTAAATGAGACTTGTAAATGAATACAATTAAATTTAAAAAGTATAGTAAATGTTTAATAAAGTACCAGTTGATACTGATATTCTGAAATATTTTACAAATTCATGAATTACAGTATTTCAGCACCATTTTTGTTGTTTAAAGCATTTGCATAAACAACATAAACAGTAAAGCCAGCAAAGAGGAGTAACAAATCCATCAGTAAACAGGTTATGAGACTTTATCTCATTTTTACACGGCGATATGAGCAAAAGGGCATGCGCAGTATACCCGTTAAATATACCAAGTACAGTGTGGAAGGCCAAAAGACCTGCACAATGAGAACACTGACCAGGTGGGGTGATGAGTGTTTGCACGATCACACAATGCAGGCCACGTTGCTGCAGCTCCAAGCGCAGGCGCAGGGCCTGAGAAGGATACGGTGTCAACACACCGACACTGGCTTCCTCCAACTTGCCCCAGGACACTGGCCACTTCCTGCACAAGCCCTCTACCTGATCTGCTACTTCTAACACCTGAGCCAGCAATGCNAACACCCCGACACTGGCTTCCCCCAACTTGCCCCAGGACCCTGGCCACTTCCTGCACAAGCCCCCTACCTGATCTGCTACTTCTAACCCCGGAGCCAGCAATGAAAAAAAAAAAAAAAAAAAAAAAACAAACCAGTCATCCTAGGAACAGACAACTGCCAGGAATTTTTTAAAAAATTGTCAAGATTAAAGGGAAAAAAAAGGATGCAATCCTACACAAAAATATTCAGAACACAAGTCAAAATCTTACACTATGTACTGTGAATGGTTAGCTGATTGTGTGTGTGTGCGCGCACGCGCACGCATCTGCACAACTTTAGTTAGCATTAGGCTTCCCTCACCTCTGCATGGTTGTAGTAGCCACAGGCACTCCTTTCTGTCCCCCAAGCCACAAAAAAAGACAGAGGGAAAAAGTCTTTGTGCATAGGTTGCTTGCTTCCGGCTCTTAGCTTGCCACCATAGAACACATCAGAAACTAGGCTGAACACACAGACAAAAAATATCCATGTTGCAAAACTGATCCAAAAAATGAACACACATCCTGCTAGAATCAGAGTAAGGGTGTACAGCGAAACATCTGAATGCATACAGTGCACAAATCATCCTTCAAAACTGTGTCCCCCATAGGTATATGGAAGTGTTCTTAATGCTGCAAGTCCAACCTGACAATGTGCTGCTGTGTCCTGTACTGTTTGCTCAGCTGCACCCAGAAGCTGTTGCCCTGGGGGTACAGCATACACAGGCGTGCCAACAGGGGGCGCTGAAGTTCACGCTCACAGGCAAACTCGCTGTGCATCAAGGGGGGCAGCTGAACATCACAAAGGCAGCATGTCACTCTTAACCAGAAATAGTGGCTGAAAACATACTACAGGCTGACTGATAACAGTTCTAAAATCATTTTGGAGGGGTAACCCTGTTAACTCAACTGTTTTTTTTTTTGTTCATGCACAGACAACGGTCTCACCTGATGGATGTCACCTGCCAGCACCACTCGAGTTGTCCGATTCGCCAGAGCAAGGGCCATTATAGTCTCACACTCAGGAGAGGAAGATGCCTCATCTATCAGAATGTGTGTGAAATGACCTGGTGAAACCACACCAGACAAGAACTTTAGTGGCAGCAATTGATCCACTCATTTATTTGGTTCAACATACACATTAGCGAACCTAAGCAGAACTACACGTCTCCTGCCAGGAAGAAATCTGCTGTAAACCTATCAACTGGTATCATTTAAAGCAAATGAATGTTATCTTACCACCTACTGGCTATAGTGAAAAGTACAATACATGCAAAAATAGGCTGGTTACTAGTAGCCTTGCCCTTATTAAATAAAACACAGACACATCAGACTCTTGAGAAGTTTAGCTATTAAGAAAAAAAGAGCCAACTGGAGTCAAAGGGAGGAGCTACCCGTGTCCAACTTCAGGTTGATGAGGTGCTTGACCTGACGCAGGGTGCTGACCACCACCCGGCTCTTCTTTACCTCCTCCCTCCCTAACAGCGAGATATCCAGAGCACTGTGACTAGTTGTGCTGCAGTGCTGAAGGGATGCCCCCAGAGGCTTCACCTGCCAGCCAAACCGATGGAGTCTGCAGGGAGAGACACTCCATCACAAACACTCTGACTAGAGCACACAATTGGGAAGCAGCCATTCAGTCATGGCCGTTACCTGAGCAGCCAGACCTGAGACAGAGTGTGCTCCACAGAAGAAAGCAAATCAGTTACAACAGCATCCGCTGCAGCCTCTGACTGTGTACACAGCAGCACCCTTTCAGCACCAGAAAGACAAAAATTCATCTGGATTACACTGCACAGGATTAAAAAGTGTATGTGGTGTGATCAGTAATTTTTAAGACTCGGTGCTGTGTGGCATTGCTATGCTGCGTGGGCTGAGTGTCTCTTACCACAGCAGCACCACACAGAGGCCAGTCTTAGACTTATTGAGCAAACCATTAGAAAACACCTCTGTAAGGCTCATAAAGCCAAAAATACAAACATAATACTCAGGGAAATAGCACATTAAATGTGTCACTTTAATAATTTTACTGCATTTTAAACAAGCAGAAGAGCTTGCCGCAACAAAATCATTTCTAATATTTTACGGACGGGAACACAGTAGGTCCCCAGTCAAGAACTAGATGTGCAGCTTACTGGATGTAAGTCTAGATAGTCACCCTTGTAAACAGCAAGAAGCTGCTTTGAAACATGTACCTGTTGATATTTTCTCTGAGAAGTACACCTACAGCCCTAAGCAGAGTGAAGGTCTTTCCTGAGCCAGGAGGCCCACACAGCAAGACTGGGGGCAGCTGCAGTGAGCGGGTCGCAGTGATAGCTCTGAAGGCTTTGCTCTGTTGCTCATCCAGCCTGACATCCTGCCCCTCAGCACTGCAGCCCAGCACAAGCACAGCAGTTATAGCAGGAGGGCAGAGCTGAGATACAAAGGCACTGCACAAGAAATCGTCTTCTTAGACCCTACCTCTGGGGGCAAGGAGATAATTCCGCAAAAAGAGGTGCTGGGAAGACCAGAGAGCAGTCATGAAGGGAGTCCACAGCATAGTGCATCTCACACAGTGGCAGTCTATTCAACTGGAATTGCAGCTCCACCTGGTGTCAGAAAAGCAGACATACAAACATGCAAGATGCATACTTGAACATGAATGGTGCCTATAAAAACAAGCAAAAATTCAACTACAAATGGATTAAAAAATAGAATACATAAATTTTAACTCGATTTTCATTTTGATACTTTTGCTTAGGTAAATCTTTGTTGAAGGATGAATGTTTTCCATGCTAAATTAGAGCACATTCGTGTATGAAGTATGCTGTCACATGGTTTCCAAATAAAGTACTATCTACAGCCCAGTCATAACAGGAAAATATTAAATGCTATTGACCTCTAAGTTTAGGTCAGGTTGCAGTTTTAGGTCTCGGCAACATTCCTCTGACAGTCGGAGCAACATATCTTCAGGAGCCCAAACTTCTACGCAAGCCTCATATACCCGTTCTCTTCCCGCTGAGCTCACAGCACCAGACCCATCTGGTGGAGTCACAGCAGGCAGGAAAAGCACACTGCCTACAGTGTTGCGAACCAACCAGCCCACTGCCGTGTCCAGCTGTACCCCAGACACCGGCAGATTCATCTGGGCAAAGAGCTGGCCTGGCAGGAGGGGCTTCACAGTACTCTGGAGCCCTGGCATAGAAGGCTCTGTCGATAAGTGCAGGCAGGTTTTAAGGTGGAACCTGAAAAGTGGAGGGAAGCTATCATTAAGTAATCCCACTGTCCCTCTCATACTTTTGTTAAACAGTAAACAGGGTCTCAAAACACATTCCACAGAGGGCTGTTGATCTCCACATAACTGATCCCTTTTAATGACTGAACCCCTTTTATAGTCCTACTTATAAAAAAAAGCAGATCTGGTGGCAGCAGCTCTGTGCCCAGTGCTGCTTAATTCAGTAGTTTTAGAAAAAGGCCTAGACGTAAATGGTGCAAGTTAACAAAATGGATCAATCAGGTTAAACAAAACTGCTTGGAAAGAAAAAACTACACTGTGGACAACATCTGACACCACTGCACAAAAAATGAGATGTGACAGACTACAAATAAAAATTAATACAGGTATTTAAAAATTACATTTGTTTGTTTGATTTGACATTTAAAAATGCTGTAGTACCAGCTAAACCCTAAAACAACAAACTTTTTTTCTGAAAAGTAACGTAAACCTTCTTGATAAGAAGGCAGAGGTGCGCACTTGCTACCTGCTGAGCTCCTTGTACTGGGCATTCTCCTCGATGTAGAGCAGGTCGTGGAGGCGGGAGTGATAGTTGTATGGGGTGAGGTGTCTGTCCAGGACAGAGCGTGTGAAGAGCTGGTCAGCAGCAGCTGGGATCTGGTAGGAATGGAGCAGGGACTGGTCCAGTTGAGACTGATCGCATGGCAAGAAGTCCACCACTGCCACCTGCTTGCACCCTGAATCCCAGTGCATTGATGGCTGTGTTCCCTCAGGCTGCTGATCTAGCTCTGGATCTGGTGGTATGTAGGTAGGGCAGCATATGTTAAGCAAAAAGAATAAACAAATGTCCATATACTTAATTGGGCGCATTTGGTGACTTCCTTGGCATCTTGAAAGTGAAGGAAGAACAGAATAAATATTTTGTCACCAATGTGTCAAACCTAGCAACAAGATAAATCAGAGCCTAACCAACATATAAACTGAGACATCTGTATTATTATGCTTATATTAGATGGGACAGCAGTCTGTCACATGGTGACCACATACACACTCATATCCCCACTCTTTTGGCAATTAAGAGGGACCAATTAACCTGAAATGTATACCTGTGAATTTTGGGAAGAAAGTTTAATATATTCTGAAGTTCAATGTGTTCGACTTACATTTCATCACCGACATACCCTGCATCAGAACCTGTTGTAGGTGCCAGGTAGCACAGTAGTTAGAACTACTACCTTACACTCAGAAGTCCAAGGTTCAAATCCCACCACCTGCATCAATGCCTCCTAAATAGCTTGACCAAAACCTATCCAGGTGTGTTAATATGTATATTTGTATTTTAAGTCACTTCGGAGAAAAAAGTAAGCTAAATGTATATATAACTATATGTCAAAAACAGGCTTTGGACTATCAACCTTACACTAGAGAGGCAGTTATTGTCAGTTGGAAATGTGTATTCCACACCCCCCCCCCCTTCCCCGTTTATTACAGCTTTATCTGAGGTTTCTATGGAACCAATCGAATGAAGGGATGTATGGATTCTGCAGTTTTTACTGACTGACTTTGTAATTCAAGTTACAAATAAATCAAGGTACAGACTGCTTTCATATGTTGAGCAGCCAAGAGCTAGCATGCCTGGGAATAGGTTTTAAAAAGTAAAACTACCTTGGGTTGCAGCAAGTTCTGCCTTGACTGTCTGAAAGAGCACCGGCTCAGACCCAAAGTCAAATAACACAGTCTGATGGAAACTGCCATAGGTATGTGTGCTGAAGAGCAGGGTGACTTCATAGACTCGCTTAGGTCTATGGTCTTGTTGGCTGATGCTCCAGTCACACAAGGGTTTGCTCAGAGAGTAAGGGCACAGCTTGTCAGGGTCACCAGCAGCCACACCAATGATGGAGAAGCAAGACCGGTGCAGTTCACTGAGCAGGGAAACGTGGTACAGGACACGAGGAGGCTGAAGAAGATACAGAACGTGGGAAATGTGAAAATATATGAGAAGACCAGTGTACTAGCAGCACTCTCAGGAACACACCTATACTCTGCAACTGACAGGGTAAATACTTACATTGCAATGCAAATGCAGTGTCCACCTAAGGGAAAAGTGTTTCTTCTTGATGAGCTGATGCAGGTCTGGCACACAAACCACAATCACCCCTGCCACACTGGATGCTACCTGATCACAACACACTGCATGACACACTAATGAAAGAGCAGAGGTTGGTGGTGCAGTTAAAGGAATAAAAGTTGCCATTTTCAGGAAAAAAAAAAAACTGTACTATTGCATTGTTATACAAGTGACTCAATCTGAATTATGTACAAGTACTTAGTGTAAAAACAGTTGAAGATTCAAAGGCTTTAAATAAGTGGACCTGCTATATTAAAAAAGTCAAATGAATAGTATGGTCATGATGAAAGACCATCAAAAAGAAAACTACAGCTGCCATAGATCAGCAGGTCCATGTAAAATGTAGTAAAAGGTGTGGGAAAATATTCTCACCACAGCATGAGGGAGGCAGTTATTAAGGCACTTTTCTCTCAGGTCCTTCCCAAAGCAGTCTGCCGGGACCTTGGCACGGCGGGCTTCAAACCTCTGCAGTCGGTGGAACACCAGTCTTTCCTTCCACTCTAGCAGCTCCCAGTGAGAGTGTGCTGACACACAGAACCTCCCCAGGGCACAGATGCCGCTCTGCAGGTACCTGGGGGATGCAGTCCATCATCTGAACTGCCCAGCAGCCACTGCAGACCTGTCAGGCCTCTCCATGTCATGCATCAGTGACACCAGAATGACTGCTGCCATGCAATATCATCTTTGGAATTGGAAGATTACATTACTAAGAATTAGTATGATAATAGAAAAACAATCTATAGTCAAGTTTTAAAAGAAATACTGATCTAAAATGTACCATTTATCTAAATGATTGCTGGATTTAAGGGTGATTAAAATATAAGAACACAACAAGATGAACAAAATTTAAACACTTTTACACAACCAATATTATACTGTAAAATTCAGACATGGGTACTACCAACAGAGAATTAATGAAGGGAGCACCTGAGACATATGGAGTACTCTTCAGCTTCCAGTACACCTCGCGGAGGATCTCTGTATTTCCACAGTGGCTCCACTAGAAGGTCTTTTGGAGAGAGAAGGTTATATCACATTCAGGAGCATCTGGGCTTGTGTGCGCATTTTATGAGTTATCCCATTCCCATGGGAGAACAGTTTTCACATCTTAACCTCACCATTCAAATCGACCACAACAATCACATTCACCTTTTAACCACAAAGACCAAACAAAAAACAATCATAAAAGCCCATAAGGGCTAAAAACTTGCCCTCCTTCCCATCCTCCTCTGAAACTCTAGCAGCACTGCAGGAAACCTAGAGGAGAATGGACTCTCCAGTTAGGCTTACTACAACCAAAATGGTAGGGAAAGAAAGACAACATAATAAAACACTGATCAAAACAACTGTGATCTTATAAAAAGTGCAGTAAACATCACTACACTATGGCAATTACTCATGGAAAAATATGGTGAAAGCTGTCAGTCAGTTTCCTGGGGCACATCCCATCTATATTGTAAAATGTGCATAAAGCAAGAATGGCTGTACACCTTAACACATTACCCTTCATTTCATAAGAAACTGCTTTATGATGCCTCAACTAATTTTGTCAAGAAATCCAGTTTTATGTGATCTATAAAAGCCATATACATTCATATGCTTAAAACTTTTAAATTCAAGCTATTATTAGCACAATTGATTATAGAAAACAAAGTTACTGCAATCCTACCTGCGACTCTGTCAAAAGCAGCACCAACTTTCTGAAACTTTTTATGCTGTCATTCTGAAGACAAAAAACAGGTGGGCACAGGTGGGTTTTGAAGCAGCAAGATTTTGCCCACATTACACATTTACAATCAACATTTCTGTAGTCCCTTGTTCTTGATTTCTTGTACATAAGTACATGAACATGAAACCCACTGGAACATTCAGAACGTTAAGCTTATTCCCCCTTCACTGTCTATTCCACCATTAAAGCTAAAAAACAAAAATATATACCGATAAACATCACAAACATTACCGCCCATTCTACAGGTTGACAGTTCAATAGTAACTGGCACATGTCCTCGAGTTGGCCGTTCAGCATCAAGCTGACCAGGAGGTCTCGGAGGGGTCCTTCTCCCAGCTCACCCTGGAGGGACAGAACTGCACAAGACAAGGGCACGTCCACCCCAGTTACACTGTAACCCACAGCCTGAACGCAGCAAAACAACTATGGAATCTGCACAGACAACTCAAACTTGAAACCTTACACATTTACACTGAGTCCATACATATGTGATATGTATTCAATAAACCATTTAGTAAGAGTCAGTAAACCAGTTTTCCGCAATGCTGAAATATGCTGTTGAAAAAAAGTATATTAAAGATAATGTACAATAAAGATTTTATGTAATAAAACAGTACCTATGATCTAAAAAGTTTTATACCTGAGCTATTACAGTCATTTGTAGTCATCAATATCCATTTTGAGTGTTAAGTGTAAATGTTATAGGAAAACGGTTAAGACTGAATCAGCCTCTCACCGATGGCGCTGTCCTCCTCAGCTTCGGCGAACCTTTTCTGGAAACAAAGCAACTTTTTAATAGGATAAGCTACCAATTACACTGATAAACATAAGTCTAAATTTCTTTCAAATAAAGTTAGAACACATATTCCAAACCAAAGTTTTGGTACACCTGTTTAACGGAGTTTACCAAATTGCGAAGCCATTGAGGTGGCCATTTTGAAGTACCCAACAACATTTTCAGACTATTTCCAATTACCTGGATTTCTACATATTGACGGAAAATTGTGACAAGAAGTGTGTTTAGTTTCGGAGATAAATAATAATATTTTGTAACCAGCGTGTTTTGTCTGGAGGAGGAGAAACCGGGTGCGGACATGCAGGGCGGCCGGGTACCAGTTGGACGAGCGCGGAGACGCGGCACAGCAGTGCCTGTATGAGGACACTAGGCTCTAGGCGGGACCTGGAGCCTGAGCACGAGCGCCCGGAAGCAGAGCTGCAGCGGGAGTCACGCGCCGCACCCAGGACCTCGTCGCAGCAGCGCACAGCTCGACGGTAGTCGCGCCCGCGCAGATGCTCGCGTGCCCGCGCACACAAGGTTTCGGCCTTCCTCTCAGCCATCCGCCACTACTCGGCACATGTGCGGGAGAAACAATATTTCACTCAAGATTTTGATTTAGAAAATAAAAATTCTTTTAGGTGTAATATAACAATCAACCGTAGCCCCAGAATGTACATTTTTAATTGCATATGCGTCGTGTGATAGCAGGATATAAGCAATTTCCGTTGAAGTTCTCGCTGCCCACTTGACGCTGATGCCCGCGTGCGCGCCTGCGTGACGAGCGTCAGAGAAATTGGGTCTTTTTCAGGCGCAGGAATTTACTGCCAATTAACTGTGTGGTTCTCTTAGATACGATCGCGCAGAGAAGCTTTAAGGATAAAAAACGCGAGTGCGTAAAACAGACCATTAGCCTGGTGATTCATGATAGGGAGAAGAAGGGGAGGCAGCAGAACACCTTATTTGACAGCGCCATGTTGGTCTCGGTGGGACTCCTTCCCGCTCAAACCTCGTCCTCCGTAGTGACGTCATTGTTTAGTCGATGCACCTGCGAACACTTCTCTGCCGCTTCACGACCACGTGTAGCTTTTGTTTGCAATATTTGCATTTAAGGTTTAAAAAAACACGATAATTGTGCTGGGCGGTTCGAAGTAGCGCAGCTATGGTTGTGTCGAATCGAATCCAGCTCAAACTGCGTTGCGTGTCTCTATCGAGTGCTCCGGTTTCCTCTCACAGTCCACAGACAGGTTTCAGGTTCAGGTTCTGTTTCGGGTTCTTTGGACACTATACATTGCCAGTAGTGTGTGTGTGTGGCCACCCTGCAAAGGATTTGCGCCCCACCTCCAAGATGTATTACCTCCATACCACCGCAGCCCCGACCAGAACCCGCAGTTAACGAAAACTGACATTTATTTAACACTTTTCTACCAGTCGACTTACAAAGTTTCGTTTGTTCATTAAGCTACTTACAATGATTTAACCATATGTTCAGCACGGTGCTTTTTACTGAACCAAGTATTTTGTGTTGGTACTAAAGCAGGAGGTGTGACGTGGTTCTTCTGAAATGACTTTACTGAGTACCAAGACAAAATGCGTGCGCAACGTCCTTCCCACTTTGTTTCGGAAGCTCCCTTTGCAACCGATGTCTATGCGTTACCATGGTGATTGCCCCACGTAAGCCCAACAAACAGCTGATTGGCCCCCTATAAGTTCAAACTCATTTCTCATTATTCGTTATTTTGAGCAGTTAACATGATTTTGTTCTTATTGAACAGCTCGTTTTATGTTTACTAGAAACAATGCCATATATACATTATAAATTTGCCTCTAAACTAGGGTATGGCACAATCATCTTTGATGACCTTTTCATCAGATTGAGTGACCTAAAGCAGGAGATCATGAGTCGTGAAAGACTGGGTGTTAAAAACTGTGACTTGCAGATTTTTAATGCCCAAACTCAGGAAGGTGAGAGTAATAGTGGATAGTCATAGTAATAGTGTAGTAGCAATGTCTCCTACATAAGAAGTAGCTCTTTTTATGCACATGAATTAATCTTCAACTTTCAGATCAGATCTTTTTCTTTGCAGAATATACTTCGGAAGAGGACTTTATTCCAAGAAATTCCTCCGTCATTGTAAGAAGAGTTCCTCTTTGTGTAACGACTTCAAGGAAAACAAGTGTTCGGTATGTATTACTTTTCCCTGGTTGAAATAAACACAACCCTCTCGATATTAGTTTCGCAAGGAAGACTTTGTTCGGTGTTAGTTCAGTGTTAATTTTTAATTTCTGTGTGTTTAAAAAAATACACAAGTATGAGGAAATCTTGAAATCCTATAGGATATATATCTGTAATATTAACTTTTTTTACTCTCTTTCTAGTGATAATTTTGGGAATTCAAATCAGTATTTTAAACCAATATGTACGCTGAAGTTTTTTTCTCCCTCTCTTTGAAATCTTGTTGTATGCATTTTTTTACAACCTTGGTACATTTACATTTATCAGTGTTATTAGTAATTGAATCACTACTGTACATATTGTTAAGTTAGGGTTGAACGTAGAACAATTTCTGCCTGCAAATTTACACCTAACCTAAAATTACTTTCACCCACAGTATTTTTATTACGGGTTATGGTTTCAGTTCAGCAGGCATGTAGTGCTTTTTTTGGGACAATATTGGGGCTTTTGCTTTAAAATGCCTTTTATCGTTACTTTCCAATAACAGGTGGATAATAGTGCTGCTAATAGTGCTATGTTGAGTTGTTTTCTTATGTATTTGTCCTCTGTTCATTTTAGTTGATTTTGTTATTGGGTTATTATAACCAATGTTTATCCTATTTAAAAGGAAAAATCAGTAATTACAATCAATATTTGTATGCAGTGAAAACAACGTATCCTCAGAAGTGAAAATGTTTGCTTGATTTCATATATGTCAAGACCTGTAGAGAGTTCTGTCTGGCTGTCAGAATGGAATTTGGACCCTAAAATCTTGCCATAACATGTTAGTAAAGATAGAACTGTTCTCTGTCTGGCATAATTTGCCTGTTCACAATGTATTTTTCCAAAGATACAGTCTGTCACATGCACCAACTGTGGGGCAGGAAAGGATGAATTTTTCCATATTTACCAGCTACATAAATGTGTTTCTTGTGACTAAAGTAGGCATGTCTGTCACCATATGCTGTTTCATTTACAATGGTTCCTAGTTTCCCAAACTAAAAAGAACAAGTAGCAGTCTTATCTACAATTCCTTCTGAAGAAACAAATCCATTACTGTATTCACTTTCCAGCACAGAATAACCCTGACAACACTTGTACAATTAGGAAATGGAATTAGATCAGTATTTCTTCAGCATCAGATGAGAGCTTAATGCTTTTCTCTGTCAACTAGTATTGACAGTGCCTGGGGTGTGACATTAAGCCTCTACAGGAGACTGATGATGGTGTATTTTAGCATATCTAACTTTATGTCAAAGCATTATTGTGTAAATTCCTGAAATAGTTGTTGACTAGTTGCAGATCTCTGATCTTACTGAAACAAAAGACTCTGAAAAAAAAACAATTTAAGACACAGTCTAATCATTGTCCTACACAGTAAGTATAATATATATGGTATATGACTATCTGTAATAAAACCTCTGTACAAACTCATTGTTTTCTTTTGAAAGAATAATAGTTGTAGTATGCATTTGTTCTTACAGTCCCACATTGACATGTACAGGAGCATCTCACAGAAGTTACATCTGTGTCCATTGTGGAAATACAGGGCACAGCACAAAGAACTGCCTGACAAACATGGTGAGAACATTGGTTTTTCAACAGAACAGATTTTCATTAGTCTTAGAATATGCGGAATTGTAGCTATACATGTGTTTTTGCTGAGGGATAAAATAATCCAAAGTTTAACTTCAAGAGTTTTCTTGCTGTAAAATGCAAGTCATTGTAAAAATAAGAACTGACTACTGTGCTTTCGTTCTCAGTCACACTGACTTACTTAACTGGAAATATTAGTTACGGTGTGTGAGAGAGGAGAGAAATCAGCAAGTCATTCATATCTGAATATTTATGGCAGGGCAAAAGGTCTGAGGCCCCCAAGCAGATGGAAAGGAGCGCAGGGATTCCTCGGAGCTTTATGGTGGAAGTGCTCAACCCCAATACTAAAGGAGCCATGCTGACCAATACAGGACAATATGCTGTACCACTTACTGTTGCGTAAGCGAGCAAACTATATTTGGCTTCATAACATCTCTTTAGCACATCACAGGCAGGCAGTTTGAATTCATCCATTCATCTCATTTTCAAGGTTACGTTTTCCTGTGAATTTTTCTGTAGACAATAAAGCCTTTTTTGAAAGCATGCATCATTTCAAAAACTCATTGGATATTTGCATCTAAATTTATTCATTTGGCAAATACTTTTTCTAAAACAATGTGCGAGTCATGCTATTCAAACATGCATTCCACATCAAATAAAGATTTATGCACAGACACATAACTATCAAGGCACAGCTCCTGTTTCTAATACTGTTGTGTTTCTATCACATAGTTGCTCAAGTATTTGCCTATAGCAATGATAGATAAAAAATACCGCACACAGACGAACATGTGAGATGGTATCGTACAAATTTGCATAGCTGTTTTGGAATCAGGAAAGAAGTGAGTCTGAAAAAGATCAATCTTGAAGCTGTTCATTAGTGCTGGGAGGGATTTAGTAGTTCTGAACATACTTGTTCCACCACACCAGGGGCAAAATCAAGAAAAGGCTAGTGTTTGATTTTTGACCATTGTAAGTCAGAGAAAGAAGTAGCCAGATGTAGAAAAGCACAGCACGTCTTTCTGGGCTATAGCAAATCATCTTCTCTTATAGCTATTGGGGTGCAGATCCTGTGAAAGTCAGTAGACTGCAACCAGAGTCTTGCTGTTCACTCTGTTGGTTCTACCACAAAGGAAGGTGTATACCCAGGAGTGGCGGAAGCTTTGGTAAATGACTTCAAGTTACAAAAAACCCACCTTTCTGTGTTTTAAGTGTGGCAAGTGACAAATGAAGGTTTCCTGCTCAGTTAAATCATTTCTGTTTACTAGGGCTGCTTTATGCAATTTTGCCCTTCTAAACGTGGCAATAACTTGTTAGTCATTAGTAGTATTTTTTGTTTATTTCTGGTTACCATTTTCTTTGATTCTTCCTTTGAGAGTCTATGCCACAACTATCTTTGTGTTGATGTATGTTTAGGGTCGTTCTATTGCTGAAAGGTCTGACTTTGGCCCCCTTTCAGAGGCAACCAGGTTTTCGTCAAAAATACCTGGTACTTAGTGAAATTCATAATGCCATCAACCTTAACAAGAGCCTCTGGACCACTAGAAGCAAAGCATACCCAAAGGATCAATGACCCACCATCATTTTACTGTGGGTGTAGGTGCTTTTCCTTGTATGCATTCCTCTTTTATCACCAAAGATGCCAATGGCCAAAAAGGTCAATTTAGGTCTCATCTGAACGCACAAGTCCAATTTTAGTTCCAATGATGCTTAGCAAAGTTCAGGCACTGCAGTTTGTGGGAATCAATCAGTAAGGGCTTCTGTGTAACCCTTCCAAAGAGCTTGTTGATATGGAGGTGGATTTTGAAACATGATAACCTCTAGATTCTACTATAGTGTGCAGTTCTTAAATGTGTGATCTTCTGTTTCTTCTTTGCTTCCCTCACCATCTCCTCCACACTAAAGCATCTGCTAAATGAATAAATGTAAATGGTATCACATTTGAAATGCACCTCCTCTTCATTATTTACTGTTATTTATGTATGATTTATTGAGTTCAGTAATACATATTGTTCCTAATACATTTTCAAAGTTAAGTTTTACATTGAATTTGCCTGCAAATTAATGTTTTAAACCGTTGATAGTTTATGGACAATATAAATGTTCATATCTTCCTGTGCACATATGTGCAAGTAGTTAAGCTATTCTCTGCTGTATACTGATCCTGAAGGGAAGCCTATGCCCAGGAAAAGATAAAACTCCCAGTCCTTCTGAAGGAGAATGAGGATCCAGCACCTGAAGAGCTGTTGTGTTGCATTTGCAAACAGCTTGTGACTGATGCCGCGTTGATCCCCTGCTGTGGAAACAGCTACTGTGATAACTGTAGGCCTCCTTGCATTGCCTGTTGCTAGAATTCTACAGATTTTCTGCTTCCTGACATGTTAGAAAGCTTGTTATATAGGAAAAAAAAAATCTGACACTAAATGCTATTGCATTTTGTGGTGTAGAAAAAATATTTTAATTATAATGCCAGGTAAAATGCGTAAGTTTGTACTAATTTGTAGAAGTTCATTTGTAGTGCTCTGTCATCCCCCAACCCATGTAAATTGTAACTACCTTTCTAATATGGAGCACAACTAAAGTTACAATTTTAATCTGAACCCAGTTCATAATTTTTAGGATGGAGTAACACTTAGCCATACTTATTTTTTTTTCCCTCTCAGGGACTAAACAGATCTTTATGGCTGGTGTAAAGTACTGACCTATGTTTTTACTGTTTATGCAGGTATTAGAGCCACCCTTCTGAGCTCCTCAAAGCACACATGTCCCACCTGTAAGCAGTCTGATGTTTCTCCAGATTCTTTGATTCCCAACAAGTCTTTGCGGCTGGTATGTTTTTTAATTCAAAATGAAGTGGGTCAGAATATGTGCATTTATTGCACTGAACATTTTGTATTTGTCCTTTTGCATTTTCCATTTAGGCTGTCAGCAACTTCCAAAATGGTAAAGGCTACACCAGACTGAAACGCAAGTGTTCATCTTCAGCTTCAACTTTCAGATCTGGGTGCAAAGCAGCAAAAATCTGTCAACCAGCTACAGGAACACCTGTTTCTCCACTGCTCACCTTTACAGCAGCCATTGTTCCTCAGCAGGCCTCTCACATTTAGCTGCCCTCCTCTGCCAACAGCATCACGATGGAAAGCAGCATTATTTACAACAAACTGGCATATTGGGTTTGTCTATCTATATTTTTGTTGAGTTATAAAATAGAAAATCCATATTGAAAAACTTGGTGCTGTTGATGGATTTAAGATTCAGATTCTGATGATAGTTGTCTGACTGAATCAAACTCTTTTGCCTAGAGAATTACGATAATATTTTGACTTCAGTGGCACTTAGAGTATATGCTGGAAAACTATAATTTGTGAAATATGTACAGTGCACTAGATAGCAACAAAATATAGACTATATGTATAGTGTTGACTGACTGTTGTCGACTAACTCATTTTGTGGGATCTTATTGTCCATAAATGTCTATACATCTATCACAAAGATATCTATACATCAGTAACTGCTCACCTATTACCAATAAAACTCTTGCCTAATAGGGTTGAGTTTCCACATGTGTCTAAGTATATACAGCTGCATGATACTTTAAAAAACAATTGATTAGCAGATTTTTGGAAATGTTTGCTTGCCTCTTTTCCATCCTTAATACTGTCAGAATATTTCTTAATGTCAGAAGTCCATGTCTTAAATCTACAGTTAAATCTATTCTTCCTACTAAATGGTAATGCTTTAATTTATGCAAATATATTTAAAATAAAGTCATTAAACAACCTGTGCAGAAGGCTACAGCACAAGCACACTTAGAAAAACTTGAAGGCCAGATACTGAGAAGTGCACTAAATTATGATAGAAAAAGAATTCCAACAGAAGTTGAGAGGGTATGTTTTGCGGATGTTTTTCTTGCCACTCCACTTTCAGTTTACATTTAAGTAATTTCATTTGTAATCCTGTTTTTCCATCTCTGAAACACCCCCCCCCCCCCCCCCCCCCCCCCCCCCTTTTTTTTTCT